>NIVC01000040.1:887500-995000 GCA_002269645.1 Macrostomum lignano
AACCAAAAAAGTTCACGGCATCATCGGGAAGGATTCCACAGCGAGGGACTCTATAGCGCACTCGTCGGCTCCTCGCACAATCCTGAAAAAGCCCTGCTCACCCCAGCTGGTGCCCCAGCTATTCTTCACAATCCAGTACTTTACTCCGCTGTTGGAGTCGACTCCGTAGCCAACCAGCAGTACAGCGTGATTGGTCACCTCGAACGGGTTGAACTTGTCGCGCAGGCCAGTGTGCCGGTAGATGCCGCCTCGATAGTGTAAGAAATCGGAGTACACCTCGAATGAGACGCTCAATGGGCCGTGATTGACCAGGGCGATGCGCATCGCCTCCTCCGAGCAGCTGACGGTTGGAGAGGTGCGCCAAATACTCAAGCATATGTACTTTTACTAAGTCTACTCTAAAGTCTACTCAGTTGACAGGTAATAATTTGCCTAGAATACATAACTACAACCGTCAAACCAACGCAAAGTACAATTAAATTCACATAGAACACCTATAGGTCTATCTACAACCTACCTAGAACCCCTGGAACCAACTCAGAACACCTAGAACCCCTGGAACCAACTCAGAACACATAGAACCCCTGGAACCTACTCAGAACACCTAGAACCCCTGGAACCTACTCAGAACACCTAGAACCCCTGGAACCAACTCAGAACACCTAGAACCCCTGGAACCAACTCAGAACACATAGAACCCCTGGAACCTACTCAGAACACCTAGAACCCCTGGAACCTACTCAGAACACCTAGAACCCCTGGAACCTACTCAGAACACCTAGAACCCCTGGAACCTACTCAGAACACATAGAACCCCTGGAACCTACTCAGAACACCTAAAACCCCTGGAACCTACTCAGAACACCTAAAACCCCTGGAACCTACTTAGAACACCTAGAACCCCTGGAACCTACTCAGAACACCTAGAACCCCTGGAACCTACTCAGAACACCTAAAACCCCTGGAACCTACTCAGAACACATAGAACCCCTGGAACCTACTCAGAACACCTAAAACCCCTGGAACCTACTCAGAACACCTAAAACCCCTGGAACCTACTCAGAACACCTAAAACCCCTGGAACCTACTTAGAACACCTAGAACCCCTGGAACCTACTCAGAACACCTAGAACCCCTGGAACCTACTCAGAACACCTAAAACCCCTGGAACCTACTCAGAACACCTAGAACCCCTGGAACCTACTTAGAACACCTAAAACCCCTGCAACCTACCCAGAACGCTTCCAACCTACTCAGAAAACTACCAAAGAACAGCCGCAGCAACTCACGCGCCATAGTAGCCACCAACGTATTGATAATTAGTAGCGAACAGCCGCCGACAAGGCTGCTTGGTTCGGCAGACGCCATCCTGACCCTTGTAGGGATTGCACTCCTCCAGAGCCATGCCGTAGTCTTCGGCGTATTTGCCAGCAATCAAATAGGGAAAACCGCCGTCGCAGCCCTGCGAATAGGGCGAGCATTCCACAACGTCCTGCTCGCTCAGGGTGTAATTAACGCTGTTACGAGTGAGAATTTTTAGTCGAGCTTCCAGCATGCCCGTAGACGAGAACGAGTAGCAGCTGCCGCAGCTGGCCTGGTTGCGCACCGGGGACACGTAGCTTTGGCCGTTCACCTGGCGGGTGTTGGCGCGGGCTGAGTGTGTTCAGTTTGGGAGAAAAAACAAAAAAGTAAGGGACAACTATAAAACACTGTACAGCACTGTAGAAGGGTAGAGAGGCAGACAGGGGAGTGAGAGACAGGCAGATAGGAGAGTGAGAGGCAGGCAGACAGGGGAGTGAGAGGCAGGCAGGGGAGTGAGAGGCAGACAGGGGAGTGAGAGGCAGGCAGGAGAGTGAGAGGCAGACAGGGGAGTGAGAGGCAGGCAGGAGAGTGAGAGGCAGACAGGGGAGTGAGGGGCAGACAGAGGAGTGAGAGGCAGGCAGACAGACAGGGGAGGGGGAGATTGCCAGTCAAACCTGTCTCCAATCCCAGCTGTCTGGCAATAATCTCACCTGTCTCCAATCCCAGCTGTCTGGCAATAATCTCACCTGTCTCCAATCTCAGCTGTCTGGCAGTAATCTCACCTGTCTCCAATCCCAGCTGTCTGGCAGTAATCTCACCTGTCTCCAATCCCAGCTGTCTGACAATAATCTTATCTGTCTTCAATCCCAGCTGTCTGGCAATAATCTCACCTGTCTCCAATCCCAGCTGTCTGGCAGTAATCTCACCTGTCTCCAATCCTAGCTGTCTGGCAATAATCTCACCTGTCTCCAATCCTAGCTGTCTGGCAATAATCTCACCTGTCTCCAATCCTAGCTGTCTGGCAATAATCTCACCTGTCTCCAATCCCAGCTGTCTGGCAGTAATCTCACCTGTCTCCAATCCCAGCTGTCTGACAATAATCTTATCTGTCTTCAATCCCAGCTGTCTGGCAATAATCTCACCTGTCTCCAATCCCAGCTGTCTGGCAATAATCTCACCTGTCTCCAATCCTAGCTGTCTGGCAATAATCTCACCTGTCTCCAATCCTAGCTGTCTGGCAATAATCTCACCTGTCTCCAATCCCAGCTGTCTGGCAATAATCTCACCTGTCTCCAATCCCAGCTGTCTGACAATAATCTTATCTGTATTCAATCTCAGCTGTCTGGCAATATCTCACCTGTCTCCAATCCCAGCTGTCTGACAATAATCTTATCTGTATTCAATCCCAGCTGTCTAGCAATAATCTCACCTGTCTCCAATCCCAGCTGTCTGGCAATAATCTCACCTGTCTCCAATCCCAGCTGTCTGGCAATAATCTCACCTGTCTCCAATCCTAGCTGTCTGGCAATAATCTCACCTGTCTCCAATCCCAGCTGTCTGGCAATAATCTCACCTGTCTCCAATCCCAGCTGTCTGGCAATAGACTAGCCAACAATTTCTGACTCTGAGTCGGTTCGGCCGGTCTCGGCCGCTGTCCGGCCGGGATTCTGGACAGTCGGCCGCCGGCTCGCCTGGTTAGATCGGCCAGACTGCTCAGGTGATATTCGGGATAGTCAACTGCTCGCCAGAGACCGGCAGCTGCCGAGTTGACTCGGCTAAGATAGCCGGGATTGGGGCGGTAGAGCACCCCAGCCTGCTCGGACCGGAAGGACAGCGGAGAAAGGTTGGAGACTGCAATCGGGTCGGCATGGCCAAGCTTGGCAGCTTTGAAGCAGGCCCAGTTGCGGCCAAGCAGATCGTGAGCAGTGCTGTTAGTGCCGAGCAAATTGCACAACGACACTACAGAGGGGCCGGATTGGCGCCATTGGAAATAGCCGAAGTATTTCCGGCCGGTAATGCGAACTTCGAAGCCCTGGTGATGTGAAGGGGTTTGTCAGTTAGTGTGTTGAAGATTTATCTACAGATAGGGGTAAGGAGATAGAGGCATGGTGGTATAGGGGGTAGAGGCATGGGGTAAGGGGTAGAGGCATGGGGTATAGGGGGTAGAGGCATAGAGTAAGGGGTAGAGGCATGGGGTAAGAGGGTAAGAGGCATGGGGTAAGGGGGTTAGAGGCATGGGGTAAGGGGGTTAGAGGCATGGGTTAAGGGGGTAGAGGCATGGGGTAAGGGGGTAGAGGCATGAAGTAAGGGGGTAGAGGCATGGGGTAAGGGGGTAGAGGCATGGGGTAAGGGGGTAGAGGCATGGGGTAAGGGGGTAGAGGCATGGGGTATAGGGGGTAGAGGCATGGGGTAAGGGGTAGAGGCATGGGTATAGGGGTAGAGGCATGGGGTATAGGGGGTAGAGGCATGGGGTATAGGGGGTAGAGGCATGGGGTAAGGGGTAGAGGCATGGGGTATAGGGGGTAGAGGCATGGGGTATAGGGGGTAGAGGCATGGGGTAAGGGTTGAGGCATGGGGTATAGGGGGTAGAGGCATGGGGTAAGGGGGTAGAGGCATGGGTATAGGGGTAGAGGCATGGGGTATAGGGGTAGAGGCATGGGGTAAGGGGTAGAGGCATGGGGTATAGGGGTAGAGGCATGGGGTATAGGGGGTAGAGGCATGGGGTATAGGGGGTAGAGGCATGGGGTATAGGGGTAGAGGCATGGGGTATAGGGGTAGAGGCATGGGGTATAGGGGGTAGAGGCATGGGGTAAGGGTTGAGGCATGGGGTATAGGGGGTAGAGGCATGGGTAAGGGGGTAGAGGCATGGGGTATAGGGGGTAGAGGCATGGGGTAAGGGGGTAGAGGCATGGGGTAAGGGGTAGAGGCATGGGGTATAGGGGGTAGAGGCATGGGGTAAGGGGGTAGAGGCATGGGGTATAGGGGGTAGAGGCATGGGGTATAGGGGGTAGAGGCATGGGGTAAGGGGTAGAGGCATGGGGTAAGGGGGTAGAGGCATGGGGTAAGGGAGTTAGAGGCATGGGTAAGGGGGTTAGAGGCATGGGGTAAGGGGGTAGAGGCATGGGTTAGGGGAGTAGAGACATGGGGTAAGGGGGTAGATGCATGTGGTTAAGGGGGTAGAGGCATGGGGTAAGGGAGTTAGAGGCATGGGTAAGGGGGTTAGAGGCATGGGGTAAGGGGGTAGAGGCATGGGGGTAAGTATTAAGCACACCAACCTGATTGTAGACCAGAGTCCAGAAGCCGACATTACCAAAGCTATCAACAGCCTGGTCAGGATATTGCAGAGTAACATTCAGACTGTACTTGTAATGAGCCTGGCCGTTGCAGGAGATGCTGCTGTTACCACCGTACCGTTCGGATTCCCATATCTGCCAGGTGCCGAGTGCGTCGGCATAGCTACAATTAGCCGGCGTGTCTGCTGAGCATAGGCCTATGAGAGCGGCAACAGCAGTCAGGAGCAGTAGTTGCTGAGCTCTGATGGTCATTGCGTTGATTGATAAACTCATTAAAGTGGGGAAGTTTTGAAAACTGTGAATAATAGGGCGGCACTGTGGACAGTGGGGCGGAGATGATGGGGGCGGAAGACTGTGGATGGTGGGGGCGGAAGACCGGACGATGGGGGCGGCAGACTGTGGATGATGGGGGCAGAAATCTGTGGATGAAGAGGGCGGAAGACTGTGGATGATGGGGGCGGAAGACCGGATGAAGGGGCGGAAGACCGGATGAAGGGGGCGGAAGACCGGATGAAGGGGGCGGAAGACCGGATGAAGAGGCGGAAGTCTGTGGATGAAGGGGGCGGAAATCTGTAGATGAAGCGGGCGGAAGACCGAATGATGGGGCGGATGACTGTAGATGGTGGGGGGGGGGCGGAATACTGTAAAGATTAAGTCAGAGCACAAGGCTTGCTGAAAAAAAGGAAAAAATTAAAAAATTAAACATTCTTCAGAACCAAATAATCAGACCCGTTTGTTTTTATATTTTCGCGAGCTATAATAATTATATTGTTAGAAAAATAAATTTCAAACAGAACTTGTGGAAGTTTTAGTTAAAGTATAAAATAAACAAATAATAAGTCGATTGCTATGAGACAAACTACAGAAAAAAATTAGTAAGCATTAATAATAGCAAAATATTTGCTGGGGTCATTAAAATGCAATTAATTAATTACGAATGCAAATTATATTGACTGGGATATAATAAAATGCACAATAATAATATGCTACTTTGAAAATGCAAATAAATTTAAATTCAGTAAAATTGAACAGAAAAAAGCACCATTTCAAACTACTGACTGATGAAAATAGTAGTATGTACTGTATAAGGAAATAGAAGTTAGAGACAGGTGATTATGTACTATTAATTTTTCGCGAATACATGCAATATAGAGATAAGAGATGGACAGTGTGGCACAGAGAGTGACTGTGTAAACTGTAAATAAATTCGCGCACTTGGTAAACATTGATTAGGATGTATAATAATTACGGAAATTAGGAATCATTATGGCTAGTTAATTAGTAAAAATAATTTGGGCAGTAAATAAATGGTATGCAATTAAATTTGCGACCGGCGACTGTCACTCTTAGCTACAGCAGTGTGAATGGCGACTGTCACTCTTAGCTACAGCAGTGTGAATGGCGACTGTCACTCTTAGCTACAGCAGTGTGAATGGCGACTGTCACTCTTAGCTACAGCAGTGTGACCGGCGACTGCCACTCTTAGCTACAGCAGTGTGACTGGCGACTGTCAATCTTAGCTACAGCAGTGTGATTGGCGACTGTCACTCTTAGCTACAGCAGTGTGACTGGCGACTGTCACTCTTAGCTACAGCAGTGTGACTGGCGACTGTCAATCTTAGCTACAGCAGTGTGATTGGCGACTGTCACTCTTAGCTACAGCAGTGTGACTGGCGACTGTCACTCTTAGCTACAGCAGTGTGAATGGCGACTGTCACTCTTAGCTACAGCAGTGTGAATGGCGACTGTCACTCTTAGCTACAGCAGTGTGACCGGCGACTGCCACTCTTAGCTACAGCAGTGTGACCGGCGACTGCCACTCTTAGCTACAGCAGTGTGACTGGCGACTGTCAATCTTAGCTACAGCAGTGTGATTGGCGACTGTCACTCTTAGCTACAGCAGTGTGACTGGCGACTGTCACTCTTAGCTACAGCAGTGTGAATGGCGACTGTCACTCTTAGCTACAGCAGTGTGAATGGCGACTGTCACTCTTAGCTACAGCAGTGTGAATGGCGACTGTCAATCTTAGCTACAGCAGTGTGACTGGCGACTGTCAATCTTAGCTACAGCAGTGTGACTGGCGACTGTCACTCTTAGCTAGCATCAAGTGTGACAATTGACTGTCACTCTCAACTACAGTGTACTGTACCGTGACAGAGTCTACCAACCCGTCACATTGGTGCATTAGAAAAAGGAATTTCTACTGTAAACAAAAATTGTCCACCCAAAACACAAAGCCACGCAGTTGTAGGCAGCTACTTGGTATAGAATTTCTTATTGATTAGGTGCAACAGCAGGTTGACATTGACGCGGGCCCGGTTGAACACATGAATAGTGGCGGCGCCCTCGTGCTGCAGCCGGAGCAGCTCCTGAAGAGTCAGCTCAACCCTGTCCATCAGCACGCCCATGAAGCGGGCCACCACTTCGAATACGCCGTCGCCAATTTCCGTAACTTCGAACTGAAGATTTCGGTACTGACCGGGACTGAGGCCGTCGATTTCTTGCACAATGCCCCGCTTGTGCAGCTCGGCGGCCGTGTACTTCACCTGCTTCTGCTGCTGCTGCTGGCTGCCGCCGGAGCCGACGCGACTGGCCGCGCTGCTGGAGCTTCCGGCGCTGCGAGCCAGGGTGTGCTGACCGCGTACGCAGGCCTGACAGTAGCTGCGGCGGCGAGTGGGTGAGGGGGGAGGTGGTTTTGGTATGGATCTGGCACTGTTGGGCTGTGTCCGACTGTCTGTATGTGTCTTGGCGGCTGTCTTTAAGCTTATCAGTCAGTGAATGTGAGTGAGTGAATGAGTGAGTGAGTGAATGAGTGAATGAATGAATGAGTGAGTGAGTGAGTGAATGAGTGAATGAATGAGTGAGTGAGTGAGTGAATGAGTGAGCGAGTGAGTGAGTGAGTGAGTGAATGAATGAGTGAGTGAATGAATGAGTGAGTGAGTGAGTGAGTGAGTGAATGAGTGAGTGAGTGAATGAGTGAGTGAGTGAATTAGTGAATGAATGAGTGAGTGAGTGAATGAGTGAGTGAGTGAGTGAGTGAATGAATGAGTGAGTGAGTGAATGAATGAGTGAGTGAGTGAATGAGTGTGAATGAATGAGTGAGTGAGTGAGTGAATGAATGAGTGAGTGAGTGAATGAATGAGTGAGTGAGTGAATGAGTGTGAATGAATGAATGAGTGAGTGAGTGAGTGAATGAGTGAATGAGTGAAAAAGAGAGTGAGTGAGTGAGCCAGTGAGTGAGTGAGTGAATGAGTGAGTGAGTGAATGAGTGAATGAGAGAGTGAGTGAATGAGTGAATGAATGAATGAATGAGTGAGTGAGTGAGTGAATGAATGAGTGAGTGAGTGAGTGAATGAGTGAATGAGTGAAAAAGAGAGTGAGTGAGTGAGCCAGTGAGTGAATGAGTGAATGAGTGAAAAAGAGAGTGAGTGAGTGAGCCAGTGAGTGAGTGAGTGAATGAGTGAGTGAGTGAATGAGTGAATGAGAGAGTGAGTTAATGAGTGAATGAATGAATGAGTGAGTGAGTGAGTGAGTGAATGAATGAGTGAGTGAGTGAGTGAATGAGTGAATGAGTGAAAAAGAGAGTGAGTGAGTGAGCCAGTGAGTGAGTGAGTGAATGAGTGAATGAGTGAATGAGAGAGTGAGTTAATGAGTGAATGAATGAATGAGTGAGTGAGTGAATGAGTGAATGAATGAGTGAGTGAGTAAGTGAATGAGTGAATGAGTGAAAAAGAGAGTGAGTGAGTGAGCCAGTGAGTGAGTGAGTGAATGAGTGAGTGAGTGAATGAGTGAATGAGAGAGTGAGTTAATGAGTGAATGAATGAATGAGTGAGTGAGTGAGTGAATGAGAGAGTGAGTTAATGAGTGAATGAATGAGTGAGTGAGTGAATGAGTGAATGCATGAGCGAGTGAGTGAGTGAGCCAGTGGGTGAGTGAGGTCTTACCGAGCATAGTAGTCGGCCTGCTCCTCCTGGAACCGCCGTTTCCAGGCCAGCCGCTGCCTGGTGGCGTACAGCCTGGCCAGCTCCTGCCTCCGCCTGGCCCGCTTGCCGTGCCACTGCCGGATGTCATCGGCCAGCTCCCGGAGCAGCCGGTCAACTGACCAGGCCGCGTCGCCGCCAGCCAGACGATCGAGCGCCTCGAGCACTCGCGATTTCTTAGCGTCGAGCGGCAGGCCGCCCTCCTTCAGGTTGGACCGGGACCGCCAGCCCGTGCCAGTCCGCACCTGCCGTTCGAGGCGCTCCCGCGATTTCAACAGCAACTCGTGCCGACGCTCCTCGGCCGGCGTCGATGTCGATCGGATCAGCTCGTCTAGGGGCTGGTCGGCATGGCAACTAAGCAGAATGTCTACTAATAGGCGCTTGGTACGCAGGGCCAAGGTGGCCGGGCCGGTCTGCTCGCTCAGGTAGTCCAAGTCTAGCGGATCGTGACGCGGCGACAGGTGAAGCGTGACGCGGCCGGACTGAGACGACGACGACGACGACGCGGCCGACAGCAGCGGACGGGCGCCGTCGGCTACTCGTTCGAGTTCGTCGAGTATCTCAGCCAACGGGTCGGCCGGGTCAGTCAGGCTTGGTCGAAGATCCAGCAGATCCAGGTGGAGAGTCTTTTGAAAAGAGTTGATAGGAATGGGGAAATCGGGTTTATGAATAGACTACTGCCAGATGTCTAATGTCAGCTGTGAATAGACTAGTGTGAATAGACTACCTGTCAGCTGTGAATAGACTAGTGTGAATAGACTACCTGTCAGCTGTGAATAGACTAGTGTGAATAGACTACCTGTCAGCTGTGAATAGATAATTGTGTGAATAGACTACTTGTCAGTTGTGAATAGACTATCTGTCACCTGTGAACAGACTACCTGTCAGGTGTGATCAGACTACCTGTCAGCTGTGAACAGACTTCTGTCAGTTGTGAACAGACTTCTGTCAGTTGTGAACAGACTACCTATCAGTTGTGAATAGACTACCTGTCAGCTGTGAATAGGCTACCTATCAGCTGTGAACAGACTACCTGTCAGTTGTGAACAGACTACCTGTCACCTGTGAACGGACTAATTATCAGCTGTGAACAGACTACCTGTCAGCTGTGAACAGACTACCTGTCAGCTGTGAACAGACTACCTGTCAGCTGTGAACAGACTACCTGTCAGCTGTGAACAGACTACCTGTCAGCTGTGAACAGACTACCTGTCAGTTGTGAACAGACTACCTGTCAGCTGTGAACAGACTACCTGTCAGCTGTGAACAGACTACCTGTCAGCTGTGAACAGACTACCTGTCAGCTGTGAACAGACTACCTGTCAGCTGTGAACAGACTACCTATCAGCTGTGAACAGACTACCTGTCAGCTGTGAACAGACTACCTGTCAGCTGTGAACAAACTGCCTGTCACCTGTGAACGGACCACCTGTCAGCTGTGAACAGACTACCTGTCAGCTGTGAACAGACTACCTGTCAGCTGTGAACAAACTGCCTGTCACCTGTGAACGGACCACCTGTCAGCTGTGAACAGATTACCTGTCAGCTGTGAACAAACTGCCTGTCACCTGTGAACGGACCAACTATCAGCTGTGAACAGACTACCTATCAGCTGTGAACAGTCTACCTGTCAGGCGTGATTAGCTAAAACTCACCTGCAGATCATCGACAGAGATATGCAGCGTAGGCACAGTCAGCCGGGCCATCTCGCTGTATTCGTCCATGTCAAATTCTGCTCCAGGGTCGGCAGTCTCGCGGCACTCGGTGAGCAGCAGATCCTTCAAAGACTGATGCCATTCGCGCAGGCTCCGATTGAGACAGTGCAGATGAGAGCAACTCTCGGCGCCAAAGCCTTTATTAGCCGCGGCTAGTTGAAGCATCTTGGCCACGCTGCCGAGGGTGCGCCGTTGCTCCGGCGTCAGCGGCAGCAGGCTGGCGTCGTCGATAACGTCGTGCGACTCCGGCGAGGCGAGCATCGGGCTAATGAATCGGGTGATAACCTGTTGATTGGAGTGAATTGATTATTTATTGATTTGATTTATGATTTTGGCATGTCGGCGAAGCTGGTTAGATAAATGGTGAGACAGCTGTGGTATGAACAGTGAGACAGGGGTGAGATTTAGAGTTAGACAAGGTGAGATTTAGAGTCAGAAAGGGGTGATATTTAAAGTGAGACATGGATGAGATTGAGAGTGACACAGGAGTGAGACTGAGCGAGACAGGGTGAGATTAAGAGTGAGACAGGGGTGAGATTAAGAGTGAGACAGGGGTGATATTAAGAGTGAGACACGGCACACGGATGAGATTAAGAGCAAGACAAGGCTGAGATGAAAGTGAGACAGAGGTGAGATAAAAAGTGAGACAGGGGTGAGATAAAAAGTGAGACAGGGGTGAGATTTAAGGTGTCACAGGGGTGTGAGATTAAGAGAGACAGGGGTGATATTAAAAAGAAGGCGCGGGTGAGATGGAAAGTGAGACAGGGATGAGATGAGATAATGGCGTGAGAAGGATAAGATTTAGAGTGAGACGGAAGTGAGATTTTGGTGAGACAGAGGTAAGATTATGGTGCAACACGGATGAGACATGGAGTGAGACTAAGTAATAATGGGGTGAGATCAAGTCTGATCGAAGAAACACATTAGTTTAAATGGAATAAGGTCAGATTCAGGAACTCACCATCTGACATGTCAGCTTAATAGCGTCCTTCTCTGGACAAGTGGAATTCGAGTTAGCCAGCATTGGCACCAGGTATTCGCGAATGCATTTGGCCGCTAACCGAACAGAATAGGGCAGGCGGCACTGGGTGAGGGCCCGGACGAATTGGCCGGCTGTTTGGCGGAGGGCGCGAACGTTGGCGTCTAGCCGGGAGCGAACCTCCGGCTGCTCGAGCGCCTGCTCAGCCGTCACCTGAGTTTCAGGAGGAATGGTTCGCAATGGCGACTTGTAAATGGCGATTCTCATGGGGAGGGTAAATGGCGATTCTCATGGGGAGGGTAAATGGCGATTATTATGGGGAGGGTAAATGGCGATTCTCATAGGGAGGGTAAATGGCGATTCTCATGGGGAGGGTAAATGGCGATTCTCATGGGGAGGGTAAATGGCGATTCTCAAGGGAGGGTAAATAGCGATTTTCAAGGGGGGGGGGGTAAAATGCGATTCTCAAGGGAGGGTAAATGGCGATTATCAAGGGAGGGCAAACGGCGATCCTGAAGTGGAGGGTAAATGGCGATTCTCATGGGGAGGGTAAATGGAGATTCTCATGGGGACGGTAAATGGCGATTCTCATGGGGAGGGTAAATGGCGATTCTCATGGGGAGGGTAAATGGCGATTTTCAAGTGGGAGGTAAATGGCGATTCTCATGGGGAGGGTAAATGACGATTCGCTGTACAGTCCAGCTCTTACCTGATAGGGCAGACCAGCAGGCACACCGCTCTCCGTCTCCTTCTCGGCCAGCCAAAGCGCGTACACCTCGGCGGGGCTGGAATTCACACACAGACTGGAGTCTCGCAGACAGGCGCCAACGAGAGGACGAAGCAGAGTTGACAGACAGGCCTGATGGGTAGATAAAAAAGTTATTTTAGCGACACTACTGAAAGTAGCTAATTATTGAGTGGCTATTCTAGCTACACTACTGTAAGTAGCTGATTATTGAGTGGCTATTCTAGCTACACTACTGAAAGTAGCTGATTATTGAGTGGCTATTCTAGCTACACTACTGTAATTAGCTGATTATTGAGTGGCTATTCTAGCTACACTACTGTAAGTAGCTGATTATTGAGTGGCTATTCTAGCTACACTACTGTAATTAGCTGATTATTAAGTGAATATTCTAGCTACACTACTGTAATTAGCTGATTATTAAGTGAATATTCTAGCTACACTACTGTAAGTAGCTGATTATTAAGTGAATATTCTAGCTACACTACTGTAATTAGCTGATTATTAAGTGAATATTCTAGCTACACTACTGTAATTAGCTGATTATTAAGTGAATATTCTAGCTACACTACTGTAAGTAGCTGATTATTGAGTGAATATTCTAGCTACACTACTGTAATTAGCTGATTATTAAGTGAATATTCTAGCTACACTACTGTAATTAGCTGATTATTAAGTGAATATTCTAGCTACACTACTGTAAGTAGCTGATTATTAAGTGAATATTCTAGCTACACTACTGTAATTAGCTGATTATTAAGTGAATATTCTAGCTACACTACTGTAAGTAGCTGATTATTAAGTGAATATTCTAGCTACACTACTGTAATTAGCTGATTATTAAGTGAATATTCTAGCTACACTACTGTAATTAGCTGATTATTAAGTGAATATTCTAGCTACACTACTGTAATTAGCTGATTATTGAGTGGCTATTCTAGCTACACTACTGTAAGTAGCTGATTATTAAGTGAATATTCTAGCTACACTACTGTAATTAGCTGATTATTGAGTGGCTATTCTAGCTACACTACTGTAAGTAGCTGATTATTAAGTGAATATTCTAGCTACACTACTGTAAGTAGCTGATTATTAAGTGAATATTCTAGCTACACTACTGTAAGTAGCTGATTATTAAGTGAATATTCTAGCTACACTACTGTAAGTAGCTGATTATTAAGTGAATATTCTAGCTACACTACTGTAAGTAGCTGATTATTAAGTGAATATTCTAGCTACACTACTGTAATTAGCTGATTATTAAGTGAATATTCTAGCTACACTACTGTAATTAGCTGATTATTAAGTGAATATTCTAGCTACACTACTGTAAGTAGCTGATTATTGAGTGGCTATTCTAGCTACACTACTGTAAGTAGCTGATTATTAAGTGAATATTCTAGCTACACTACTGTAATTAGCTGATTATTAAGTGAATATTCTAGCTACACTACTGTAAGTAGCTGATTATTGAGTGGCTATTCTAGCTACACTACTGTAAGTAGCTGATTATTAAGTGAATATTCTAGCTACACTACTGTAAGTAGCTGATTATTAAGTGAATATTCTAGCTACACTACTGTAAGTAGCTGATTATTAAGTGAATATTCTAGCTACACTACTGTAATTAGCTGATTATTAAGTGAATATTCTAGCTACACTACTGTAATTAGCTGATTATTGAGTGGCTATTCTAGCTACACTACTGTAAGTAGCTGATTATTAAGTGAATATTCTAGCTACACTACTGTAAGTAGCTGATTATTGAGTGAATATTCTAGCTACACTACTGTAATTAGCTGATTATTAAGTGAATATTCTAGCTACACTACTGTAATTAGCTGATTATTAAGTGAATATTCTAGCTACACTACTGTAATTAGCTGATTATTAAGTGAATATTCTAGCTACACTACTGTAATTAGCTGATTATTGAGTGGCTATTCTAGCTACACTACTGTAAGTAGCTGATTATTGAGTGGCTATTCTAGTGACACTACTATAAGTAGCTGATTACTAAATGCTATTCTAGTGAGACTACTGTAAGTAGCTGACAAAATGAGCGTCAATGTAAAGGGCTAATACCTGACCAGCTTTAGACATGCCACTAAGCAGTTTGCCTAGTCCTGGCGTAGGTGACAGCACCTCGGCTGGCCGGTAGAGCCTGGCCAGCTCCTGCGGCAGCGCAGAGCAGAACAGCCTCATGTACAAGTACTGCTCACGATCGCCCTCTAGATAGTTGAACAGCTGCAACAATGGCAGCGACTCCGGGGTCTGCTGCAGCGAGCTAGTTAGATAAACTGGCTGAGTCTGCAGCAGGTGCACTAACTGTTGGTAGAGCTCGATCTTCTTGGCCTCCTTCTCAACTTGTTGGCGAGTTAGCTGAGATCTATGAAATTGGGTTTTGAAAATTATAGTTGAGTACGTGCACCTTGTGACACTTTGAACGAAAGTGTCACACAACCGGCGTGAGGCATTCCGCCGACTTCCTCGACCCTGAGCAGGCACACACTCACACAGGAGTGTACAGCGGCCCCGACTTATCGTTAAGTAAAGTCAGGACATGTACACTCCACCCTCAAGGGAGCCAAATCAAAATTTTAATTTAGCCCAAAATCAATGTCACTGCACTTGGAATCGAACCTGGGCCGCTGACACAGAGTCCTAGACCACTAGGCTACGGCTACCATTACGTGACTAAAAAAGACGAGACTATAAAAATGAAGATCACGTGACTAAAAGAGCTGAGGCTATAAAAATGAAGATCACGTGACTAAAAGAGCTGAGGCTATTAAAATGAAGATCACGTGACTAAAAGAGCTGAGGCTATTAAAATGAAGATCACGTGATTAAAAGAGCTGAGGCTATAAAAATGAAGATCACGTGACTAAAAGAGCTGAGGCTATAAAAATGAAGATCACGTGACTAAAAGAGCTGAGGCTATAAAAATGAACATCACGTGACTAAAAGAGCTGACACTATAAAAAATGAACATCACGTGACCAAGAGAGTTGAGATTCTGAACTGACCATCACGTGATTGACAGCAAACCAGACTCACCCCGACCCAGAACCAGACGACTCCGCACTGGCCGCGGCAGTACCAGAGGCGCCGCCACCGCCTGACCTGTCGCCCAATAGCCGATTTGAATGCCGAACCACCTCTTGCAGAGTGAGTCGATTTCGAACTAGCAAACCAATTTTTGTGTCCATCTCGCTTAGTTGGCGTTCAACTTTTTGGCATTGGCGAATCTCTTCAACAATTTCGGCGCGCACTCGTACTAGCTCAATTTCCTGGTGATAGTCCGACCAGCTGTGCTCGGCCGCCTGCAGGAACGGCCGAAGACTGGACAGCGTCACTGGCCGGCTAGGATCGCACAGTCGCTGGTATTGTTGCCGAACCCGACAGCCGCGCCACCAAGCTTGAATGCGAATAACTCGACGCTCCAACGAACGGTAGAGAATGAGCTGAAAAAGACGTATGACAACAACATCTATACTTTCGATACATATCGGCTAGCTGAACTATTTTCTTAGATTCGACTATTTTGACGGTAAAAAATCTATCGTACTACTTGAACTTGTAGCAGTAATATTACAGGGATATTTTATTGTTTTTACAATTAGATACGATTCTACAATTAAAATGAATTTTCGATACATAATGGCTAAGAATACTATCTCAGATTTGAGAATTTCAACGGTGAAAAATCTATCATACTACTGAAATTTTGAAGCAGTAATACAACTAGGATAGTCGATTGTTTCTTGTATGATTCAGCAGGTAAACGTAATTTTCGATACATATCGGCTATTTTGTATCCGTATGTTTTTTTACATCTCGTTGAAATAGCTAAAATACAATTTTTTTTTCTAAAAATATAAAATCGCACCTGTTCTTTGTAAGCCCGCCTGGCGATAACCATTCTTGCTCGAGCCTGCATTTGAACAATAATAGACAAATAGCAATTGTAACGCGCTAGTCGCCTCTCCAGTTGTCGATCGCGTTGACAACGACGCCACCAACGCTGGATGGCCACAATCTGGTCTAAGCTGTTTGAGTACAGCTGTCGACGTTCTCGAAGACGCCGTCGAACTAAGAAACCGCGCATAGCAGCTTGCAGGGTGATAATAAACGGTAAGCTAGTCTCGCGAATTCGACTCTTTCTAAACTCTTCGTTTTCCCGTCTGACAGCCTCTTCGGCTTCCTCGCGAGTTAGCAGCGGCGCCGGCGGGAGGGCCGGAGGTCGGTCGGACCAGACCAGGCGGCGCTGGGGCAACAGCACATAGAATGGCCGGGTTGGCCAGCGGACAACTAGCACGCTGGGCTGCAGCAGGTGCGACTGGAATGCGTTGATGGGAAGAACGAATTCAGTTAATGACAGCTGCTACTAGGCTTATAAAATCATTTAACTACATTGGACTTCAGGGACCGTTTTTTATAAACTCATTGATGTTAGCCTCAGGAACCGCTATCATAATGTGACTGATACTTCAGGAACCGCTCCTAAAACACCCCACCGATACTTCAGGAACCGCTCCTACAACCGCACCGATACTTCAGGAACCGCTCCCACAACCCCACCGATACTTCAGGAACCGCTCCCACAACCCCACCGATACTTCAGGAACCGCTCCTACAACCCCACCGATACTTCAGGAACCGCTCCTACAACCGCACCGATACTTCAGGAACCGCTCCCACAACCCCACCGATACTTCAGGAACCGCTCCTACAACCCCACCGATACTTCAGGAACCGCTCCTACAACCCCACCGATACTTCAGGAACCGCTCCTACAACCGCACCGATACTTCAGGAACCGCTCCTACAACCGCACCGATACTTCAGGAACCGCTCCTACAACCCCACCGATACTTCAGGAACCGCTCCTACAACCCCTCACCGATACTTCAGGAACCGCTCCTAAAACCGCACCGATACTTCAGGAACCGCTCCTACAACCCCACCGATACTTCAGGAACCGCTCCTACAACCCCACCGATACTTCAGGAACCGCTCCTACAACCCCACCGATACTTCAGGAACCGCTCCTACAACCGCACCGATACTTCAGGAACCGCTCCACAACCCCACCGATACTTCAGGAACCGCTCCTACAACCCCACCGATACTTCAGGAACCGCTCCTACAACCCCACCGATACTTCAGGAACCGCTCCTACAACCGCACCGATACTTCAGGAACCGCTCCTACAACCCCACCGATACTTCAGGAACCGCTCCTACAACCGCACCGATACTTCAGGAACCGCTCCTACAACACCTCACCGATGCTTCAGGAACCGCTCCTACAACCCCTCACCGTTACTTCAGGAACCGCTCCTACAACACCTCACCGATGCTTCAAGAACCGCTCCTACAACCCCTCACCGATACTTCAGGAACCGCTCCTACAACCCCTCACCGATGCTTCAAGAACCGCTCCTACAACCCCTCACCGATACTTCAGGAACCGCTCCTACAACCGCACCGATACTTCAAGAACCGCTCCTACAACCCCTCACCGATACTTCAGGAACCGCTCCTACAACCCCTCACCGATACTTCAGGAACCGCTCCCACAACCCCAGCGATACTTCAGGAACCGCTCCTACAACCCCTCACCGTTACTTCAGGAACCGCTCCTACAACCCCTCACCGTTACTTCAGGAACCGCTCCTACAACACCTCACCGATGCTTCAAGAACCGCTCCTACAACCCCTCACCGATACTTCAGGAACCGCTCCTACAACCCCTCACCGATACTTCAGGAACCGCTCCTACAACCCCACCGATGCTTCAAGAACCGCTCCTACAACCCCTCACCGATACTTCAGGAACCGCTCCTACAACCCCACCGATGCTTCAAGAACCGCTCCTACACCACCTCACCGATACTTCAGGAACCGCTCCTACAACCCCTCACCGATAATTCAGGAACCGCTCCCACAACCCCAGCGATACTTCAGGAACCGCTCCTACAACCCCTCACCGATACTTCAGGAACCGCTCCCACAACCCCAGCGATACTTCAGGAACCGCTCCTACAACACCTCACCGATACCTCAAGAACCGCTAATTAGAACGTTATGGAAACTACAGTGGCTGCTCCTATTCAACTTCATCAATAGTCACTAATCCGCTCACCCCATCAAGCCGGCCCGCAAAGCCCAATTCATCAGCTTTGAATCCTCGCAGCGACATCAGCCGATCTAGGTAAGTCCCAGCCAGAGCTTTCAACACTGGCACGCCCAACCGTAGCCTAGGATCGGCTAGCACGCTAACAACGCCGCTAGTGTCTATAATACTCGTATCGGCGTCTTGGTCGGCGCAGTCGGCTAGCGCCGCTTCCAGTCGCCACAGGCAGTCGACAAGATCGCGAGCCTCGCCTAGGAGACGGCCGGCCTCGCGTCGGCAGTCTTGCAGATCCTGCAGCCAGAGGTCGCGATCCAGTTGGACGCAGGCGCGATCGCGTAGCAGAGCTAAGCAGAGCTCGCTCAGCTCAGACTCGAGAGACTCAACCTGAAGTCCCGAGGCCAGCAGACCGGCAAGCCGAGACGCTTCGTCAACGGAGATTTCGTTGCCATCCGATTCGAATTCGATAGCAGCTCGAAGACGCGAGTTGAGCTCACGTATAGCGCGCAATTGACGCGCTTCGCGTTGTTCAGCATCTGCATTTGCGCGCTTCAGCTGCTGCTGCCGCTGCTGTTGCTGCTGCCGACGCGCCCGATTGACTTGGACAAGACAGTGGGCAATCTCGCGATGGGTCAACCAGCGACCGTTGTCATGGCAACCGTCATCGGCATTGGAGAAGCCGGTAGACTCGGCAATTAATTGTTGAGCATATTGGCTGATAGCTTCGGCCGATACTGAGTCGAAATTGAGCTCGGGCTCGCGCAGAGCTGCCAGCAGCCGCTCGGAGCCACCGTCACCATGGCGACAGTACCGACCGAGTGCATCGTTGACGGCGCCGACCTGCGACACAGGGAGAGAGAATCGAAAAGAGAACCGGCGTTATTTGGTGATGTTGCGAGGTTATAGACTGAAGAAAGTGAATGGAAGCTTGAAGACTGAAGAACGCAATTAGATTGCCCGAGCCCGAAGCGCCCAAGGATCACCTGAGACATCTGATAAAAAACCTAAAGCCAAACCTGCAACTGAAAGCCTAAGCAACAAAATTTATATTCTAAGATTAAAGAGAATAGCCTGGAAATTAAACGCATTTGCCTAATGATCAAACGTACGACTCGTATTTGTCTGTAGATCAAGGGGATTTGCCTAATGATCAAACGGAATAGTCTGTAGGTCAAACGGATTAGCCTAATGATCAAACGGATTAGTCTGTAGATAAAATGGATTTGCCTAACTATCGAACAGTTTAGTCTAATGATCAAAACGGATTAGCCTAAAGATCAAACGGATTTGCCTAACTATCGAACAGTTTAGTCTAATGATCAAAACGGATTAGCCTAAAGATCAAACGGATTAGCCTAAAGATCAAACGGATTAGCCTAACTATCAAACAGTTTAGTCTAATGATCAAACGGATTTGCCTAACTATCGAACAGTTTAGTCTAATGATCAAACGGATTAGCCTAAAGATCAAACGGATTAGCCTAAGTATCGAACGGATTAGTCTAATGATCAAAACGGATTAGCTTAATGATTAAACGGATTAGCCTAATAATCAATTGAATTAGTCTAATGATCAATCGGATTAGCCTAAAAATCAAATAGATTAGCCTAAAGATTAAACGGATTAGCCTAAAGAAGATCGAACAGATCAGACTAAAAACCCTAAACCCATGCATAAGCCAATAGAAACCATAGTCAGACAAGCAGAGAGAGGACTAGCTGACAAGATGCATTACACACATATACATCCGCACACTATACACAAACCTTGTTAACAATAAACACGAGCAGCTCGAGCTCCTCTCTAGTAAGATCGGCCCCCTTCTCCAGCCGAGCGGAGCGCAATTCGCTTCTGTACACGCGTCTACCACGCGGATCCTCCGACCAGAGCAGCGTCGGCAAACCGGCGGATCGACGCGACAATAGCGACGCCGTTAAATTGTCGGCCTCAACAGCGGCGTCTGTATCAACATCGTCAGCGGAAGGATTCAATAGGGACGCGTTGATAGCGTCAATGGATTGGATAGTTTCGCGTTCGCGTTCCCAGCTGCGGTTGCCCTTGACAACGCAGCTAGTCAGAGCGGCCATGTCCAACGATTTGGGGGCCGCTGGCGAGGCAGGCGATCGAGGCGATTGGGGAGGCTTACCGTGATGCTGACGCTGCCGCTTGAATGCCTGTCGTATTGGGAAGTATTGGATACGCTTGCATTATATATTTAAATCTGAAATTATCAGACGATCTAAAGAACTAAAAAAGGGCAGCCTGAAGAATCGATGGGGAAGCCTAAAAATCGATGGGACAGCCTGAAGAATCGGTGGAACATCCTGGAACATCCTGAAGAATCGGTAGAATAGCCTGAAGAATCGGTGGGGCAGCCTGAAGAATCGGTGGAACAGCCTGAAGAATCGGTGGAACATCCAGAAGAATCGGTGGAACAGCCTGAAGAATCGGTGGAACAGCCTGAAGAATCGGTGGAACAGCCTGAAGAATCGGTGGGACAGCCTGAAGAATCGGTGGGGCAGCCTGAAGAATCGGTGGAACAGCCTGAAGAATCGGTGGGACAGCCTGAAGAATCGGTGGGGCAGCCTGAAGAATCGGTGGGACAGCCTGAAGAATCGGTAACAGCCTGAAGAATCGGTGGAACAGCCCGAAGAATCGGTGGAACAGCCTGAAGAATCGGTGGGGCAGCCTGAAGAATCGGTGGGACAGCCTGAAGAATCGGTGGGGCAGCCTGAAGAATCGGTGGAACAGCCTGAAGAATCGGTGGGGCAGCCTGAAGAATCGGTGGGGCAGCCTGAAGAATCGGTGGGGCAGCCTGAAGAATCGGTGGGACAGCCTGAAGAATCGGTAACAGCCTGAAGAATCGGTGGAACAGCCCGAAGAATCGGTGGAACAGCCTGAAGAATCGGTGGGGCAGCCTGAAGAATCGGTGGGACAGCCTGAAGAATCGGTGGGGCAGCCTGAAGAATCGGTAACAGCCTGAAGAATCGGTGGGACAGCCTGAAGAATCGGTGGGACAGCCTGAAGAATCGGTGGGACAGCCTGAAGAATCGGTGGGGCAGCCTGAAGAATCGGTAACAGCCTGAAGAATCGGTGGAACAGCCTGAAGAATCGGTGGGGCAGCCTGAAGAATCGGTGGGACAGCCTGAAGAATCGGTGGGACAGCCTGAAGAATCGGTGGGGCAGCCTGAAGAATCGGTAGAACAGCCTGAAGAATCGGTGGGACAGCCTGAAGAATCGGTGGAACAGCCTGAAGAATCGGTGGGGCAGCCTGAAGAATCGGTGGGGCAGCCTGAAGAATCGGTGGGACAGCCTGAAGAATCGGTGGGGCAGCCTGAAGAATCGGTGGGGCAGCCTGAAGAATCGGTGGAACAGCCCGAAGAATCGGTGGAACAGCCTGAAGAATCGGTGGGGCAGCCTGAAGAATCGGTGGGACAGCCTGAAGAATCGGTGGGGCAGCCTGAAGAATCGGTGGAACAGCCTGAAGAATCGGTGGGGCAGCCTGAAGAATCGGTGGGACAGCCTGAAGAATCGGTGGGGCAGCCTGAAGAATCGGTGGAACAGCCTGAAGAATCGGTGGGACAGCCTGAAGAATCGGTGGGACAGCCTGAAGAATCGGTGGGGCAGCCTGAAGAATCGGTAACAGCCTGAAGAATCGGTGGAACAGCCTGAAGAATCGGTGGAACAGCCTGAAGAATCGGTGGGGCAGCCCGAAGAATCAGAGAGACAAAGAATTAATAATAAAAAGCACTGACCAGCAGAGCAGACAGGTAGTGCTGTGCGCCCTCAGCTCGCACGGGCAGTGCCGGGCACTGGGTAACCAACAGGTGTAACAGTCGGTCCGCCTGGCCTCGCTGAACGGCCTCTTCGATGGCTTTGAAGTCGACCTGGGAGACGTTGCTATCCGATGGCATGTTCTCTTTGTTCTCTTCACCAAGGATGTCATCGCCAATGCTGCGGAATTTGCTCATCTGGAGCAGCGGGTTTTATTGGAGAACGTTTATAAGGTTTATAAGGAGAAGCTCATACAAAATTATTGAGTCATATAAGCATTGCCATTGAGTCATAACGCAATCATTGAGGTAGAGTCATACAGCAATGATTGAGGTTGAGTCATACAGCAATCATTGAGGTTGAGTCATACAGCAATCATTGAGCTTGAGTCATACAGCAATCATTGAGGTTGAGTCATACAGCAGTAATTTTTTGGTAGGGTCATACAGTATTCACTGAGTCATACAGAAATCATGGTCATTGGGTCATACAGCATCTATTGAGTCACACAGCATCCATTGAGTCACACAAAAATCATGGTCATTGGGTCATACAGCATCTATTGAGTCACACAAAAATCATGGTCATTGGGTCATACAGCATCTATTGAGTCACACAAAAATCATGGTCATTGGGTCATACAGCATCTATTGAGTCACACAAAAATCATGGTCATTGGGTCATACAGCATCTATTGAGTCACACGAAAATCATGGTCATTGGGTCATACAGCATCCATTGAGTCACACAAAAATCATGGTCATTGGGTCATACAGCATCCATTGAGTCACACAAAAATCATGGTCATTGGGTCATACAGCATCCATTGAGTCACACAAAAATCATGGTCATTGGGTCATACAGCATCTATCGAGTCATACAGAAACCATGGTAATTCGGTCATAACTCAATCATTGGCTTGCTGTCACTGGGTCAAACAGCAATAATTACAAACTATTATAACCCTCACCTGATCCGCATTGATACTCTTAGTCACGGCGCTCAACTCAGCCTCAGTAAAGGTGACTTTCCCATACAGATCTTCAATTCGAGCTGCTCGACCGCTTCTAAACAGAAAAGCGCCCAAAGCGTGCAAGCAATAAACCAGCTTAGGCATATTTCTTCCATCGTAAATATCCGTAGTCTCAGGCCAATAATTCCTTGGCAATCCAATATGCTGCAGAGCCTTTAGAAAATGATTAATATTATCGGTATGCCGGAAGTCCAGTCCTCTAGCTAGAAACCGGTCCTGACGCGGATCGAATATAGATTTTATAGGCACTAGGCGAGGCGCGAACGCGTTAGCCAGCTTAGCTAATGCTACGCCATTCTGCAGACAGGCTTCCAGCTGTTCGCCAGCTGGCGGCAGGCTCTCCCTGATGCAGGCCTCTAGCCAGACTCGGGCCTCCTCTAGCCGGCACAGATACTGATAAGCCAGCTGAGATCGGCGCCGTTCGTCCATCTCTTCGGCTGATAGGCGAACGCCTGCGGAAGACAGTTCGTTAGCTAACTGGGCGGTGGCATTAGCATTAGCCGTGGCCATTGCCTGAGTAGCAGCCGATGCTTTTGGCGTGTCCATCAGTTATTAATTTGCAATTTATCTTTTTTGTTTCAATAATAAATTAATTGGGGTGGACAAGCTCATGAATCGATTTTGTTAGCAGAGGTAGTTAGTTTATTACAGTGCAATATGCTACCCGAATGAGCATGCACGAGGTTGCAGCCTAGTGGTCAGAGCATCGGACTCGTGACTTGAAGGTCGGGGGTTCGATTCCAGATCCCGCTGGAAAAAAATTGTCCTTGAGCAAGACGCTCAACTCTGCATTGCTTCAGTTCACCCAGCTGTAAAATTGGCACCAGGATTAGCTGGGGTACTTGGACTGAACTTAACAGCTACATACAGCCATCAGATGTGCGACACAATAACTGTAGTAGATCTACATGCAAGCATACACTTCACTAGAATGTCAACTATTCTAATCATGATTCTAAAAAGTAAATCAAACTTGATTGTGACATTGGCTTTGCAAACTGATTTTGTATATTTTGGTTGGATACATTGAATCATTGAATATATTTTTTATTGTTTGATCTATTTAGGCCAGGGCTAGGGTTTAGCTAACTTTGGCCTCTATATCAAGCTTTTCGGATTTTTTAAGCTTCACAATAGCAATCCAGCCTAGTTAAGCTTTGTTGTTTCTTCTTAGTTCTTTTCTCTCCAATCTGCTTTCTTTTTGCTCTCATATGCTTTTAGCTCTCCCTTCTTTCCTCTTCTCTTCCTTCCTTCTTCTCTTTTCTATGTAATATTTTTCCTTGTCTTCTTTTTTCTCCTTTATTCCTTTGCTTCCTTTCTCTCTGCCTTTTCTCCTTTTCACTGGCCCCTAGTCAAATGCAAATCTGGCCTATAAGATAAAAAAGTTTGCCAACCTTTGATTTAAACCAACATGCAAGTCAACAACAACAAAGTCTATATTAGATATTTGAAATAATGACTATTAAAATCTTGTTACAACATTGGCTGATTTAGTTTGAATGATCTTTCAAAGATAGCACATAGTAAAAAAATTAATTCTATATAATAAAAAGTATTTTTAAAAAGGTATTTAATTTATTAGTTGATAATACTTTATTCTTGATTTAAAATATGCAGCTATCTAATAGCTTTGTATCTAAAAAAGGCTTTAAAGTTGAAGAATAATAATCCTGTTTTTATTGGGGGTCTAGAAAAAAATTATTAAGCTTAGGCCTTAGATGAATTAGAAAGCTTGGTAATGCAATAAAAAATAGACAAATAGCCTGACAATATCAATCTAGCTTGGTGAAAAACAAAAAGCAATCTAACACTTTAATGATTAGGGCCTATTGGCAAACAAATTGGATTTCATTTCAAGATGGTATATATGAAAAAGATAGAAAAATTCCTTTGTTATTTTGTTTTTCTAGAAAAACCTAAAAGAAACAAGGTCTACTATTTTTCAAATATTATATAGTAGGCCTAGGCCCTAGGGCTAGGCCTATATCTCACATTGTATATTATCATTTTATAAAGATTTAATCTTTCAACATAATAATTAAGCTTTGTATATTCCTATGTCAATCTAATTTTCTGAATCATTAATGCCAATAATAGAATTTAATATTACTTGAATAATAGTAACCATTTTGTAATAGTAATAGCCACTTTTAATAATAACCAATGGCAATAGGTATCTGAAAAAACTAGCTTAGGCCTAGCCTTAGGTAGGCTTAAAATGAAAATGGAGATTGCAAAAAAATATTCTAGTTATTTTTCCACAGCCAATGTTTTTTATAGTATGCTAAATATAATTTAATATATTGTAATATTTAATAAATAAATAAAATAGCTTTTGAAAAGGAGCCATAGCCCATAGTTTGGAAGATGACATTTATAGATCTATATATGGCAGCCATTATTTGCATGGTACCATGTAAATATTGATATTTAAAATATTATTTTTTATACAGTAACTAGAAATATACTTTATAAATAGTTATCTTATCAAAGACTGCTAAATATTTGTTGCTATATCTCTTATTTTCATAATGATTTTAAACTAACTAAAGTGAGTAGATAGAATTTAGGTGTGATTTATATATGTTTATAGCCTAGCATTTTTTATTAGCTTATAGTATTAGTACTATAATTAATACAGAGTATTGAAGGATGTTTCAAAATAAACAAATGAGAATATGACATTTGCCTTCAAAAAGATATTTGTGGTCAAATGTAACTGGAAAATAACTATAAGTACTATACAATAGATAAAAGATAATAAAACTAGTCTTTATTTTTGTTACTGTGTAAATAACAATATTCCTAAAGGGTCCTAAAGTGTCCTAAAGGGTTAAAAGTTGGACCAAAAGTAAATTTCGTGTTAATTTCGGTCCAAAATCGAACCAATAGCTTGCAAAATGTTGGCGTTGCGTCCCAGCGGGATTTAATCCGGTATTTGATCCAGTTAGATCCGTCTCAAACAGTGGAGAAACGAGTGGAAGAAATACCAGATTAATTTCCAGACAAAAAAACTACTCTTGTCCAGGGGTCATCCAAATTATGCTCCAGGTTTTGTCCAATTTTTGTTAGAAAATTGACCGGATAAATTTCCAGGTGAAAAACTGGACGAAAGACGTTTGCAAAAAACTTTTTATCCGGTTTTGGTCCGGAGGATCCTCTGAATTTTGATCCGGACTGTACAACCGGATAAAATCCAGATGAAATTTAGATTGATCTAAAACTGGACATTTCCGGACCAAATCCGGACAAAAACTGGGTGTTTGGGCCAGGCGGGGAAGGCCTGCTATTTATATGGTAATGTGCAAATAATGATTTGCCTATATCTATACACCAAGACAAACCAAGCATTTAGTAAGGCCAAGGGTAGGCCTACTTGCCATTTTAGCATATATATGAGGTCTTATACTTTTTTATCTCACCAGACCTAGCATATGCTAATACATGATCCAAATCCAAACTATAGAAAGGGAGCAATGTGTTTTAATAGCTTGGGAGATATCCAAAAATGCTAAAATCAGCTTTTTAGATAGAGAAGTATGAAAACAATATCTAGTAAAATGTAGAATCTGTAGCAGAAACAGAAAAGAATAGCACAACAACATGCATAATCCACAGTAGAATGGTAAATTGCAGAATCAACTGCAAAATCTACTAGCTTGAAATAAAATACAAATAGCAAATATAATATAGGAATCAAAATTTATCATTTTAAAGCTTTAAAGCTTTAGAGCATTTTAAAGCTATGTCTATAGCAGTGTAACCATATGAAAAGATATATAGACCTAAGAAATTTTAGTATGATTCTATATAAGACAAACTGAACTAGAAATAGCAATATCTATTAGGCCTAGGTCTACTCAAAATAGTAAATATAGGTTCTCTTGTGAATAATAATAATATGGCTAATACTGAAGTGTTAAATTTTAAAGGCTTTATAGTTATAAGATGTGGAAAATGTGGAATTGGAATGGAATAGCTCAGTAAAAAGCATAATCTATAGCAAAATGGTAAAATGCAGAATGAACTATGGATTCCACTAACTTAAAGTAAAATGCGAATGCAGGGTAGCTAAAGTGCAGTATGAATTAGGCCTATATATATAATCTTAGGCAATGCTTATCCCTAAGGTACCATAGGAATAATTTCTGTCTTATTCCAATGGTACTATGGGATTAATTTTCTGCTTATCCACATAGCACACTGATGACTTGCTGCTCTTTTCTTCTATATATATGCCTCACAGAATAATTTAGTTTGTAATTTCTGTAATTTCTGTCTTATTCCAATGGTACTATGGGATTAATTTTCTGCTTATCCACATAGCACACTGATGACTTGCTGCTCCTTTCTTCTATATATATGCCTCACAGAATAATTTAGTTTGTAATTTCTGTCTTATTCCAATGGTACTATGGGATTAATTTTCTGCTTATCCACATAGCACACTGATGAGTTGCTGCTCCTATCTTCTATACATAGGTTCTTGGACACTTTGTCATCTAACCACTTCATCATCTTGATGACGAAGTGACCATGGTTTTTGGGTGCTTTGTCATCTCAAATTTTTTTAGTAAATCTAGATGACGAAGTGACTAAATTTTGAGGACACTTTGTCATCCCAAGATTTAGCAATGCTATTGCTATAAATTGATATTTGATTGTTATTGTTATAAATTGTTACTCAATCAATTTAGTCTATAAAATATAGGATTAAATATGAGGGGCATTCAATAAGTTTCTGGACCATAAGTAGGGATTCCAATCCCGGGATCCCGGGATCCCGGGATCCCGGGATCCCGGGATCCCGGGATTGGGGCCAAAAATCTGGGATTTGAATCCCGGGATTTTTTTGGGAATCGAATCCCGGGATTTTTAATCCCGGGATTGCAAAAGACCGGGATCGGGATCCCGGGATTTCAAGGCCTTAATCCCGGGATTGGTCCGGGATTAGAACGACCTTTCAATGCCTAAATTAGATAATTTAAAGTCTAAACGTTTATTTGAATAATAAAACATTTATTTGTTTTTGCTGTTTCTCAATGAAACGTTAAACATTTGCAAAGCTCCTGTCCTAATTGAGCTAAAAATTGTTAATGTGAACTGTAAATTATAGATAATTTTAACTTTTTTTTCGTTTTCTACCACGAGACGAGACTGAGGGCCTTTTCATATTGCTTGCTCTGGTTCCAGAACAAGAACCAATTTGTGAAGTATAAACTTTTTGTCTCCATAACTAGAGGGAGATACGTGCTATAAAGTTTTTATAATTGAATGACAGTCGCCAAGAAGAAAGTGAAAAATTGTGCTAAGTGAGGCTGTTAAGGCAGTCAAATATTAACAGAGTTTAATAGTTATACTGCTGTTTTTCTTGGAATTCCGAACCGATTCTGGTTCTGGAATTGGTAATATGAAAAGGCCCTGAGACTCTGAGAGTCGCGAGACCATGACTACTGCACGCGGCACGCCGCACAGTCCGTCTAGCAATTTAGGGATTCCAATCCCGGGATCCCGGGATCCCGGGATTGGGGCCAAAAATCCGGGATTTGAATCCCGGGATTTTTTTGGGAATCGAATCCCGGGATTTTTAATCCCGGGATTGCAAAAGCACCGGGATTCCGGGATTTTGAATCCCGGGATTTCAACAGCATCGGGATTTCGGGACTATTCAATCCCGGGATTGTAAAATGTCGGGATTTTGGAATCCCTAACCATAAGAGCCAGCGCACTCTAGGCTGCTCAAAATGTACTCACATGAAAAATGTACATCTCCTGAGATTTGACATAAAATATAAAGGGTACACAACAAACCTGAATCTCACAACTTCACTTCAAATTCACCTATCACCTCCAACTTCAAGTATCTATTATAGAACTATCATGCATCCACTGGAGAGTGATGATTTTTTACAATTACAAATGTGGTCTGAACCAGTCCCAAAGCTTAGAACAGCTTTGCCTAGCCTTTGGAGATACTGCACCCTTGAGAACAACCATCTTTGACTAGTTTGCGGAATTTTGTCGGGGCCAAGTGTTGCTCAAAGATGAGGCTCGCGAAGGATGACCCCCCGAGTTTGACCATTCAAGAAGCAGTGGCTGCAGTGCAGGCCCTGGTTGAGGAAGACCTGCAATTGATAGTGCAACAGCTAGCCACTGCTGTGGGCATTTCATTGGGAAGCACCTCAACCATCCTACATGAAAGGCTTGGCCTCAGCAAGGTGTCCGCATGCTAGATGCCTCATCACCTGACCCAAGAGCAAAAACAGGCCCGGATCGATTGGTGCCATTTAATGCTCAAAACATTCGACGATGGAAGATCAACAAGCTCCTAGGACATCGTCAGTGGTGATGAAACCTAGGTGTACTGTTTTGACCCGGAGAGCAAGTAGCAGTCGGCCCAGTGGACCCCCATTGGCAGCCCGCCACCTTCAAAGCTGGTGCCGTCGCGAAGCGTCGCCAAGTAGATGGTGGCTGTTTTTGTGGCTTGCAGTGGTCCCATAGCCATGATTCCGCTGGCAACACAGCGGATAGTGACTGCAGGCTATTATGTAACCGACTGTATGCCCCAGGTGCTGCAATCCATCACTGAAAAGCACCCAAGGACTCGCCATTGCGGGTTGCTACTCCATTAGGACAATACCCTGGCTCACACTGCAACTAACTGTAGAGTTCATGGAGCAGAATCGCGTCCAACTGCTTCAGCACCCACCCTACAGCCCCAACTTGGCACCATGTGACTTCTTTGTGTTCCCACAATTCAAGCGCCTGCTTAAGGGAGTCCAATTTGCATTGCCAGAACAGGCTGTCGAGGCCTTCCAAAGTCACCTATTTGACATCCCTCAGTCAGAGTGGGCTGGCTGCTTTGCTACTTGGTTTGAAAGGATGAGAAAGTGCAATGAAGCTGCTAGAGAATACTTCAAAAAGGCCTGACATTTATCTTCCCTCTGACGCTTTTCATTTCTGTGCATCCAGAAACTTATTGAACACCCCTCATACACACTTAGAGATTCAACTTGTCGCTATAATTGGCATTCAATGTACATAATATATATGTAGTTTGTATATGCATGCTTCAATGTACAAGTACATAAATGTAGATACTAATACTCATTTTAATTTTACTCTATGTTTAACCTTGCCAAGCTCTAATAATTATGTTTGCTTCCTTGCTAAAGCCTAAAATTGGCATTATCACTTCTATAACCCAGGGGAGGCAACAAAGTATGTGGCCATGGATTTCTCCTTGCTCTACCTGCAGGGACTTAACCAACCCTTGAATCATAACCCCATACAATCTAAGCTAGAGCCGCCAGCCATCCAGCCGCAAGCCATCCAGTAGCAGGTAGAGCTGGTTGCAAAGCTTATCCTAGCTAAATTGTACACTATTGACGCAGGCCCCTTTGAAGAGCCACAATGGCTGCAAGAGTGTGAGCTCAACCTGCTAAGGCCTGAGCCCTATCAGTTTCTGACCGAGCTTCAAGGAGAGACGTTTCACCGCATTACAAGTGCCACAAATGGATTTGCTGCACAAGGAAGCCAAGCTTGTGCCAGTTTAAGCCTCCCTGGTACGTGAGCAAGGAGCCCAAGAGCGTTAATGCAAGTTGTGTTACTAGCAGCTGCAGGAGTCTGCAGAGTGCAACTGGGCTAAATATTGAGCTGGTGAATTCTCCTTTCACAGCTTCCTGCTTAGCTGCTTTCACCTAGGTCACATCCTTGGTTTGGCAGTCAAGTGCAAAGCCATCAGTGAGTATATATTAAATGTATGTAAGTTCTTGCTTGATTTTAAAAATCAGCCATGGAATTATTCTGTTTAGAAAAAATCATACTTGCAATTGTGCAACTTTGAAATTTTACTTAGCTACATTTTTTGCTTAATACTAGCTGGTACTATTAATTCTGCAGTAATTTAAATGTATAGGTCTTAATGCTATTCTCTTTGTGCTTTGTGAAATTTGTGATTTTTGTGCCTACATATAGCTACAAATTACAGTATTAAATGACTATCTTTATGGGTCGTAACTCTGCCATTGTCTGATCCCAAGCCCAGAATGTGAAAGGAGGAAGGCGACTAAATTTAGATACATATACATGTATAATGTTTAGTCTTTATCTTTATATAGTTATATAGTCATACAAGCATAACCTCCAAAATTTGGTCAGCCATGCAACTTAGTTTTAACAAAAAATGCGACATAGTTTTTGGCCAAAAATGTGACTTACCTGTGAAAAAACCCTATAGCAAAATTAATGCAACTTTGGGTAAACGGCAGGAGTAACTACGACTGTCTTTTAAGGGCTAAATGCCTTGTCATCTAATTTGTACTATGTCTGTAATCTTTGGGTGGGCATTTTTGCAACTTACCTTGGTTGGCTGCCAAATCGGTTGACCGGATTGGCCAACTCGGCTGACTGTTGCGCATGTATGTATATAGTTCTGTAGTTGCATGTACCAGTATTCATGTTACATATAGCAAAGTTTTTTATACAAAAAGTGGATAACAAAGTGGGTCCATGAGAATTACCCACAGACAAATTGCCTGCTGAGATTTGCCCGCAGGAGATTTGCCCACCAAGCTTTTCCCGTGGAGATTTGCCTGCAGTGCATTTTGCCTGTGAGCAAATTGCCCGTGGAGATTTGCCTGCCAAGATTTACCCGCAGTGCAATTTGCCTGCAAGTGAATTGCCCGCAAGCGAATTGCCCGCCGAGTTTTTTCCTGCCCAGGTTTGCCCGCAATGCTTTTTTTCTGCAGTGCATTTAGCAACGCAGCAGATTTTGTCTGCATTGCCTTTCCAATGCTTAGTACGTGTTAATCTCAATAGAGATTTACACGATCAAAATGTTTTGATAGTAACTGTATATCAAATGCATATTTTTTTTGGAGGGAGGGGGGCAATGTAGACAGAATCTAGCTGCCAAATGTGCTGCAGGAAAAAAGCATTGAGGGCAAACCTTGGCGGGAAAAAACTTGGCGGGCAACTTGCTTATGGGCAAATTGCACTGCGGGCAAATCTTGGCAGACAATTCTCGGCGGGCAAATCTCCACGGGCAATTTGCTCACGGGCAAAATGCACTACGGGCAAATCTCCGCAGGAAAAGCTTGGCAGGCAAATCTCCATGGGCAAATCTCGGCAGGCAAATCTCCATGGGCAAATCTTGGCAGACAATTCATCTGTGGACATTTCTTGTGCTCCCTAACAAAGTGTCTAGGGAGTAGATGATAAAGTGTCTACATTAGTATTATGGATAACAAAGCGGTAAAATGACAGTGTCCAATAATAAGAGTGGATATGAAGTGGTTAGATGACAAAGTATCTAGGAACCTTATATATATACCTCACAGAATAATTTAGTTTATTACTTATGATTTGAGTACAGTAGGCCTAGGCCTATAACAAAATAACTTTGTTTGATATTTTGTATTTATAGGCTTTTTATTTTGACGAACTTTTAGGAGCTTTAAAATCTTAGGAGAAGAAGGATTTATAGGAGCAACTATCTTGTCAGTGTGCCATGCAGATAAGTAGAAAATTATTCCCATGGCATATGAAGAAGATAGGAGCAGCTGTTTTGTCAGTGTGCCATGCAGATAAGCAGAAAATTATTCCCTTATTTGATCTGCATAATACTATTGGAATAAGACAAAAATTATTCCTATGGTACTGTAGGGATAAGCACAGCCTAAGATTATATATCTTTAGGGTATCTATGCAAAATTCAATATCAATTTCTAGGTTTTTCCAGGTTAAAATAAGTAAAGCTCCAGGTTGCTACCTGGTGGAGCTTTATAAAATGAAACATATGTATGCAGTAATGCAGCAATGTTTCTTGATTTAGTGTTTCCTACTATAAACTATATATTATATATTTCATAGATTATTTAGATTAGGCCCTATTTATTTCTTGTATTATACTAACTGAAGAACAAAATTAAAAGTATAAAATAAAAGACTTTTGCTATAAATATACTACTTAATAATAATATAACGATACAGGAGAGATTGTATTTGTAACATACTGACATGGTAGGCCTAGCAACATTTTTTAATACCAAAGTTTCTATCACATCATATAGCATTATGGCATCCTATATACTAAAAATGAGTTGTCTGTGGGTATGCGATAGATTTCAGAAAAATTGGCTCAACCGATTTTCTTCAAACTTGCACCATTCATTCAGAAATTTTCCTGGCACGGTACATGCATCTTGGCTAAGAAATTGCTAAATGCTAAAGGGATTAAATATTCGAAAAACATGCTTTTTTGCAAAGGTCAAGCAAAATTTTCGACTTAAAATGCATTTTAAGAATGCTAGAGAAAAAACTGACTGGCTGAATTCTGATTGTGGTAATGATTGCATCACAACAAGTTCAAAACAGTGCCGAAGAAATGCACACAAGACTTGATTGTAATTGTGTAACCATATTGCTAACTTGAATTGAGACTGATACTGGCTGACTGAGAAATTGATTATGTCATAACTTTTTACTCTAACCGATTTGCTATAAGAATTTAATTATAAGGGCCACAATTCATGTACTCCAATTGACAAGAGATAGCATAGATGCGAACAGACTGGACTGCTAATGCAGCGACCTGGGTTCGAATCTTAGCTGTGCAAAAAGATTTTTTTATTCAAAAACCTTAAAAACACAAAATGCTAAACACAAAAAAGCACAATGTCAAACATTAAAGAGCCACCATATCGAACATTAAAGAGCCACCATGTCGAACATTAAAGAGCCACCATGTAGAACATTAAAGAGCCACCATGTCGAACATTAAAGAGCCACCATGTCTAACATTAAAGAGCCACCATGTCGAACATATATGTGACTTCATGTCAAACATTAAAGAGCCATCATGTCGAACATTAAAGAGCCACCATGTCAAACATTAAAGAGCCACCATGTCAAACATTAAAGAGTCATCATGTCGAACATTAAAGAGCCACCATGTCTAACATTAAAGAGCCACCATGTCGAATATTAAAGAGCCACCATGTCTAACATTAAAGAGCCACCATGTCGAACATTAAAGAGCCACCATGTCTAACATTAAAGAGCCACCATGTCCAACATACTGTATATGTGACTTCATGTCAAACATTAAAGAGCCACCATGTCTAACATTAAAGAGTCACCATGTCTAACATTAAAGAGCCACCATGTCTAACATTAAGGAGCCACCATGTCTAACATTAAAGAGCCACCATTTCAAACATTAAAGAGCCATCATGTCGAACATTAAAGAGCCACCATGTCAAACATTAAAGAGCCACCATGTCAAACATTAAAGAGCCATCATGTCGAACATTAAAGAGCCACCATGTCTAACATTAAAGAGCCACCATGTCGAATATTAAAGAGCCACCATGTCTAACATTAAAGAGCCACCATGTCGAACATTAAAGAGCCACCATGTCAAACATTAAAGAGCCACCATGTCCAACATATATGTGACTTCATGTCAAACATTAAAGAGCCACCATGTCTAACATTAAAGAGCCACCATGTCAAACATTAAAGAGCCACCATGTCGAACATTAAAGAGCCACCATGTTGAACATTAAAGAGCCACCATGTCGAACATCAAAGAGCCACCATGTCGAACATAAAAGAGCCACCATGTCAAACATAAAAGAGCCACCATTTCAAACATTAAAAAGCCATCATTACAGACATTAAGGTGCCACCAGGTCAAACATTAAAGAGCCACCATGTCTAACATTAACCAGTCACCATGTCAAGTATATTCGTGACTCCATGTCAAACATCAAAGAGCCATCATGCCAAACATATAAGAGCCACCATGTCGAAAATAAAAAAGCCACCATGTAGAACATTAAAGAGCCTTCATGTCAAACATAAAAGAGCCAACACGTCAAACATTAAAGAGGCACCATGTCATGCATTAAAGGACCACCATTTCAAAAATTAAAGAGCCACCATGTCGAAGATTAAAGAGCCACCATGTCTAACATTAAAGAGCCACCATGTCAAATATTAAAGAGCCACCATTTCAAACATTAAAGAGCCATCATTACATTAAGGTGCCACCAGGTCAAACATTAAAGAGCCACCATGTCAAACATTAACGAGTCACCATGTCAAGTATATTCGTGACTCCATGTCGAACATTAAAGAGCAACCATGTCAAGCATTAAAGAGCCACCATGTCAAACATTAAAGAGCCACCATGTCGAACATTAAAGAGCCACCATGTCAAACATTAAAGAGCCACCATGTAGATCATTAAAGAGCCACCATGTCAAACATATACGTGACTACATGTCAAACATATACGTGACTCCCTGTCTAACATTAAAGAGCCACCATGTAAAACATATACATATGACTACATAACAAACATTAAACAGCCACCATGTCGAACATTAAGGAGCCATCATGTCGAACATAAAAGAGCCACCATGTCAAACAATAAAGAGCCACTATGTCAAACATAAAAGAGCCACCATGTAAAGCATATACGTGACTCCATGTCAAACACATACGTGACTCCATGTGAAACATTAAAGAGCCACCATGTCAAACATTAAAGAGCCACGATGTCGAACATTTAAGAGCAACATGTTAAACATAAAAGAGCCACCATGTCGAAAATTAAAGAGCCACCATTTCAAGCATAAAATAGCCACTATGTCAAACATTAAAGAGCCACCATGTCAAACATATACGTGACTACATGTCAAACATATACGTGACTCCATGTCAAACATTAAAGAGCCACCATGTCGAACATTAAACAGTCACCATGTGAAGCATATACGTGACTCCATGCCAAAAACATACATGACTCCATGTCAAACATTAAAGAGCCACCATGTCACACATTAAAGAACCACCATGTTGAACATTAAAGAGCCACCATTTCAAGCATAAAAGAGCCACTATGTCAAACATTAAAGAGCCACCATGTCAAACATATACGTGACTACATGTCAAACATATACGTGACTCCATGTCAAACATTAAAGAGCCACCATGTCGAACATTAAAGAGTCACCATGTAAAGCATATACGTGACTCCATGCCAAAAACATACATGACTCCATGTCAAACATTATAGAACATTAAAGAGCCACAATGTAGAACATTAAAGAGTCACCATGTAAAGCATATACGTGACTCCATGCCAAAAACATACATGACTCCATGTCAAACATTATAGAACATTAAAGAGCCACAATGTAGAACATTAAAGAGCCATGATGTCAAACAATAAAAAGCCATCGTTTCAAACAATAAAGAGCCACAATGTAGAACATTAAAGAGCCACCATGTCGAACATTAAAGAGCCACAATATGTAGAACATTAAAGAGCCACAATGTCAAACATTAAAGAGCCATCATGTCAAACAATAAAGAGCCACCATGTCGAACAGTAAAGAGCCACCATGTCGAACATTAAAGAGCCACCATGTCGAACGTTAAAGAGCCACCATGTCGAACATTAACGAGCCACGATGTCAAACATAAAAGAGCTACCAAGTTAGACATAGAAGAGCCACCATGTGAAACATATATGTGACTCTATGTCAAACATTAAAGAGCCACCGTTTCTAGCATTAAGGAGCCACCATGACAAACATAAAACTGGCACGATGTCAAACATTAAAGAGCCACCATGTAGAACATTAAAGAGTCACCATGCCAAACATTAAAAAGCCACCAATTCAAACATAAAATAGCCACCATTTCAAACACAGGAGAGACATTTTCAAACGTAATAAGAAGCGTCATGCCAATCATAAAGGAGCCCCTAGAAAGCTAAAAGGAAATGTTGCACTATATACTTTTTGTCTGGTGGATGCTTGCTATTTAAGGATAGATACTTGCTATCAATTGGACGCTTGCTATCTGGGGGTTCTTTCTATCTGGGGTGCTTACTATCTGAGGGATGCTTGCTATCTGGGGGTGCTTGCTATCTGGAGGTGCTTGCTATCTGGGGGTGCTTGCTATCTGGGGGTGCTTGCTATCTGGGGGTGCTTGCTATCTGGGGGTGCTTGCTATCTGGGGGTGCTTGCTATCTGGGGGTGCTTGCTATCTGGGGGTGCTTGCTATCTGGGGGTGCTTACTATCTGGGGGTGCTTGCTATCTGGGGGTGCTTGCTATCTGGGGGTGCTTGCTATCTGGGGATGCTTGCTATCTGGGAGGAGGGGGGATGTTTGCTGTCTTGGGATGTTTTCTTTTTGCATTGCGCTTCATTTGAGCAGTTTTTCTATTGTCTTTGTGAAGACTCTATTTGGCGGGTTTTTTTTTATTTGTAGAGAACAGAAGTTCTATCCAGATGTCCCCCATCGGGGGGCGAAGATTGCTAGTGCATTACTAAATTATAGTATATTTCCAGTTTCACATTACACAGATCATGGGAAGAATGATAGGCCTAATTCCAGGTTTCCCCTCCCAAATTGGTCCATTTCCAGGTTTTTTCTTTTGTTTTGGGGCGTTTCCAGGTTTTCCCAGTTTTTTTGCATTTTAAGTTGCGGACACCCTGTTAATATAATTAATACCCTGTCGCCCTTTTGACTGTCGCCCTTTTGACTGTCGCCCTTTTAACTGTCGCACTTTTTATCTGTCGCCCTTTTGATCGGCTGCCCTAGGCCCCTAGCCTAGGCTTTTATATTAGAATTTTATTTTACTTCAGGTCTTGAAGTTGAGGCGACTAATCAAGCCTTCACAGAATCACAAAAAATCCTAACTTGAACAAAATTCGAGCGTGATCAGCGTGATCGAGCGTCACGTTTTGACTATTCGATTTAAAATCAATAATCTGAATGTTTTGAAATTCTGCGCTTTTGTTGTTAAAGCTTAGACTTCTAAAGACCTTTTTATTTAAGACTATGCACTTTGTGAGTCTTATATTTTTTACTGAAGCTTGACTGTATTTTGACAGAATTTGACAGAATTTTTTCAGACATTTTGTTACTTCTGACATTTTTTCAAACTGTAAAAACCAGCGCCAAGCATTGAATAAAATTAAGCTGACTGACGCTCATCTGACAGTGAGTAATGGTGGGCCTTCCTTGTCTCCTCACCGATCTATTTTAAGAATGGAGTTAGGCCTATTCTGTATTCTGCTTGGCTGTTGTGTTACAATTACATTGTTTTAATTCTGCTGTTCAGGTTGTGTCAAAAGGAAACAGTCCATTTCGGCGACAAGTCATTTCGGCGACAATACTTTTGAAGTCGTGGAACAAATTTATTTTATTTATATATTTTTTTACTTTTATTTAAATCGAATAAAAGAAGTCACAAATCCGTCAAATCGGCAGAAGCGCGGAACAAATCGGCAACAAATGTAAGTAAAAGATTAAAAGTAAGATTAAAAGTAAAAGACTTTTATTTAAATCGAATAAAAGAAGTCACAAAACATACTCAATAAGCAAACACTATCAGATCCATTATTACTGCGGTTTCGATGTTTGTCGCCGAAGTGGTTGTCGCCGAAATGACTTGTCGCCAAAATGGTTGTCGCCGAAATGACTTGTCGCCGAAATAGACCGGATTCTGTCAAAACTATCAATGTCGTTTTGACTCGTTTCTTTGCATTTCTTTGCATTTTTGGATTTCATAGTTTTAGGCCTAACTGCGAAGCCAAAAACTTTAACATTTTTACTTTTACTTAAGAAAAAATTGATTTGGAAATGGAAATTGGTCAAACATCAGATAAGCCTAGGGTCTATTAAAAACAATGTTTTTTAATTCTTTCAATGGGCCATTGATTGTTAAATATTGAATTTTAAAGGCTTAATACAATAATATGTTAGGTCTAGGTCTACTATTGTACTAAGGTCTAGCCTAGTCTAACTTCTAAATTTGTTTCTTTTAAGTTTTTGTCATTAAATTTTGTGTACCTACCTTTTTATATAATATCTTTTTATTGCGATTGTGTTATTGTTAGTAATTAGTTAGTAGGAGGGGCCTAGCCTAGGCTAAAAAAATAAAGTAAAAAATTTTAACTTTTGATTTTTTATTCTACGCCCCTATCTAAAAGTAAAAATCATCTTTGATTTTAATTAAAAATCTATTTGGATCTATTTCTATTTAGCATAGGCCCTGGTTTAAAAAAAATTGCTGATTACAAGCCTAGGCCCTAAAATTATAAAATGTGATTTGCAAATAAATTTTGTCTTGTCTTTTTGTATGCTAATAGAATGGTGAACTAATCTTAAACTATTTGAATTTTTTTTTAATTTTGAATTTAGGAAGTCTTTTATCTTTGCTAAACCTATTATAACATTTTGAAATTAATAGTTGCTATTGAAGAAAAAGGTTTCTAAAATGGAAAATTTTTTATAGACACCTTTTTATTTGTTGCTATAATATATTAAATTGTCATAGTTTTATTGATAAAACAATTATATTATAAGCCTAATCAAATATAAAAACAGAATTCAAAATAAATCAAATGATAGTATTTTAAAATATAATAATTAATCCACATATTTTGACATTAATTAAATGTTTTCTAAATAAGATTCTTAAGGACATTAAAAAGTATATAAAGTATACTAAATTAATTTTTGCTTACATATTATTCACTATTACTAGAGCCATTTCTATATGGCGAAATCCAAAAACGTGGGATAAAACGGTAAAACAAATCTGTGGACATTCGATAGAAAGTAATGTATCTAAAAAAGGTTTTTGAAAGATAGATAGGTCTTTAGAAAATAGTTCTGGATAAAAACTATTGTTTTCATGTTTTATATTATTGAATAAATAAGAAAAAACCACAAAAAAAGCATTTTGAAAGTCCAAGTTGACCGATTAGCAATTTTTTGTTTCACTTTTTTTCATTATTAAACAATTAATTTTAAGACTTGTTGGCCTTAGAGAAGGCTAATTTTTTTACTACTTACAAAACAGAAAGTAATCTGTGTTTTACTTTTTATTCTATTCAAATAATAAGAAAAGAAACTAAGAAAAGAAACTAAAAAGAAACCATTTTTGCTCCACCTATTATTTTAATTATCATAATTACAAATTTATCTAAGCAAAAAGTCTAAATATTAATATCATAGGGCTTCTTATATTCTTATGATACATACATGCGCAACTTCTGAAATTACGCTGGCTGTGTGACTTAGTTTTTGATAAAAAATGCAACTTACCTATGAAAGAACCAAGCAAAAACTTTAGGTAAACGGCAAGAGTAACTATGAGCATATTTTTAAAGCTAAATGCCTCGCCAGCTAATTAGTGCTGCGTGCAGATTCCACGTTTTTATAACAGCTAATCAGTATGTCATCTAGTGGCGGCATGAAGCAATTAGTAAATTGTCAGTACAGTGTAGTGAGCACACTACAAAAGTCATGATTCATGTTCATGAATGTCCAGAAGTAAGTGAAGTGAATACAGTGTGACCTATAGCTCAAGAACGATTTGCTAGACGATTCGGCATTGAAGATGAGAGCCCTGATTCAGATGGCTCATCAGATGCGAAATACGAATCCAGTAGAGATACAAGCTGTGAAAACCCACAGATTTTTAAACCACTGAATTCTAATTCCCGGAACTATTTTTGCATAGATTCTAAATTTGAAGTCATGCTCAAACAAAAACTTGTTAACAGTTAGGAAAAAGGCAAAGATGGGAGTAATGCATATTAAACTAAGATTTGAGGCCTTTGCAAATTCTCTCCATTCCTCAATCTTCTCATCCTCTTTCTTTTCTCTCTCATCCCTTATCCCTTCTCTCTTTCCTCTCCTCTCTCCTCTCCTCTCTTTCCTCTCCTCTCCTATCTTTTCTGTCTCCTCTACATTCTTATCTCTCCTCTCGTCTCTCTCCATTCCACTCTACTCTCTCATCTTATCTTCCCTCTCATCTCTCTCCACTCTACTCTCTCATCTTATCTCTCCTCTCTTTTCTACTCTCTCATCTCTCCTCTCTTCACTCTCCTCTCATCTCCTCTATCCTCTCTTCTCTCATCTACTCTCTCCTCTTTCCTCTTTCCTCTCTTCTGATCTCATCCATCATCTTTTCTTTCCTCTTTCCTCTCATCTCCTCTTCTCTCTCATCTCTTTTTCCTCCCTCAGCTTTTCTCTCCTCTTCTATCTCTTCCACCATCGCATTGCTCGCCTCTCCTCGTTTGCTTATCTCTAATCTTCTATTCCCTCTACTTTGAAGTAAGAAAATATGCACATATTTTTGTTGAAGATAAGAGGAGAGAAGAGGGCATTGAGGAGAAAGGGTAGAGAGAAAAGGGGAGAAGAGAGGAGAGTAAAAATGAGAGGAGAGAGAAGAGGGAAAAGGGGGGAGAGAGAGAAGAGGGGAGGCAAGGTAGAGAAGAAGAGAGAGATGAGAGTTGAAGAGACACCAACCTTGCTATGAGTAGTTAGTAAGTTAGGAAGTTTCAAAGAACCCGAGGGGCAAGGGCCAGATAGAGGGGCTTCGCGAGCCGGAGTTTGCCAACCCCTGCTCCAGAGTTTAAGAAATCAATGGGAAACTGTTGACGCGGGCTTCTGATTTCAAAGATCTTGTCTGTTGTTGAAGGCTTCTATTCTGTTTTTGCTCTCCTGCCACACTTGCACCTACTACCCCCTGATTGCCTCTGATTGTGACTTACTTCCCTCTTATTGCGACTTAGTTGCTTCTTTTTGCGACTTACCTAATCCTTTTGCAACTTACCTAACCCTTTTGCGACTTACCTAATCCTTTTTGCGACTTAATCCTTTTTGCGACTTACCTAATCCTTTTTGCAACTTACCTAATCCTTTTTGCGACTTACCTAACCCTTTTGCGACTTACCTAACCCTTTTGCGACTTACCTAACCCTTTTGCAACTTACCTAATCCTTTTGCGACTTAGCTGATCCTTTTGCGACTTACCTGATTCTTTTTGCGACTTACCTGATCCTTTTGCGACTTACCTGATTCTTTTTGCGACTTACCTAATCCTTTTTGCAACTTACCTAATCCTTTTTGCGACTTACCTAACCCTTTTGCGACTTACCTAACCCTTTTGCAACTTACCTAATCCTTTTGCGACTTATCTGATCCTTTTGCGACTTACCTGATTCTTTTTGCGACTTACCTGATCCTTTTTGGGACTTACCTAATCCTTTTTGCGACTTACCTAATCCTTTTTGCAACTTACCTAATCCTTTTTGGGACTTACCTAATCCTTTTTGTGACTTACCTGATTATTTTTACAACTTAGTTTGCTTCTTTTGCGAATTGTTTTTCTTTTGCTTCACCATTTTCCCTGAACTGCTCTTTCTTTCACTTTCCTCTTGCCTTTCTTGGTTCTTGTGTTTTTCTGTTTTTGGTTGACTCAATTTTGCGACTTACCCCTGGTCAGCCACGATTTACGGTGGCCAGATTGGCCAGGTCGGCCAGCAGTTGCGCATGTATGTTATGATATCTTATTGCTTAGTCACCAAAATTGTTGTAGGGGTTATTTCTATCCCTAATATAATCTTTACAAACTGCTACCAAGTTGTAACAGGGGTTAATTCTATCCTGTTGTTACCAAATTTTGTACTAGGCCTAGGGTTATTTCTTACTACTTGATTTTATTGGTTATTTCCTATACTTGTATATTTACTGATAGCATATGTACTTTTATTGGTAGCATATATACTTTTAGCCTGAGCAGTCTAATGGCACTATATTTCTAATTCTATATATCCCCCAGTTTTCTCCTCTAAGAGGGTTTCTCTCAGTCCAGGCATTACTGGGATCAGAGGGTCATAGCTTTTTTGCTGGGTATTCTACCCTAGGCCTAAGGTAGGTTTCTTAGACTCTAAGTCTAGATCTCTCTATTACCCTGTGGTAGGATTTCTGCCTTTTAAAGGCAAATTCTCCTGTTCTGAATCTGGATGTCTTGTTCTTTGAAAATAATTTGAATTCTCCCAGTCTTGGGGTTTCTAGTGCTTCTAAATAACTAAGTCAAAAAGTATTGATCAAGCTTCAATTCAAGATACTAAAATAGACTATAAACCCAAAGCAAGTGGCAAGTTGTTTCTTCTCTTGCTAACAGCTCGTGTATTTATATTCCTTTTCAGTAAGTTTTAAAACAAATAAAATTTTGTAATATTTATAATATTTACAATATTTTTGATATTATACTCATTAAAACAAAATAGCCTAATTTCAAATGCAATACTTTCTAGGATAATAACAAAGCCTATTTCATTAAGAAGACAAAAGTATTCTTAGAATTTTTTTGTGCACAAAAGCAAAATTTTGGCATAATCTGGTTAAAGCCAAAGATTCAAATTATCCAATGTGCCAATTATATTAGTAAAGGCAATCTGAACTTGGGTTTTTATTGCACCTATGCTTTTATTGCTTATATATAGGATTGTTGTATACATGCATAGGTCACTGGTCAGATTGTCATATTCTATTTCGTCATATTGGATGACAAAGTGATTGTTATAGGTTTGTACTAAACACTGGGCTTAATGCCCTGAATATGTGCCGTAGTACCTTTGGCCTTCTTTTGCCAATGTCTGCTTGGCACCATTTAAACTTTATATTTATTTTACTTATTTCCAAGCGGTTTGCCTTTAGTTAGGCTCTTGTGCTCAATACAGGCAAATGAAATAGTCTATGATCATATTTCAGTTAAAAATAAACTTTAATCTGCTCGGGCAAAAGCCAGCCCGCAGCAGTAATCAAAAGCAAAGTAGCTTGAAAAATAATATGACAAAGTGACCAAACATTTATTTATGCTGGATACTTCGTCATCAACCAACGCAATCTGTGTGGGATTTGAGTTTGTGTAAGCTATTTTTTGTTTAATAACAATAAGTTGTGGCAAGCAGAATTGATCGACAGGTTTTATCAGATGACATATTAGATGACATTAGATGACAAAATGACTGGGATCATTAGGATTCCAAGATATGTTTGATTGTTACATTAATTCACTTGAAGTTGGAACTAATATGATTAGTAGATGACGAAATGACTCTCTTCAGGTAGTGCATGTTAATTAAGATGACAAAGTGACCATAGTTAAGGTGAGCACCCCAGACACCCAGATGACAAAATGACAGATGACGAAATGACTAGGAACCCATGCATGCATAGCACTTGGTTAAAAATCTCTATAGTCCATCTGTCTTTAATTTAACTTCACAAGTTAAATGCTTTAACTATTAGTGTATATTATTATATAAATTCATACATAACATCTGGCTAATTTGGCTAAATTTTTCTGGTTTTATTTTTCACAAGTGACTAAAATTAATGATTGTCTAAGGCAACACCATATGCAAAAGTACATTGTCATCTCATAAATTTATTTTTATTCTTTAGCCCTGAATGAGTTTACAATTAATTTCCATCCTTTGTAAACTTGAATAAGCAGCAAACTCCTGTCATAGCACCTGCATACCCTAAGACAATCCAATGCATTACAGTTGTTAACCAGTCAGCCATAGTCAATTGATGCCGCCAAAAAATCAGAAGCCCGACCCGAAAAAGTCGGCGCCAGCTAAGAAGAAAGATGCCGGATCCAGCGGCGGCAAGGCTAAGAAAAAGAAGTGGTCCAAAGGAAAGGTTCGCGACAAGCTCAATAATATGTGCCTGTTTGATCAGGCCACATATGACAAGCTCTACAAGGAGGTGCCAGCCTACAAGCTGATCACTCCGTCTGTGGTTAGCGAGCGATTGAAAATCCGGGTGAGCCTGGCCAGAGCTTCCCTGCTCGAGCTGGAGCGCAAAGGGCTTATTAAGCCCGTGTCTAAGCACCATGCCCAGTTCATCTACACCAAGACTACTAAGACCGAGGCCTGAGCATCTTAAAGATAGGTTGACTTGAAAACCTGGACTGATTCATTGTTTAGGAAATTTGTCTGTATTGAATTGGAATCTATGATTAAATAAAATGTGAAAGCACTTGATTGTGGCTGTTGCTTAAGTGGAATTCTGTGACTTTTTCATGTCTGCTTCCTTTTAGTTTATGTAAAAATAATGTATAGAATAGACCCCCTCACTAAGCTTGGATCTCAGTATCTTTCAGATTTTTATAATTCTGGGCTTGTACTAATTGCTTCAGATCCTCAGGTAGGGTGGCAGCTATTCTCCAAGATCCTCAGGTAGGGTGACAACTATTCTCCCAGATCCTCAGGTAGGGTGGCAGCTATTCTCCCAGGGCCAGATCCTCAGGTAGGATGACAACTGTTCTCCCAGATCCTCAGTTAGGGTGGCAGCTATTCTCCCAGATTCTCAGGTAGGGTGACAACTATTCTCCCAGATCCTTAGGTAGGGTGGCAGCTATTCTCCCAGATCCTCAGTTAGGGTGACAAATATTCTCCCAGATCCTTAGGTAGGGTGACAAATATTCTCCCAGATCCTCAGGTAGAGGGACAACTATTCTCCCAGATCCTCAGGTAGAGGGACAACTATTCTCCCAGATCCTCAGGTAGAGGGACAACTATTCTCCCAGATCCTCAGGTAGAGGGACAACTATTCTCCCAGATCCTCAGGTAGAGGGACAACTATTCTCCCAGATCCTCAGGTAGAGGGACAACTATTCTCCCATATTCCCAGGTAGGGTGACAAATATTCTCCCAGATCCTCAGGTAGAGGGACAACTATTCTCCCATATTCCCAGGTAGGGTGACATTTACATATTCGCCGAAATCCTCAGGTCCCAGTAATTACGTAGATTATTCTGTTTATTACTGACATGCCTAATAATTGAAAGGCTTTTATTAATTGTTTTTACTAATTGAAGACTCTTGACAAATTAAACTGACTCCTCTACTTGATAAATTTCAGATCAGCCAATTGAGCTCACACTCGCACAGTCATGGCCTACATACACCTCAGCATTACAATACCAATAATCTTCTGTATTCTAGTGGGCCAATTTAGTAACCTGGCATCGGCCGTCACACTGAAACAGGGCCAAGACGATCCTAGCGTGTACATTCATTACGATACTAGCCTGTTTCATATTGGCCTGCACTGCGGCGTCTCCTTGGTGATTTGCTACGCTATACTGTGCTCAATTTGGCTAATAGTACAAGGCGTTATCTACGTCACTGGGACTAAACGAATCCAGCGTCATGGCTAGCTTTGAGTATCTGAAGATTTTAATAAACAGTAATATAACATATTGCTAAGAACTTTATGTTAGCAACGCGTGTATTGACTGCCCGACAAAAAAATTAATGTGCCATACTTTGTGCAGTGCTCAGAAGTGCTCAGAAAAGAAACACTCTCAGCTCAGTGGTGCATTCATTTTATAGGGCTTGTGTACGAAAAGTGGCTAGGGGGTTGTTGTGATGGCCAAACACCCAGGGCACAGAGAGTGTGCATGCCTGACTATTTGAAAGTCATAAAAGGGCCCGCTGTACACCCTGTGTGTGCGTGTGTATGAGATTTTTCCTTTTCTTATAATTTGTTTTTTATTTGTACAGGAAGCGAAGCGACTATCAATCTGCATTCAGGCTTGTTTGATTATCGCTCTGCTTCCATTTAGTGTATTATACACTCGCGTTTTATAGTCGGTACTAGTAGTAGTGCGTATTTAATATTTTTTATTTACTAGTACGTGTCCTAGCTAACCTCTATTCCTTAATGCGTTCTAGTCTTTTTACTCTAGTGCGAACTTTTGAATCAGATTTTTATGATTAGTGCGAATAATTTTTGTTCTGATTTCACGTGTTTTTTTTACCATGTTTTCCTTCCAAAGTATACAACGCGCGTTCTTTTCTACTTGTAGGTTTATAATAAATAGTAGTATAACTTGAGTGTCTCACTCTTCGAAGGTCGCTCAGTCGGTATCACATAGACCTAATTTTCATATCACTATAAGTTGCAAGCATCAAAGCATCACTTCACCATCAGCATCACTTGCCCATCAGCATCACTTGCCCATCAGCATCACTTCCTCATCAGTATCACAATTCCTCATCAGCATCACTTCCTCATCAGTATCACTTCTTCATCAGCATCATTTCCCTTAGCTACAAAACACTGCTGCTTATCGGTCTGAATTTTCTATATTAAACATCGTCGTAGGGAAATACGAGTGCTCGTATTTTGGTCTTAAAAATTAGGTCTTGTGATGAGAATATTTACTGTATTAACTGCCTTTTGCGACAACAATATTTAGCTTTTGTTTTCTCACTTTTTATGGCTATACTTTAGTTATTAGCTTATTTAATTAAATATATATATATATATAATTTATAGAGCTTCTCCTTGACAGAGTTTGTCGCAATAAAAAAATCCATTTATATGTGAATCTTTGCGACTAACTGCTTGAAAGTAACAAGTCAGTTGCTAATATTTAAGTGAACTTGAACATCGCCATTCGCCGCTGATCTTCGCTGTACGTAGACTCGTCAAGATTGTCACCAAAATTGTTGTAGGGGTTATTTCTATCCCTAATATAATCTTTACAAACTGCTACCAAGTTGTAACAGGGGTTAATTCTATCCTGTTGTTACCAAATTTTGTACTAGGCCTAGGGTTATTTCTTACTACTTGATTTTATTGGTTATTTCCTATACTTGTATATTTACTGATAGCATATGTACTTTTATTGGTAGCATATATACTTTTAGCCTGAGCAGTCTAATGGCACTATATTTCTAATTCTATATATCCCCCAGTTTTCTCCTCTAAGAGGGTTTCTCTCAGTCCAGGCATTACTGGGATCAGAGGGTCATAGCTTTTTTGCTGGGTATTCTACCCTAGGCCTAAGGTAGGTTTCTTAGACTCTAAGTCTAGATCTCTCTATTACCCTGTGGTAGGATTTCTGCCTTTTAAAGGCAAATTCTCCTGTTCTGAATCTGGATGTCTTGTTCTTTGAAAATAATTTGAATTCTCCCAGTCTTGGGGTTTCTAGTGCTTCTAAATAACTAAGTCAAAAAGTATTGATCAAGCTTCAATTCAAGATACTAAAATAGACTATAAACCCAAAGCAAGTGGCAAGTTGTTTCTTCTCTTGCTAACAGCTCGTGTATTTATATTCCTTTTCAGTAAGTTTTAAAACAAATAAAATTTTGTAATATTTATAATATTTACAATATTTTTGATATTATACTCATTAAAACAAAATAGCCTAATTTCAAATGCAATACTTTCTAGGATAATAACAAAGCCTATTTCATTAAGAAGACAAAAGTATTCTTAGAATTTTTTTGTGCACAAAAGCAAAATTTTGGCATAATCTGGTTAAAGCCAAAGATTCAAATTATCCAATGTGCCAATTATATTAGTAAAGGCAATCTGAACTTGGGTTTTTATTGCACCTATGCTTTTATTGCTTATATATAGGATTGTTGTATACATGCATAGGTCACTGGTCAGATTGTCATATTCTATTTCGTCATATTGGATGACAAAGTGATTGTTATAGGTTTGTACTAAACACTGGGCTTAATGCCCTGAATATGTGCCGTAGTACCTTTGGCCTTCTTTTGCCAATGTCTGCTTGGCACCATTTAAACTTTATATTTATTTTACTTATTTCCAAGCGGTTTGCCTTTAGTTAGGCTCTTGTGCTCAATACAGGCAAATGAAATAGTCTATGATCATATTTCAGTTAAAAATAAACTTTAATCTGCTCGGGCAAAAGCCAGCCCGCAGCAGTAATCAAAAGCAAAGTAGCTTGAAAAATAATATGACAAAGTGACCAAACATTTATTTATGCTGGATACTTCGTCATCAACCAACGCAATCTGTGTGGGATTTGAGTTTGTGTAAGCTATTTTTTGTTTAATAACAATAAGTTGTGGCAAGCAGAATTGATCGACAGGTTTTATCAGATGACATATTAGATGACATTAGATGACAAAATGACTGGGATCATTAGGATTCCAAGATATGTTTGATTGTTACATTAATTCACTTGAAGTTGGAACTAATATGATTAGTAGATGACGAAATGACTCTCTTCAGGTAGTGCATGTTAATTAAGATGACAAAGTGACCATAGTTAAGGTGAGCACCCCAGACACCCAGATGACAAAATGACAGATGACGAAATGACTAGGAACCCATGCATGCATAGCACTTGGTTAAAAATCTCTATAGTCCATCTGTCTTTAATTTAACTTCACAAGTTAAATGCTTTAACTATTAGTGTATATTATTATATAAATTCATACATAACATCTGGCTAATTTGGCTAAATTTTTCTGGTTTTATTTTTCACAAGTGACTAAAATTAATGATTGTCTAAGGCAACACCATATGCAAAAGTACATTGTCATCTCATAAATTTATTTTTATTCTTTAGCCCTGAATGAGTTTACAATTAATTTCCATCCTTTGTAAACTTGAATAAGCAGCAAACTCCTGCCATAGCACCTGCATACCCTAAGACAATCCAATGTATTACAGTTGTTAACCAGCCAGCCATAGTCAATTGATGCCGCCAAAAAATCAGAAGCCCGACCCGAAAAAGTCGGCGCCAGCTAAGAAGAAAGATGCCGGATCCAGCGGCGGCAAGGCTAAGAAAAAGAAGTGGTCCAAAGGAAAGGTTCGCGACAAGCTCAATAACATGTGCCTGTTTGATCAGGCCACATATGACAAGCTCTACAAGGAGGTGCCAGCCTACAAGCTGATCACTCCGTCTGTGGTTAGCGAGCGATTGAAAATCCGGGTGAGCCTGGCCAGAGCCGCCCTGCTCGAGCTGGAGCGCAAAGGGCTTATTAAGCCCGTGTCTAAGCACCATGCCCAGTTCATCTACACCAAGACTACTAAGACCGAGGCCTGAGCATCTTAAAGATAGGTTGAGTTAAACATCTGGACTGAATGATTGTTTAGGAAATTTGTCTGTATTGAATTGGAATCTATGATTAAATAAAATGTGAAAGCACTTGATTGTGGCTGTTGCTTAAGTGGAATTCTGTGAATTTTTCATGACTGCTTCGTTTTAGTTTATATAAAAATAATGTATAGAATAGACCCACTCACTAAGCTTGGATCTCAGTATCTTTCAGATTTTTATAATTCTGGGCTTGTACTAATTGCTTCAGATCCTCAGGTAGGGTGACAACTATTCTCCCAGATCCTCAGGTAGGGTGACAACTATTCTCCCAGATCCTCAGGCAGGGTGACAAATATTCTCCCAGATCCTCAAGTAGGGTGGCAGCTATTCTCCCAGATCCTCAGGTAGGGTGGCAGCTATTCTCCCAGATCCTCAGGTAGAGGGACAACTATTCTCCCAGATCCTCAGGTAGGGTGACAACTATTCTCCCAGATCCTCAGGTAGGATGGCAGCTATTCTCCCAGATCCTCAGGTAGAGGGACAACTATTCTCCCAGATCCTCAGGTAGAGGGACAACTATTCTCCCAGATCCTCAGGCAGGGTGGCAGCTATTCTCCCAGATCCTCAGGTAGGGTGACAAATATTCTCCCAGATCCTCAAGTAGGGTGGCAGCTATTCTCCCAGATCCTCAGGTAGAGGGACAACTATTCTCCCAGATCCTCAGGTAGGGTGACAACTATTCTCCCAGATCCTCAGGTAGGGTGGCAGCTATTCTCCCAGATCCTCAGGTAGGGTGACAACTATTCTCCCAGATCCTCAGATAGGGTGGCAGCTATTCTCCCAGATCCTCAGGTAGAGGGACAACTATTCTCCCAGATCCTCAGGTAGGGTGGCAGCTATTCTCCCAGATCCTCAGGTAGGGGGACAACTATTCTCCCAGATCCTCAGGTAGGGTGGCAGCTATTCTCCCAGATCCTCAGGTAGGGTGGCAGCTATTCTCCCAAATCCTCAGGTAGGGTGGCAGCTATTCTCCCAGATCCTCAGGTAGAGGGACAACTATTCTCCCAGATCCTCAGGTAGGGGGACATTTACATATTCGCCGAAATCCTCAGGTCCCAGTAATTACGTAGATTATTCTGTTTATTACTGACATGCCTAATAATTGAAAGGCTTTTATTAATTGTTTTTACTAATTGAAGACTCTTGACAAATTAAACTGACTCCTCTACTTGATAAATTTCTGATCAGCCAATTGAGCTCACACTCGCACAGTCTTGGCCTACATGTACCTCAGCATTACAATGCCAATAATCTTCTGTATTCTAGTGGGCCAATTTAGTAACCTGGCATCGGCCGTCACACTGAAACAGGGCCAAGACGATCCTAGCGTGTACATTCATTACGACACTAGCCTGTTTCATATTGGCCTGCACTGCGGCGTCTCCTTGGTGATTTGCTACGCTATACTGTGCTCAATTTGGCTAATAGTACAAGGCGTTATCTACGTCACTGGGACTAAACGAATCCAGCGTCATGGCTAGCTTTGAGGATCTGAAGATTTTAATAAACAGTAATATAACATATTGCTAAGAACTTTATGTTAGCAACGCGTGTATTGACTGCCCGACAAAAAAATTAATGTGCCATACTTTGTGCAGTGCTCAGAAGTGCTCAGAAAAGAAACACTCTCAGCTCAGTGGTGCATTCATTTTATAGGGCTTGTGTACGAAAAGTGGCTAGGGGGTTGTTGTGATGGCCAAACACCCAGGGCACAGAGAGTGTGCATGCCTGACTATTTGAAAGTCATAAAAGGGCCCGCTGTACACCCTGTGTGTGCGTGTGTATGAGATTTTTCCTTTTCTTATAATTTGTTTTTTATTTGTACAGGAAGCGAAGCGACTATCAATCTGCATTCAGGCTTGTTTGATTATCGCTCTGCTTCCATTTAGTGTATTATACACTCGCGTTTTATAGTCGGTACTAGTAGTAGTGCGTATTTAATATTTTTTATTTACTAGTACGTGTCCTAGCTAACCTCTATTCCTTAATGCGTTCTAGTCTTTTTACTCTAGTGCGAACTTTTAAATCAGATTTTTATGATTAGTGCGAATAATTTTTGTTCTGATTTCACGTGTTTTTTACCATTTTTCCTTCCAAAGTATAGAACGCGCGTTCTTTTCTATTTTAGGTTTATTATAAATAGTAGTATAACTTGAGTGTCTCACTCTTCGAAGGTCGCTTAGTCGGTATCACATAGACCTAATTTTCATATCACTATAAGTTGCAAGCATCAAAGCATCACTTCCTTATCAGCATCACTTCCTCATCAGCATCACTTCCTCATCAGCATCACTTCCTCATCAGCATCACTTCCTCATCAGCATCACTTCCTCATCAGCATCACTTCCTCATCAGCATCACTTCCTCATCAGCATCACTTCCTCATCAGCATCACTTCACTACCAGCATCACTTCACCATCAGCATCACTTGCCCATCAGCTTCACAATTCCTCATCAGTATCACAATTCCTCATCAGCATCACTTCCTCATCAGTATCACTTCCTCATCAGCATCATTTCCCTTAGCTACAAAACACTGCTGCTTATCGGTCTGAATTTTCTATATTAAAACATCGTCGTAGGGAAATACGAGTGCTCGTATTTTGGTCTTAAAAATTAGGTCTTGTGATGAGAATGTTTACTGTATTAACTGCCTTTTGCGACAACAATATTTAGCTTTTGTTTTCTCACTTTTTATGGCTATACTTTAGTTATTAGCTTATTTAATTAAATATATATATATATATATATAATTTATAGAGCTTCTCCTTGACAGAGTTTGTCGCAATAAAAAAATCCATTTATATGTGAATCTTTGCGACTAACTGCTTGAAAGTAACAAGTCAGTTGCTAATATTTAAGTGAACTTGAACATCGCCATTCGCCGCTGATCTTCGCTGTACGTAGACTCGTCAATCACATCGAAGAAGACGGTAAAGAAATTCCTTCTGCTCGTTGACGCCTGCGCAGACGCTGCTCCGGTCTCTGCCATCCGGTCTCCAATTTAATTTGCTCGTAGTTGCATTGCGTAGCGCATTCCCGGAACTCTCGTTGGTCATCAGATGCCGTTGGTTGCATCGTCGCAGGCGCTGTCGATTTCTCCGCTTCCTCGTGCCAGCCAGCAAAGTCGTCAAACACGGTGTCTTGTCGCATCAGCGCCGAGCTGCGCACTGAGCCGCTTGTTGTTGACGACTTGCGTGCCGATTGTTGCGGCTGCTGCTGAACTACTGAAACTTGTGATGGATGCAGAATTTGAAGTGCTCGATAATCTTGTGTGAGCTCATCATATACTTGCGAATTCTGGTGCACGGGTGACTCTTTCTGAATTATTGGTGGTGGCTGTGTCCAAGGTGGAATATCAACATTCGGCTCTCGTTGGTTTAGAGGCTTCCAGAACTCTAGATCATGTTGACCTTCTGATGTTTTTTTAACATCATCTGGCTCTCGTTGAATTTGAGGAGGATTCCTATTTTTTGTCTCTTTATGATATATTTGATCTTCGGGCGGCTTCCAAATTTCCGGCTCTTGTTGATCTTGAGCTTGAGGAGGCCTCCAAATTTCCGGCTCTTGTTGATCTTGAGCTTGAGGAGGCCTCCAAATTTCCGGCTCTTGTTGACCTTGAGCTTGAGGAGGCCTCCAGATTTCCGGCTCTTGTTGATCTTGAGCTTGAGGCCTCCGAATTTCTGGCTCTTGTTGACCTTGAGCTTGAGGAGGCCTCCAGATTTCCGGCTCTTGTTGATCTTGAGCTTGAGGCCTCCGAATTTCTGGCTCTTGTTGACCTCGAGCTTGAGGAGGCCTAAAAATTTCTGGCTCTTGTTGATCTTGAGCTTGAGGAGGCCTCCAAATTTCCGGCTCTTGTTGACCTTGAGCATGAGGAGGCCTCCAAATTTCTGGCTCTTGTTGACCTTGAGCTTGAGGAGGCCTCCAGATTTCCGGCTCTTGTTGATCTTGAGCTTGAGGCCTCCGAATTTCTGGCTCTTGTTGACCTCGAGCTTGAGGAGGCCTAAAAATTTCCGGCTCTTGTTGACCTTGAGGTGGCTTCCAAATCTTTGGTTTCTGATGAATCTGTGTAACTATGCAAATCTCTGGCTGCTTTTTATTCTCTAGTGCTCGCTGAGAGTGTTCAGGCTGCTGCTGCTGTTGCTGCTCTTGCGCCTGAACATCGAGTTTGTGACCGCAGCTTACTTCTACTGGTACGAAGTCAATTTTACGCAGTCTCTCCTGTTCTTGAAACACAGCAGAGGCATCTGATAAGCAGAAACTGGTAGTGGCAGCTTCACTTGGTACGGGGGATGGAGAGCGTCGAACCACCTGCTCAAGCCCCATGGTGCGTCGCTGCTGCTGTGGCTGCGATGAATTTGTGCCGGCCTGTGCCGACAAAGTCTTGTTCCTACTCTGTGACAGCATACGGTCCTGTTGGATATAGTGAATGAAAATCAGATCTGATAAGTTTTAATCCAAGTAGTAAACTCCCGACTCCTAACTCCACCTTTCTTATTGTCGCTATTAAATTTATATAATAAACTCACATTTGCTACTCCCGTCGGACCGAACTGCTTCCATTGCTTCTGCTGCTGTTGCTTTCGCCCCTTCGACGTTGACCCTGATGACTTAGAATTCGACGTCGTAGACGATAGTGACAGCTCAGTGAGACATTGCTGCCGGCGGATTCTCGGAGGGCAGCCAGAGACAGTCATGCTACAGCTACTGTCGCCATAGCCAAAGTCGCTGGTATCGTCGCGGCCCCAGGACAGCAGGGCGAGTTTGCTGCGCAGTTGGCGCAGCTTGTCAATATTAGCGCTGCCGAGGCCTTCGTCTAACAAACGGAGATCGTTAAGCTGCGAGAGCGGATCCGCTGCGCGGGCGTATACGGTGAACGGACTGCCGTTGACGTGGTTGCCCTGGTAGGAAACAGACACCTCGTGAATGCCGTCGGTGCTGGGGTACCACACGATCTTGAGGTAAGCAGGGGAAACAAGAAAAATATCAGTTTGAAGTCTTGCACTCGATTTCCACCAAAGCCTGTCGAATCAGTCGCTTATTATGAATGTACGAGCTATCTACCAAATTTTAGCAAATTATAGAACCAATCAATATCATTTGCTGTCAATAATTGCAAGCTGAAGAGTTGGAGAATTATTTTTCACTTGTAAGGTAAAGACGCTTACCTGAATCCGGTCGCTGCTCAAGTACAGCATATTCACTGTCAGGTTGTTGCCCGGCTCATCTTGGCCAATCGGAGCAGCAGCGACGCTGTTACCGGCTGTTTGCGCGCCTTTCCGTCTGCTGCTCGGACTCCGATAGGCCGGCAGGCGGTTCAACCGGAACGCCGACGCCTGCGGGCCGCGGATCTCTAGTCGGACGGAGCAGCCGCTGATTTGTCCACGACCTGACGCGCCGTCGGGGCCACATGGGCTCACCGTCGGCAGCTGGATCGTGAACTTGGCCGGCCGACCGACCACCGCTGATTGCAAGCCGATGCCGTGGGCCGAGCACTGGCGCACCAACTGGCGGATCGCCCGATAGCCTAACGCATCGTCGTCGTCATATTCGTTATCATCGGAGTTGTCTCGATCTTTGCTGTCGTTGTGCCTGGCGTTATTGACTCTCTGTTCGCCGAAGGCTCTCCTGCGTTGATGATGCTCTTGCTGTTGCTGCAGCTGCTGTAGTGACAGCAAGTCCGGTGATCGGACATTTTCAGCTTGGTGGCGGATCATCAGCACCAGCTGGTAGACTTTGAAGTCGCTGGCTGACTGGGACATCTCCGTCGGCGTCACCACGCCCTTTAGGAATAGAAACAGGATCAAATTTTTAAAGGACGGTCTTCATTCGAACTGTGTTTAGGTTTTATTGAAAAGCCGCATCTTTGGCTGCTGTAAGGAGGTGCCAAAACCTTTTAAAAGAGGGCGTGACATACTTTTTGCCTGTGTCTTTAAACATTATAATTCAAATAAATTGTTTACACCCGCTCTAATTGGGCCAGATGTGCAACCGACAGCTCAGCCGCAGCTATTGCGCGGCACATCTGAAGGATCCGTACGGCTGGTCATTCTGAGGACTGGGGGGTCGCCACAGACCCTCAATTACCCCAGTTAATGCTGGCACCCATTTTACAGCTGGGTGAACGGAAGCAATGCAGAATAAAGTGTCTTGCTCAAGGACACAACTTGTTCCAGTGGGATCGGGAATCGCTGCAACCCCCTATAAAAGAAAATATGTGCAAATAATTGTATCTGCTCCCACACCTGAGGCAGCCGCAGGTGCTTGCAGGCGAGCCGCAGCCCGAGCTCGCAGTTGGTCACCCGCTGCGAAGGCTTCAGTGAGGTGTAGGGCGGGCAGCAGCCAGGCCGGATGGCCTCCATCAGGGCGCATAGGGTGATGCCGTCAGCCCAGCAGGTAGAAAAATTGTGCACAGTGAAGTAAGGCAACTGGGCCTGAGCCCACTCCAGTAGCTGAGCCCGCTGCTGCCGTTCTGTAGTAGATTTCGAAAGACAGGTATTGACGCGGCAGCATTGAATTGGTACCTCCCTTTTTAGAAAATGGGCAACCTGTTTTTAAGATTTTCTCGGTTTCTTGAAAAATAGTTGATCGACGAAGGCTTCCGATTCTTTTTTTAACAAAGAAATAGAGCAGGAAAGATTTATAGCTACGGAGCGAAGTCTTATAACAAAGAATTTAAGTTGTGCTAGCGCAGACACTTGACACATGATTTTATTGATACGCGTTGATCTGTCAGATTGGAATTTTTTACTTGGTAAGATACTACTTAATTATAGAAAACTCTTGTACACTACTTCTCTACTTAGTACTCGTAAGCTCGAAACTTTACAAGTGGTCGTATTGTTGAAAAGTCTTCTGTGTCCGTTCATTCATCCATCCAAAAGGTGCTAAGATCTGAACATTGGACGAATTCACAAACTGGAAATTTATAATTTAGATATTTCTGTAAGTGTAACGTGCCGTGGCTAAGGAGTTGTAAGGATTAAAATATTCCGAAAACATGCTTTTTCGCAAAGAGAAATTCTAAGCAGAACTTTTGACTATAAATGCACTACGAACCATTTTGTTTTGATGATTACATCATAATGCAGTGTCAGTAAATTAGCTTTTAATTAATTGCATAATCATATTAACGCAGCGTGGCAGCATATCACAAGACTCCATTGCACCTTAGACTTGATTTATATTGTGCAACATGCATATTTTGAACTGTAATGGAAAACGATACTGACTGAGAAATTGATTACGTCATAACTGCTTCCTGTGATTTTACTCTAACCGACTTGATGTGAGACCTAATTTATGAGTGCTGCCCGCAATGCATAATCATGAATTGACCGAAAGCTAGCCTAGGTGTAAACAGGTTGAGTTCACAGCAGACATAACATAACGAAAGAGAAGAAAGGAAGCGTCATGTCAACCATAAAATATGTATGTCAACTTTAAAAGAATCAACTACATGTTTATCTCTTGGGTTAGGGTTCAACCATTGAATCGCCCTGTCAAAAATGAAGCAATCTTGGGGGGAGCTGCTCAAATTCCAATGCTAATTGGTGGGGGGGTTGCTAAAATGTCAAGACTCATGGGAAATTGCTGAGATAGCAAGGGCCGAAGCTAGGGGTGCTGAAATCTTAGGCTAGTAGATCGGAGGATGCTTTTTGCTTTAAACATCATTTTCGTTAAGAAACTAACGATAAAAGGTGAAAAGCTTCAAATAGCTAGTTTATTCAAAAAATAATTCCTTTCTTCTTTGCCTCCCCCAGATTGCTAGTCACTTTTTATAGCTAAAAAATTCTCTAATAATGCTCACTTTTACAGTAGTTAGTATCAAAGTTCCAAAGCCACTCTAGCTATGAAGTTTTTCATTTTTTAAAATAAAAGACTCCTTAAGGTCAAGCACGCATTGAGTGGCAGATAGCCCCAGACAGGTTGACCTCCTCGACTGTCCTTGGGAGCTCGGATCAACGAACCCTCCCCAACATGGTCCGAGCGATCAACTTCATCGATCGCTTTTCGTTCCCGGTTGGTATTTTTTCATATGCATAAGGAGAACATAGCAAAGCTAACTAAAGGCAAGTAGAGCACGAAGATTGGCGTTTGACGGCATACATTGCTGTGGACCTGCACCGGAGCGGTTACGAAAATTAGATTTCTCGGTAGTTGCACGTACTCTTTTGCACTACTTGAGTAGTCTGATTTTCGTTCGGCATGGCTGGTTCCAGCAGGTAGTTCCTCTGGATAAAAGCGCTTACCGCGCCCATTGGCTTTCCAGCTGCCTTAATCGTTTCCGGTGATCTTGTGTGCGTGCTTTCAGCTTGATTGGCTGCGGCAAGCAAGCTCGAAAGAGCTCGCTTCGCTCGCTCTTTCTCGCTATCTACTAACTAACTAACTAACTAACCAACTAACTAACTAACTGACTAACTAACTAACTGACTAACTAACTAACTAACTAACTAAATAACTAACTAACTAACTAACTGACTGACTAACTAACTAACTGACTAACTAACTAACTAACTAAATAACTAACTAACTAACTAACTAACTGACTGACTAACTAACTAACTAACTAACTAACTAACTAACTAACTAACTAACTAACTAACTAACTGACTAACTAACTAACTAACTAACTAACTAACTGACTGACTAACTAACTAACTAACTGACTAACTAACTAACTAACTAACTAACTAACTAACTAACTAACTAACTAACTAACCAACTAACTAACTAACTAACTAACTAACTGACTAACTAACTAACTAACTAAATAACTAACTAACTAACTAACTAACTGACTGACTAACTAACTAACTAACTAACTAACTAACTAACTAACTAACTAACTAACTAACTAACTAACTAACTGACTAACTGACTAACTAACTAACTAACTAACTAACCTACTAACTTACTTACTTACTAAAGCTAGCGCTAACTTGCACTCGCAGCTCACCTGACGTGAAGACGCTCCGAATCCGATAGAACATAGGCGGTTGGTAAACAAGCTGACCGTCCTTGGTGCACGTGTGGCAGCTCTGCCTGCTAGCCAGGTACCTCAGCGGCTGACTGACAGCTCCTAGCAGAGTCCAAAGCGCCGCGGCCAGCAATTGGAACAGCCGGCGAGAACCGCTGAACAGCAGGCTGCGTACTGAGGTTGGTCGGTTTTGTGACGCATCTGCGATGTGGTGGCGGTGGCGGAGTTTCGATCGTAGAGATGAACGGTATGCTGTAAGAGATCGCCTACTGACAAGTAGTTAGACAAGAATCATGCGAAGCGATTCTGATTTTCAAATACTGCACGATCGCGGCCTCAAAGATCGAGTAAGTCATCGAGCGAGCGTCACTGTAGTGTGACTAGTGAAAGAACGGAGTGTGCTGGGACGAACGTAACTTGTGAGCCTTGTTACTCGTAGGTGGGCTAATCGATATTTATATATTTGCACACCATCAGATAATTCCCCATTTATAAGTGAATTTATGTAGGCAGCATGGGAATATTCTGCAGGAAGTTTTCCCGCAGGCGGTTTTCTCGCCCGCAGGGTTTTTCAAGTCAAATCAAGTCTAAAGACAATGCTCGATTAGATTAGAACCAGCCTAGACTAGACTAGACTAGACATAAACTAGACTAGATTGAAAACTAGACTGACTAGATTTCAAATCCAATTGGATTTGACTTGAAATTCCGACTGGGAAAAAACGCTGCGGGCGGGAAAACCTCCTGCGGAAAAACCTCGACGGGAAAACCTCCTGCGGTAAATTCTCATACCTTTATGTTTGTATGGACCCTTTATTAACGTACTGTGCGCAAAGGTGGATGTACATATATATTGGGGCTTGCTTGAGCACTAGATCTCTCCACTCGCGGATTAATAACAAGGAGATAAAAGCGAACTTCTTGGCGTTAGCCGAGACTGGGCTAAACATCGAGACCAAAGGTCTGTGGTCAGTGTGATGGCTCTGAAGTGAAAGCTGCTTCAGTTGTTGGTCGCGCCACGTCCACTCTGCCCCGTGCTTTGTCAGGTCCCGGAGCGGCCGTGCCCTATCCGACAGGTTGCTAATGAAACGAGCGACAAAGGTAACAAGACCGAGGAAGGACCGCGGATCTCGGTGGCGTTGGTCGGTCTTTTGAAGCAGTTAATGGCCGCCACCTTCTCCGTGCTGGCGTGTATTAATTCCAGTTCCAGCTGCGGTTAGACGCATGGCGAGGAAGTAGACTGCTTGCTGCGCGAACCTGCACTTCGCCGGGTCGTCGTGTACCTAGCGCACGCCGAGGAGTTCGCTCAGAACAGTCGTGATCATGCGCTGTCACGTGTAGCCCATGACGAAGCGTCTCAGTCGCATGCATAAGGCCTAGTGGCGTTGAGAAGCTGAGGACCTCCCGATTGAATCTTCGGCCACCTCGATTTGGTGGAAGGCATTGACGAAATCTAACTGTGGATTCAGCCACCTCGTCGGGAATCTTGGGAATCGCAAATTTGCTGACCTCGCGAAGATCCTGGGTGATGCGGATCCGTCCTTTGGAACAGCCACAGCCCTTGAGCACCATACCCTAGGGTCCGTGGACACACTCGATGATGCACTGAACAACCTGCTCTTCTAGCTCTTTTTCGACGGCGTCTCTGAGGTGCACTCTGATGCGTCAGCCCACGATCCCCCTTGAAATACCAGCAGCAAGTGCATCGGCTGCAGAGAGTCTGTTGGACACCGAAACTGCAACAATGCGCAGGGCAAGAAGTGCGATAGCTGTGGCAATTGATGAACCACCTCACCAAGGCGCATCAACGCGCTTGGCCACGACTCGCACGAGGAGCCGACCGACCGGTCATTTGAGGAGGCGTCCTGGAAGACAACATCGGAAGTGCAAACAAAGTTCGTCATCAGCATCAACGGCCAAGAATTCCAGTTGCGTAACTTGCAGCTGCGATCGGAGAGAGATGGCTCACTAGCTCAGTGTGTATACTTTTCAATGTCCGTGAGTTTGTACGAGCTACATGTAATTGCGTTTCAACTTGCTGAGAAGTAGCCAACGTTATTTCAAAAGTAAACATAATTTTCGGTGGCTTTCTTTTCTGCATTCCTAAACTTTTTTTTTACAATCAAAGTGCATGTACAGCAAAGCCTAGAGGCTTCGATCGCAGCACGTCATTAAAAGTTAACGCTGCGAGTACACACAAAATTAAATAACTGAAACTGATGCGCATCTGCAATACGGCCATTAGATTGTATGGATGTGATAGATGATGATGTGGATGCAAATCATTGGCCAACTACCCAGTGAGCTGCGGGGGCTGTGCTATCTCTTGCTATATAGTCTTCTATATTATAGCCAGTAACTATAGAGATAGTATCGCAGCTATTGGAAGTCCTAAAAATAAATTTCCAAAAGCTCATACTTATTATCTGCTATAATTCATCCAGAGCCAGCATCAAGTGAATTCAACTGATTCCAAAGCTCTTAATGATGATGCTACTCAACCGGGAACCAAAGAGCTTCATCATTTTAAGATTGATACTGCTGCTGCCGCTGTTGAGCCGCCCCTTGAGCTGCTGCAGGCAGCGAGTCGCCTTCCACCCGATCCTCACCTCGAACTGCGTGTCCCCAGCTCACTACCAGCTGCTCGACTTTGACATCGCGGCCTGTGCGCTTCGCTGCGGAGCGGCTCCGAGGTGCAGAGCCTTCGCCATGGAAGCTGCGTCCTCCTCAGACCGGCAGCTCTGCCTGCTGTTCGCCTTCGATGCCTGCAGCTCGCAGCTGCTGCTCGATCCCGGCTCGTGGAGCGGCGGCTGCAGCAGCAGGAGACTTCGAGTCTTCGTCAAGCAGTCGGAGGGTCTCGAGCCGGGCCGGCTCTGTCCCGCCGACTATCGCTGGGTGCCCGGCGTCAGCGGCAGCCGCTTCAAGGGCTCTCTGTACAAGGCTGCTGGGAACGGGCAGGTGGCCAACTGGAGCGCTCAGGCCGTCAGCTGCCGGAGCTTCCTGACCAACTCGGACGGGTCCGCCATGCCGCTGACGAAGCTCGCCGACCTGACCAGCGTCGAGGAGCTCCAGGATGTGAGGGCGTCAACTGGCCTGACTGTCTATAACGCCAGCCAGCAGATCTGGGTTGGTGCCGTCAGTTTGGGCAACAGCAGCTGGGCGTGGGCGGACTGCGACTGGCCGCTGCCACTCCTGAACACTGGCAGCGGCGGATTGTGGAAGTCTGGCGAGCCCAACGAAGGCAACAAAACGGTGCTGCGAGCCAGGATTTATAACTCAGAACTGTATGACAGACCCGATTGGTACGAGTATAATGGGGCCTGCGAATGCGCTGATCCATTCTCTTACTTTACCACGTAGGTAGAGTAGGTAAGGTTAGGTAGAGTAGATAAGGTAGTTAGAGGTGAGTAGTTAAGGTAGGTAGAGTAGAGTAGATAGATAGGTAGAGTAAAGTAGGTAAGGTAGGTAGAGTAGCTAGGGTAGGTGGTACATGTAGATCGTAGGTAAGGTAGATGGACAATAGCAGAAGTAGGCTAGCCGAATCAAGACAAAGTGCATGTAGATAAAGAAACAAACTTTGGTGGAAAAACATCTGGCCGAACCGTGTTACAAGTATAATTAGCTCAGATAATTAGGAAGGTATAGCTAAGGTAGTAGGCAAGATAGATACAGTATGACTGAGAAATTAGGCTAGGGGAATTAAATCACAAAGCTTACTAACAGGCTTAAGCATAAAAGGGTAGCGCCGCAGCGGTAGCCATGCATTAGAGTGGGGGACCGGTGTGTGTGTGTGTGTGTGTGTGTGTGTGTGTGTGTGTGTGTGTGTGTGTGTGTGTGTGTGTGTGTCCATCTGCAGTTCTAGATTGGTGTGTGTGTGTCCATCTGCAGTTCTAGATTGGTGTGTGTGTGTCTATCTGCAGTTCTAGATTGGTGTGTGTGTGTGTGTATCTGCAGTTCTAGATTGGTGTGTCCATCTGCTTTTCTAGATTGGTGTGTGTCTGTCTGCACTTCTAGATTGGTGTGTGTCTGTCTGCACTTCTAGATTGGTGTGTGTCTATCTGCACTCCTAGATTGGTGTGTGTCTATCTGCACTCCTAGATTGGTGTGTGTCTATATGCAGTTCTAGGTTGGTGTGTGTCTATATGCAGTTCTAGGTTGGTGTGTGTGTGTATCTGCACTCCTAGATTGGTGTGTGTCTATATGCAGTTCTAGGTTGGTGTGTGTGTCTATCTGCACTCCTAGATTGGTGTGTCCATCTGCAGTTCTAGATTGGTGTGTGTGTGTGTGTGTGTGTGTGTGTGTCTAGCTGCACTTCTAGATTGGTGTGTGTGTGTGTGTGTGTGTGTGTGTGTGTTTCTGGATAGCAATGGCTTTTTAACAAAATTGAGTGGTTTTTTGTCATAAAATAACTCATTATCGTAATGGAAAACCATTAAAAACTCTGAACAGCAATGGCATACATGTATATGCATGCGGGGTTTTATAGGAAAATCGATAGAAAAAAGTTTGACAGCTGAGATCTTGGCGCGCATGTCGATCCCAACTTATACCCCCTTTTTAAAAGCCCCATCGAGTGAATTTCTTGCTCATCAACGAGGCCCTGAAAACAACCGGGAAACATGCATAAACTTAACGAATTTGCATTGTACTACTCTAGTGAGTAGAATATCAAGGATTTACTATTTTTTCTGTTTCATTTTTTACTGTCTAATTAATTTTTGCCCAAAATTTTTAAAAAATAATACTTTGAAATCGAACTTCATTATAATTTTATTCATCATATCAAAAAGTTGATTGCGAATTTCCTTTTTAGAGAATTTTCTTACCTTAAATTTCAAAAGATGCCTATTTCCCAAGTTTTTTTATACACTTTAGTGATTTATTCTCTCTTCTCACGCTAGTTAATTTTTGGGAATGTAATTCTTACTCACTTCTGTCTTTATTAGATTTTTCTTCAATATTGCAAGTTCCTGTATGTAATGTTTTACATTACAGTGATAACATTAGTACAATATTTTTGCAAATTAACTTTGCAGTTGACGAAAGTTTAGGAATATTTTTGCCAAGAAAGAAATGTGAGGGTGCGTTCGAGTAGCTTAAAATGGCTTAAAATGACTTAAAATGATTTTAAGCGCCATTTTTACGTTCTCAGTAAAACAAAACAAATGACAAGATTTTATTTCAAAAAATCGATAACCAATCGATGAACAATGTTTTTAGAATTATAAATACCTGTTTTAATATTTTAAGCGAGTAGATAGACAGTCTAAACCTGTTTTCTACATTTTGAGACGGTAAATTATAACAAATCGTTAAGTGAGAAATAGTTGTCAATGCTGCTTCAGTAAATTGCTTTCTACTAGTGTTGTTCTTTTAGTTTGAATAAAGATTTTAAAGATAGTAAATATCAGTCTAAATTACTTTACTCTATCAGTCTAAATAAGCTACCTGTATTTTGTGCACTTTAATAAATATTTATAAGCAAATGCATACTGTAGCAACGGTAAAGACAGTTTCCTTGATCATATTTTTAACTTTAATTACTTCTCTTTGTTTTAACGAGGAACAAATTAAATACAACCTATTCATATTTTTGAATACTTAATTTTTCTCTAAAGGACTAAATTATATAATTTTATCGGAATTTTTATTCTCAATCTTGAGTGCATTAGACGCAAGGAAAAAGATATGTTAAAATGCGCTGAGATTTGGGCTCTTTTATTACAAATTAAATTTAATAATCTAATTGCATGTATTTCTAAGATAATTTTAAGGCAATTCCTAAATAAGTGTTAAGCAACAAATTGAGTTGAGTGTTTAAGGCGACAATGTAAGTAATGTGTCTAAGGCGCTAAGAAGTGTTTTTTAAGAGTAATACGCGAAGATGAAGATACACAATATAAATCGCAGTGACGATCGGGAGTAGCTAATTTAAACGCCAATGCGAATATTAAGTTTTTCAGCAATAATTTTGACGGAATCTAAATTATAAGCATAGAATTAACTCGAAATAATAAAATCGAGTGCGCAACTCACTGAGCGCTCCGTCCCTCGACCTGGTTGACAGCGATCGATAAACGCTACGCCTCCTGTCATAATTCATGACAAAAGAAAATCTTCAAAACCCAGATTTCGGCACTGTAATGAACTATAATGTACTTATTATACTCCAGATTTCAAGGTGTCCTGCTCGCAGTTTCCGTAGCGCGTTACACTTCAGCGGATAAAAGATGAAGAACCTGAACTGCTCGCTCTTATCAGATGAAATCTCTTCTTTTTTCTGAGTCCGCACTCGGAACTCGAAGACACGGATTGGTTGGTTTGCATTTTTTCTACCTGTTGTGCACGAACGCGGAACTAAACGGCCACGCCCTGTGGGGGCGAGGCTGCCACTGGCTTAGAGTAAACAGTATTATAACTGGTCCACTGATTAAGAAGGAAGTCGTCAGCTAGCTGGATGTGTACTAGCTATTCGAGAGCAACAGGTGGATTAAAATGATTTTATAATATAGCAATACTACAAAGAATGCTACAGAGAAAGGAGATACTTTAGGAATGATTCAGATGATACTTCAGGGACGATTCAGATAATACTTCAAGGAAAATTAAGATGATACTTCAGGGATAATTAAGATGATACTTCAGGGATAATTAAGATGATACTTCAGGGATAATTAAGATGATACTTCAGGGATGATTCAGATGATACTTCAGGGATAATTAAGATGATACTTCAGGGATGATTCAGATGATACTTCAGGGATAATTAAGATGATACTTCAGGGATGATTCAGATGATACTTCAGGGATGATTCAGATAACAATTCAGGGACGATTCAGATGATACTTCAGGGATAATTAAGATGATACTTCAGGGACGATTCAGATTATACTTCAGGGATGACTCAGATGATACTTCAGGGACGATTCAGATGACAATTCAGGGACGATTTAGATGATACTTCAGGGATAATTAAGATGATACTTCAGGGACGATTCAGATGATACTTCAGGGATGATTCAGATGATACTTCAGGGACGATTCAGATGATACTTCAGGGATAATTAAGATGATACTTCAGGGATGATTCAGATGATACTTCAGGGATGATTCAGATGATACTTCAGGGACGATTCAGATGATACTTCAGGGACGATTCAGATGATACTTCAGGTACGATTCAGATGATACTTCAGGGACGATTCAGATGACAATTCAGGGACGATTCAGATGATACTTCAGGGATGATTCAGATGATACTTCAGGGACGATTCAGATGATACTTCAGGGATGATTCAGATGATACTTCAGGGACGATTCAGATGATACTTCAGGGATGATTCAGATGATACTTCAGGGACGATTCAGATGATACTTCAGGGACGATTCAGATGATACTTCAGGGACGATTCAGATGATACTTCAGGGACGATTCAGATGACAATTCAGGGACGATTCAGATGATACTTCAGGGATGATTCAGATGATACTTCAGGGACGATTCAGATGATACTTTCAGGGATGATTCAGATGATACTTCAGGGATAATTAAGATGATACTTCAGGGACGATTCAGATGATACTTCAGGGACGATTCAGATGATACTTCAGGGATGATTCAGATGATACTTCAGGGATAATTAAGATGATACTTCAGGGATGATTCAGATGATACTTCAGGGATAATTAAGATGATACTTCAGGGATGATTCAGATGATACTTCAGGGATGATTCAGATAACAATTCAGGGACGATTCAGATGATACTTCAGGGATAATTAAGATGATACTTCAGGGACGATTCAGATTATACTTCAGGGATAATTAAGATGATACTTCAGGGATGATTCAGATGATACTTCAGGGATAATTAAGATGATACTTCAGGGATGATTCAGATGATACTTCAGGGATGATTCAGATAACAATTCAGGGACGATTCAGATGATACTTCAGGGATAATTAAGATGATACTTCAGGGACGATTCAGATTATACTTCAGGGATGACTCAGATGATACTTCAGGGACGATTCAGATGACAATTCAGGGACGATTTAGATGATACTTCAGGGATAATTAAGATGATACTTCAGGGACGATTCAGATGATACTTCAGGGATGACTCAGATGATACTTCAGGGACGATTCAGATGATACTTCAGGGATAATTAAGATGATACTTCAGGGACGATTCAGATGATACTTCAGGGATAATTAAGATGATACTTCAGGGACGATTCAGATGATACTTCAGGGATGATTCAGATGATACTTCAGGGACGATTCAGATGATACTTCAGGGACGATTCAGATGATACTTCAGGGACGATTCAGATGATACTTCAGGGACGATTCAGATGATACTTCAGGGACGATTCAGATGACAATTCAGGGACGATTCAGATGATACTTCAGGGATGATTCAGATGATACTTCAGGGACGATTCAGATGATACTTTCAGGGATGATTCAGATGATACTTCAGGGATAATTAAGATGATACTTCAGGGACGATTCAGATGATACTTCAGGGACGATTATTCAGGGAAGGTCATAATTCAGATGACCTTAGGAGAAGAATATGTCAAAAAGAACATAGCTTTTATTTATAATAGATCAGCTGATATCAATATATCCATGAATGGATAAACATCTGGTAAGCATGGTTACGCAGAGAAAACTGTTTAACATTTATATTTAACATGAACAGTTGAATTTTGTCAGTACAATGTTTATTAGATATAATTAATAAAGCTTCAATAATACCATGTCAACAATAACTACGGTGAATTTCTTTTAATAACTTTTTTTAATCACGAAAACCCACGTCCAAGAGAAACTGGAGAAAAAATAAAAATCGCGCTCAAATTTTACTACTGACTTCCCCTCCTTCAGTAGCGAGTAGCGCAACAAAACAGATTAATATTTTATTATGTTTGAGAGTAGGAAAATGTATGGAGCATCCCATGCCCGTCATTCTGCATTCGAACTGACTGCAGATTTAAGAGTAAGAAAAAAACATAATGCAAAATGCAGTCACCAGAGTTATGAGTAAGCTAGCCTATCCAAGCACAGGGTAAGACTGGTTTGCTCGGTTTCGCTAACCAAAACCAACGGTACTGATGTTCTCAGTGTTGTTAACTATTAAAGCCAGACTGCTCATGACTTCCGTAAGGATTAGGGCTTAGGATTATGATTTAGGGTTAGGGTTTAGGTTATGGTTTTGTATTTAGATTAGGGTTTAGGGTTATGGTTTAGGGTTTAGATTAGGGTCTAGGGTTATGGTTTAGGGTTTAGATTAGGGTCTAGGGTTATGGTTTAGGGTTTAGATTAGGGTCTAGGGTTATGGTTTAGGGTTTAGATTAGGGTCTAGGGTTATGGTTTAGGGTTTAGATTAGTGTCTAGGGTTATGGTTTAGGGTTTAGATTGGGGTCTAGGGTTATGGTTTAGGGTTTAGATTAGGGTCTAGGGTTATGGTTTAGGGTTTAAAATTAGGGTCTAGGGTTATGGTTTAGGGTTTATATTAGGGTCTAGGGTTATGGTTTAGGGTTTAAAATTAGGGTCTAGGGTTATGGTTTAGGGTTTAAAATTAGGGTCTAGGGTTATGGTTTAGGGTTTAGATTAGGGTCTAGGGTTATGGTTTAGGGTTTAAAATTAGGGTCTAGGGTTATGGTTTAGGGTTTAAAATTAGGGTCTAGGGTTATGGTTTAGTATTTAGATTAGGGTCTAGGATTTTGGTTAGGGTTTAGGGTTATGGTTTAGGATTTAGATTAGGGTTCCAGCAATTCTATCGGCAGATTCTTAGGCTGACTCTACTCAAAGAGTATACTTTTGAAGCTTTTCAATCTTTCGTCACAAAAATAACACTGCTTTTAATCGCTAAGCATTGAAAGCAGATAGCAGATTGAATGCTAATGGTTCAATACGAAATCTATGCTTGATTGCATTAGTGTTGTTTAGTCTTACAAACCGAACAAGGAAGCTTTCTGTGCACAACTTTACTTAAAGCATACGCGCAACAAAGCAAAGATACACCATTTAGAATAGATTATAATAGCGTACCTTATAATTACACTTCTTATAGTAGCAAAAATAGTTTAGTAGTAACAATAAAAGATAGATAATTGGTGACCCGCATTCCAAAAGAACTGCAGTTTTTTAATCGTATTTTTTGTATTTCTTTAATATTGATTGCCATTTAAACAGCCGTTCTCATTTGCCAAGCGCCTTCATTCGCTCTTGCAGGGAGGCCGTGTTAGCTTGCACAGTTTTCAAATCTTCAGTTAGGCGCTTCTCTAGCCCAGCAAGGAGGCTGGCCGAGGACTCCAGCTGAGCTGATGAAGCTCGCTGAGATTGATCGATGAGATTTAGGGCGCCGGAGAATTGCATAGCCTGACGGGATTGAGAGCGGATTTTGAGGGGCGGATTGAGAGCGGATTTTGATGGGCGGATTGAGAGCGGATTTTGAGGGGCGGATTGAGAGCGGATTTTGAGGGGCAGATTGAGAGCGGATTTTGAGGGGCGGATTGACAGCGGATTTTGGGGGGGCGGATTGCCAGAAGATTAGAAGGCTATTTAGATATATAGAAGAGAGACCTGTCGGATTGCTTGAAAATTCCAATTTTCAAAAAAACTAAAATATTTAATCAGAAAAAAACGTACCTGCTCGTGCAGCTCTCGCAAAGCGGTCAGACGGCCCACAATGCCGTGAACGGAGTCGGCCAGGCCGTCCCACTTCTTCACCAGTTCGTAGAGTTCAGCAACCCGAGCCTGCAGTGCGAGACAGTGGAGGATCAACGCTGGCTGTAAAAAACTTTAAACCACGGATAAGATCATATTTAACATGATTTATGTTAAATATAGGTTTTAAGGAGTGAAGGTCATGGACATGAGTCTAGGTACAGGAAGTCCATGACCTTGACTCCCTCCCCGTCCATGACCTTCACTTTCTACCTGTCCATGACCTTCACTCCCTCCCCGTCCATGACCTTCACTCTCTACCTGTCCATGACCTTCACTCCCTCCCAGTCCATGATCTTCACTCTCTACCTGTCTATGACCTTCACTCTCTACCTGTCTATGACCTTCACTCCCCGTCCATGACCTTCACTTCCTACCTGTCCATGACCTTCACTTTCTACCTGTCCATGACCTTCACTCCCTCCCCGTCCATGACCTTCACTCTCTACCTGTCCATGAACTTCACTCTCTACCTGTCCATGACCTTCACTCCCTCCCCTCCCTTTCCCTCCCTGTGCATGACCTTCACTATCACTCCCCTATCCGTGACCTTCACTTCCTATCTGTCCGTGATCTTCATCTCACCTGAGTGTCGGCATCGGCCAGGGGCTCTCGCTTGTCGCTGGTGAGCTGAGCCAGCCGATGGTTAAGTGCGGCCAGTCGCGAGTCCACCTGCTCCAGGCTGGCCGGCTCCAGCAGGGCCAGTTTACCAGCCAGTCGATGAGTTGCCTCCAGCAGAGGTCGGCCGGCCAAATCGCCGGACAGAGCCGGGGCGCGCAGGTGAGCCTCGCCGACGGCCGCTTCGAGGCGGGCTAGTCGAGCTTCGAGGTCTTTAGGTACGGCGGGTGCACCGCTGGTAGGTTTTGTGTACACCTGTAGATTGTGTAGCATATCCCTAATTAGGCGACGAAGCATTTACCGATGCATATACGCCTATAAAAACAGTGACTGTATACAAGACCTAAAAGTACTAATAAGATGACGAGGCTAAAAATGTCATAGTTAGTCACGCCGAATACCCAAAGATTTTCAATTGCTCTCACCTCGTAAACCAGCGAGCCACTGGCGCCTTGAGCAGCCGCTGCCGCAGTTGGCTGCTGTTTTCCTAATCGCTCCAATTGACCAGCCAGTCGCTTCTCCAAGCAGCCCTCCGGATCGAACACGTGCAGCCCCTCAGCCTCCGGGCCAAGAAGCGAGTCCAGGTGCAACGCCAGCAGCTCGGACTGGGCACCGCGAATCATAGCAGCCAGCTGATCTGGCGACACTTCGCTGTCGCCGTCGCCGGCGTTATTGGCGGATTTGCGAGCCTCCTCGACAGCGGCAGACAGGCCGGCAATCTCGGCTTGTAGGCGTCTGCATTGGAAAAAAAATAGATTTAAGGTCGGTGACCTATTTTAAGTGCAAGGCTGCATTCTGGCACTCTGAAGATCCATTTCGGTACCCAAAGATCCATTTCGGTACCCAAAGATCCATTTCGGTACCCAAAGATCCGTTTTGGTACCTGAAGGTCCATTTCGGTACCCGAATATCCATTTTGGTACCTGAAGATCCATTTTGGTACCTGAAGATTCATTTGGGTACCTGAAGATCCATTTTGGTACCTGAAGATCCATTTTGGTACCTGAGGATTCATTTTGGTACCTGAAGATAAGATCCATTTTGGTACCTGAGGATTCATTTTGGTACCTGAGATCCATTTTGGTACCTGAAGATTCATTTTGGTCCTGAAGATCCATTTTGGTACCTAAAGATCGATTATTGTACTTAAAGATTCATTTTGGTACCTGAAGATCCATTTTGGTACCTGAAGATTCATTTTGGTACCTGAAGATCCATTTTGGTACCTGAAGATTCATTTTTTGTACCTGAGGATTCATTTTGGTACCTGAAGATCCATTTTGGTACTTGAATAGTCATTTTGGTACCTGTAGATCCATTTTGGTACCTGAGGATTCATTTTTGGTGCCTGAATATTCATTGTTTGCATTGATATATCACCACCCATGAACACAGATTGCTAGCTGTAACATGTGTAGTCACCTGTACTTCTGCATCGGTGTTTCAGCATCCCTAGCAGCCTCATCGAGCAGTTCAAGATCGCCAACGGCACCGCTAGCGTAGCCAATTTTGCGACCAGCTCTGATGGCGTCAGTGAAATCCACCCGACTGGAGTCCAGCTGCTTGCCTTTGAACTTTGCGGCGGCTGCGGCTGGATCGAGGCTGGACTGATCCACATCGCCTGACTCTGCCTGGTTGCCAGGGAACTGTGGGGGAATGGGAGATTAACATGGAATGTCTGCTTGGCAATGAATAGGTCATTTAATATATATACTTACCTTTGTGTCCCTTTGTTGATCACTTTCTGGGAGATCTCCTGACTCATAAACATCTGGCTGGCCCGTAGCCTGCAAACAGAAATAATTTTTTATGCAAATTCTGCATGGTATCAATAAATAGTATTGCTCATACGAGTATTAAAAGCTAGGCTATAATGCTAAAGACAAAGTAAGTTTAAAATAAAGAGTTTTTAGATGTTTAAGCTGTAGGAACTTTTGCTCTTTGGACACAAGTATTTCTTTAGGTTTACGTTTAATAGTTATGTGTCCAGTGACTAGACAATAAGCTATTTCATCTGTATAGTCAAATGGATGATTACTAAATATATCAATAGCTAATTGTTTTGTGAATATTTCCATAGATATTTATGGAATTCAATTTTGAAACAAAAAATTGCAGATGATCAATTCTAATTGCTCATGTAATGGAGATGAGCACATAAACAGAAAGGCTAAAATTAACCTTTGGCCCATATGCACAACATAGCCAAGCTAAGTTGCAAAAATGACTACTTGAAAAAATCAATATAATACTAATTAGATGACAAGATATTTAGCTTTAATAATATAATCCTAGTTATTCCTGCAATTTATCAAAATTATGTTTCTTTGATAAGTAAGTCAATTTTTTGGTCAAAAAAGTAAGTTGCATGGTCAGTATAAGGCATTAAGCAAGGGAATTGTGCATTTAGCCTTGGCCTTATTATATACATAAAAATATTCTATTCTAACTAATATTATATATTTTATAGTTCAACAAAATACTAGCCAAGTTTTTTTTATTTTTTAAAAAATGACGTTTAAAACTAAAACCCCTATTAAATCATATATACTATGCTAATATATGGTCAAAATATGATCCCCATAGCCCGGATCATGCTAAGTGCATACCCAAACAAAAATTGAATAATTACAAATGCATGCCAAAAAAATTGAATGTATGCCCATTCTAAAAATATGCTGATGTTGCAACAATAAATGATTTTTTATATTGTGACAAAAAATGACCTTTTTTAAAATTGCCTAATGAACCCTTTTTAGCAAATATTTTTTTTATTTTTGATGCTTTTTTGGCAATATTATTTACAGTGGAAAATTGATACAAACAAAGATTTGTTGAACTGCTTCATTGTTAGGTGCTAAATAACTTGAAAGCTTGAAATTTACACTTGAAAATGAACTTTCTTCATCTTTTTTTCTACTTCACAACAACTCTTCCACATGACTTAATAAAGTGCACACCAGGTGTGCACACATACTTTTTTCTTAGGAGTGGTATATGCCAACTGTGCATGCCTAATTTTGGCATGCAAGCTGGGTTTTTTAGGTTAGAAATCTAGTTGCCAGCTGGCCCTTGGCTTGGGGCTCAAAATCCAGGCTCATTCCATATAAGATGGACATTTTTGGAAAATAGAAAAAAGTCAATATTTTTGCTTGCCATTGCCTTATCAGCCAATTTTTTTACCAAATGTTTTTTATGTATAATATCTACAATCTAAGAATAAATGAATGATAAAATGTTAGATTAGTATGCTATCAAGTGGCAAAAAGTCATTTTTGTAAAAATTTAGACATTTTTCTAAGCAAAAGACATCATTAAGTTTGTGTACCTTTTAAAAACAAATAGAAAGCTTTGGAAGGTTGAAACAAACTATAGATAAAAGTATAGTACTTGCATCATCAGATAAAAGTATTGGTGACCAAATAATCTATTATATTTTTAATATATTGGTACCTCAAAGTTACTGAATTGACAGAAAAAAATATGTTACGACCATAATGTTACGACCATAAGGCTGCCTTTTCTTTTGTATCTTTGTTGCCTTTTTGAGTTTATATATTCTACAAAAAGAGTATGATTACTAAAGATGTTCTTAGTCAAATTTTAAAAAATGTATTGCAAAATATCAAAAATAAAAATGTTATAAGACTTTTACCTTTTAGTTTCTATATGTCAAAAATCCTGTTGTTACGACCATAAGTGCCATTCAAGGTTTAATAGCATCTATACTAATGATGATATCTACATGAAACTCTATAAAAATATTTTTGACAAAATTATCTTTCATTTAAAATATTGGTTTAGTATATTCTATTATTATATTTCATTTTATAAGTAAAAATAGCCTGTCATGTTACGACCATGCTTATATGGAATGAGCCAGTTGCCAATGGCTATTTTTGGTTGCCTATTGGCAACTAGCCACATTCTTGAGGATAGATATTTCCAAGGCTCATTAAACATGTATGCACTGTATGACTATGGGAATGAGACTGTCTGGGACTTGTTATTGACATTGTCAATTGTTGCAACTTAGTATTTGCTGCAACTTAAATTCATATGGCATTTTATTACACTTGCAAAATCATTTTCTGAAAGTGGCAACTGGCACAAGGCCATATTGCGGAAGGTTTTTTGTGTACGCCGGACACATTTTTATTGAATTTTCAATTGTACACCAACAGATTTTAAATGTACGCCAACTTAAAAAATGGTAAAAAAATCAATGAATATTTAAATTTAAATTTAAACTACAAAAATTGATAACGACATGACGATTGTCGTGACAATTCTAGTAATTAAAATGATTGGTAAATGAGAAAATAGTAGCAGAAAAAATGGTTTTTGAAATTACTTAACACAGAAAAAGCACGAAAAATTCTTTATATTAATTTCTAAGCCAGTCGCCATATGCCACACTGTACACCACACTGTACACAGCAAAGAAATGTAAGCTGGTGTACGCCACGGAAATCAAGTGTACGCCGGAATTTTCTGGCATATATCCCACCATCCACCAAGATGGAATTTTGGGGAGCACGAGAATTTCCTGCAGGAATTTTTCCCGCCGAGCTTTCCCCGCACGAGTTTTTCCTGCACAAGATTTTCCCGCAGCAAGTTTTTGTGAATCTCGAGAGTGAATCTCGTGTGGGGAAAGCTCCTGCAGCAAATTTTTGTTGCAGGAAAAACTCGCTGCGGGAAAATCTTGTGTGGGAAAAACTAGTGCGGGGAAAGCTCGGCGGAAAAAAATTCCTGTGGAAAATTATCATAGACCCAAATTTTTGTACAAAATCCTGGACGCATTCCGTGCACGCTAACAAAAACTTGCGCACTTGTGCGCACATTTCTAGCAAACTTGCGCAACTTTAAAAAGCTTATGTGCGTGCAGCTTAATATTCTAAGAAATCTTGCATAATTTCATTTTAATTTCGAATATTACATTTGTTACAGTAAAACAAAGTTATCGCAAATTTAAAAACAAAGCTACTGGGAACTACATTGAACTAAAAAAGAATAAAATCATTTATATTTTTAAAGCCTCATTTAAACTTTAATAAAACATTGTAAAAAATTGCTAAGAAATTCAAGTGGCAAAAAAACTGCGCATTCACGGGTAAAAAACTTGCGAGAAAAAATTACGCGCAACTTTTTGTTCCAAACTTATCATGCAAAGATTCCATCCTGGACCATCCGCAAAATGGGCACAAGGAAATGAAGTTGCCAGATTGGCCTCTGATGCCAAAAATCCAGTTGCCAATAAGATTTTCAAGGGGCCAAAAAACCCCATATGGCCAAAAAAATAAACCTAGCATGCAAGGCCAATGCACATCCAAATTTTTGGGCATATACTACATGATCCAGAGTGTGGTATGATCCCAATTCCTTAATTCCCAAACCTAAAACATTGATAAATATATTGTAGCCTTGTAGCAAAAAAATAAAAGCATTTATAAGCAAAATAAGTCTTTTCCACTAGAGATAAGGTGTACAATTGCATCTTATACACAGTTTAAAGGTACAGTCAATATTTTTTCAGTTTCACTAGGCCTACATAGAAAACCCATCAATGAATTAAAGAGTGATACTAACTCAAAACCATATTCACTTACACACAGTTTAATAAAATTTGCTTATTTGTGCTATTGAATATCTAATGATGATATAACATATACATATAAAAATCAAAACTCTGTGTGTGTGTGTGTGTGTGTGTGTGTGTGTCTGGGTGATTCATACTATAATACTACCATCACAGTACCACTTAAAAGTTAAGGCGTGAACAGAATTAAATTAAAAAATGCAACTTACAATATATGGAAGGCTGCTGTACTTTGGATCCAGTGGCATTTTGAAAGTTGTTTTTAAATAGTTCGTTCAAATTTAACGATACGAATACTGAACCAAAACACTGAGAAAACTGTCTGTCTTCACACTTCACCTTGTCCTTGACCTTGACTAGTGACTTTACATAAGATTTCTCTGAAAAAGTATTCGTTTTGAAAAACGCCTATTTAAACTAATAAACAAATAAACAAAAATGGTTTGTATAGAAAAAATTTTTATATAACTTAAACTAAAAAATCCATAATTGCAGTTTTTCATTAAAGTACTCATGCAAATAGTATACAACTTGAAAAATTATTCTACAAATTTTTGTTGACCGTGGCTTCTTTGACAGATTCAAAATAGAAGATTTCATTGAAAATTTATTTGATGGTCGAGTATTAAGACTTAGTGAGTGAACCAAGATCTCAAAACTTGTAATGTCTGCACAGGCAGTGTCTAAAAGTCAGACCCAAAAGCGGCATAGCCGCAAAGGTGGCCAAAAAGAAGGCGAAGATCCAAAAATATCAAAGGCAGTTCTTCGTCGAGTCGCTCGTCATTTGTAAGCACAGCTATTTTTGATTCGATTTTTACTGTTTAGTCTTGTCTAAAAAACTATTCTAAATAATAAATAATAAATCGAAATAAAATTTAATCGAGCAATAAACAATTTTATTTTCAGAGAGAATCACTTTAACTACGAAATTCAGGAGAACAGCTTTGTTACGCGATCCGGTTCTCAACGGGAATCAATAGTAAGTTAAATTCTACAAAATTGAACGTCAGCTACAAGTTAACAAGTACACTCATATGATTTACATGGTTTACAGATAATAACTCTGTCCAAGACAAGTAAAGTTTTTTAACAAATATTTAATTTATAATTATATATTTATGTTCGTAAAGACACTTTTGCACTCGTTCTCTTCTAATTTCGATTCGATAGGTTCTCTACAACTTTCCAGTGTCCAAACAATACCAGAGAAAAGAGCCCAGTGACGCTGTGTAAGTGTTTAATATCATATTTATTGTTTGCATTTTTTCTAAATAAATACCGCTCCAAAACAAAATCATCCTTATACATGTTCTATTCGTTATGCAGGCCCCAGCTGGTAAAGCCAAAGGTTAAGAGATCCGTAAAAAAGTCCATCTCAAACCCGTACGTTCGCTGCCTAGTGAGAACAACGAACGAAGTTGTGGTGAGTTTAATTATGAGCCTATAAGAGCATTGTACTATTTACTAACAAGTTTCTCAATAAATTATTGATTCATTGATTGAAGTGTGAAATCTTGTCTCTGTAAATACATTTTAGGATAACTGAAGCTAGTAAGAATTCAAATTCCATGTAAAACAAATTTACATGATGTACTTTTAGCATTTATTATTATTTAAGTATATTCATGCCCCACAAAGCACTGCACTGTGTTTTATCCTGACAGGGAAACGCAATCAATAATCTACACATACAATGAATCAGTTTACAATTTATTATTTTGATGTAGTTTTTGTTATTATGTCCATCTATAGATTCGCATTGTTTACACTGCGCATGCCAAACCTACATTCCTATATACTTTATTCCTGTATCCCGGCCGTCGCTCTACTAGAACCGACGATCGATAAACGTAATATCGTGTAATGCGTAATTGATGTAATCGGCGCCGGCGATTATGCATTTATGGACTGAATTGTTTCTTAAAACATTGGTTCTACTTTAGTTTAATCTAAAAATCTATTCATTCTTACACTGCCGATCTCTGTAGTTCGCCAGATCCCACCCCAGGTTCTCTTTAGGCTAATCCCAGTAAGATAAGCAAAGTAGAAAAAATCTATAGCGAAATTCATCGCGAGAGAGAAGAGAGAGAGGAGAGGTCACGGCGTATTGAGTTAGCAACCGGTTTCAAGCCTCTGGGCTCTCTCTCTCTCTCTCTCTCTCTCTCTCTCTCTCTCTCTCTCTTCCTCCAATCTCCTTCTATACTTGTCGATCCATTTTTCAGATCCAAGCTTTTTTAATTGTGCACTCTTGTTGCTATGCCGGAAAAAATTGTAAATAAAGCGAAGCTATACGACGTATTTCAAGTTTTATTTGGCAGTAGCAATAAGTTGTATTGTAGAATAACCTAGTGGAATTTATTAAATCTATAGACACGTAGGTGAATGGAGTCTATAATAGAAAGGTGATTGAGATCTATGAGAATGCTGTTGCAATCTATTGACAAGGTATGTGGAATTTATATACAGGTAGGTTCTATTTTTAGACAGGTTAGCATGGAAAAGTGGCATGGAATCTATCAATGAGTTGGTGGAATCTATAGATGGGTTGGTGGAATCTATAGATGGATTGGTGGAGTCTATAGATGGATTGGTGGAATCTGTAAATGGGTTGGTGGAATCTGTATATGGGGGTGGTGGAGTCTATATAGATGAGTAGATTGAGGTGAATTAAATTTATAGACAGGTAGATGGATCTATAGACAGGTACTCGTAGGTGGATCTATAGACAGGTATGTGGATCTATAGACAGGTAGGTGGATCTGTAGACAGGTAGGTAGTCTATAGACAGGTAGGTGGATTTATAGACAGGTAGGTGGGTGTATTATAGACAGGTAGGCGGATCTGTAGACAGGTAGGTAGATCTATAGCTAAGTTGATAGGATCTATAGACAAGTAGGTGGATCTATAGACAGGTAGGTGGATCTATAGACAGGTAGGTGGATCTGTAGACAGGTAGGTAGATCTATAGACTCGCAGGTGGAATCTATAGATAAGTTGATACGATCTATAGACAGGTAGGTGGATCTGTAGACAGGTAGGAGGATCTATAGACAGGTAGGTGGATCTATAGACAGGTAGGTGGATCTATAGACAGGTGGGTGGATCTATAGGTAGGTGGATCTATAGACAGGTAGGTGGATCTATAGACAGGTAGGTGGATCTAGAGACAGGTAGGTGGATCTATAGGTAGGTGGATCTATAGACAGGTAGGTGGATCTGTAGACAGGTAGGTGGATCTATAGACAGGTAGGTGGATCTATAGACAGGTAGGTGGATCTATAGACAGTTGGTGGATCTATAGACAGGTAGGTAGACCTATAGCCTCGCAGGTGGAATCTATAGCTAAGTTGATAGAATCTATAAAGGGGTGGTTTAGAATCGCTTGGTGGTGAATTCGAATCATAAAATAAACCAGTTTAATCAACAAGAAAACCTGTTACATGCATTGGCTAAAACTGTCTCATATCTTGTAGGCTATTGATTCGTATTAATTACTTTCATTGCCCCATCAATAAACATTTTCTACCCCCATTACAGTCACACTGGGGCTTAAATTTAACTATTAAAATCCACAGGCAAAATATCCCGTGAAGAAGCTGGAGAAGCTTCACATCAGACCATTGGAAGCTGAAAGCTCGGAAGTCGCTCAGGAAGAAGGCCGTGTCGACCACGACGACGACGATTACGACGAAGACGAACAAGAGGCGGCGAAAAGTCGTCGTCAATGGCGACAGAGCGGCGCAGGGGCCGAACAGCATCAGCGGTGCCGACCGAGCTCGCAGCAGTCACCTCGGCGGCTGCAGAATTATCGGCTGCACGTGGCGTGCATGCTTGAAGAGCAGAACTACGTTGATTTCTACCATAGACAGGGTGAGCGAAACAGCCTACTTTAAGTAGACTAATCTTATTATTTATAAACTCGATTTCACGTCGTCTATTTGTCGAAAACTCTTACTAGGCACTTCCGCTAGCTCCAACTTGAACTAATTCGTGAAATTAACAAGCGAAACTTTTCATATTAATCGTAAAAAAACATCAGTGGTCTAATGATTGTTATACATCTTGCATTTCAGGACGGTCGTTGCAGCAACAGAAAACGCGGAATCCTCCCGTAAGATTTTTGAAATCAAGTTCTGAGCGATATGAAAGCAATTGATTGCAATCCATCTCTAAACCTACTGCATATCAATAATCCTTTGCTATACTTGCAGCCGAAACTGTCCAAGAAAGAAGTGGAGCGACGCGAGGCGATGGTAGCGGCCAAAAAGTTAATGTGAGTTCATGTTTTTTAATTGTAAGTTCTGAGGTCATTACAAGTATAGCAACCTAAATGTTCCGTGACTAAGCCGAATAAAAATACATCATCCGCCCAGTGACGAACCAAAGCAGCCCAGCGCTGGATGTCCCGCCGGAAGAAGTCCAAGCACCCATAGCAGCGCCTCTCGCTCTTCTGCTGATAAGAAACAGCCACAGCCTCAAGAAGACCAGCCGTCTAGCGAGAAGCGATTCAACGACGGTTCATCTTCAAAGTCGTCCCACAGCACTAAAAAATCTGAGAACAGCAAATCCGCATCAGGTCGAAGCTCTTCAGAGCCGGAGGTGGCGGTCCATATTCGAGTATTGGGCGGTGGGAAGCCAGAAAACGAGGATCGGCTCAGTAAAAGCAGCGGCAACAGCGTTGAGCAGGAGCCGGACAACAGATCCACCTCCGACAGGGATCGCAGCGTCAGTCCGGAGGTGGTACAAGCATCTAGGCGCTCAAGAACGCCGTCACCGCCACTTTCGCCGCAGCAGAAGCAGCAGAGCTCTCGCGAATCCTCCGTTGGCAAGGAAGAACGTAGTAAAAGCAGAAGCAGAAGCAGCAGTGAGAGCAGTAGCAGGGTCTACAGCGATAACAGCACCAGCAGAATCCACAGCAGCGACAGCAGCAGTAGCGTAGCGTCCAAATCCCTGTCCACGAATTCATCGAGCAGCGATCTGGTAGAGCAATCGAAAAAGTCAGCAGCGCCACCAGCTGCAGAGCAAAGTCCTCGTCAACAAGATGCAAGTCCGAATCAGTCAGCAGCGCCACCAGCTGCAGAGCAAAGTCCTCGTCAACAAGATGCAAGTCCGAATCAGTCAGCAGCGCCACCAGCTGCAGAGCAAAGTCCGCGTCAACCGGAGGCTGAGATCGAAGCTCCTCCAGCAACTCAGCAACTTGACAGCTCAACGGAAACTGGATCGAGTCCGGTAAAAACTTCCGACAAGTTCGACGCAGAAGCGGAGAAGCTGCAGGATTCAAGTCAGCAAGCTGATGAGCCATTGGTTTCAGCTGATGACCCCATGAGCGGCGCAGCGCAGTCCATGCCGACTGTTTCCGAATCGCCACAGAAGTCGTCAGTCGAGCCTCAAATAAAAGTTAAATCTCGGAAGAATAAGTACGGTTCCGACGATTCGTCGTCCGTTGTATCGCTTGACGCCTCCAGCTCGTCCGCGCCTCTATCTGACGATGGCAGCAGCACCATCGACGGAGACGACAATATCAGCAGCAGCAGCGGCGAAATCTATGCTCGAAGAAGGGTCCGGCGACAAATGAAAAATAATTGAAAACGAATGGAAACTCTGCTCGTTTTTTAGTTCGAACCACTGATTCTAAAAATACTACTATAGAGAGTAAAACAGTTACATTTTTATTTACATATTATTAATCGGAAGAAAGTTCAGAAGGTGAAAAAATTCTGTCAAAGTCAAGAAAGAACTCATGATACATGATACTTAATGGCTTAAAATATGTATAGTAAGTTTCAAGCATAGCTACTGTTTGTAAGTAGTACTAATCTAACTAATCTAATATAGAGCGATGATTCAGTAATTTTCTTAATTTTCTTAGGATCGCTGACGCTTTTTGGTGATTATTTGGTGATTTTTGCAGACTGCATCTTAACGATCTTTATTTAATTAATTTATAGCTAAAATAAAATTTGACAGGCAAAAAATTGAACAAAAAAACAATAATTTTCTATATAATGTGACAAATCAACTTATTATTTTATCTAGTTTGGGTTCACTTAGAGCACCTGGATTTGTTTATCTTTGTTTACAGCAAATTCTTACAGATTGGCACTGTATTAATTAAGTTAATAACATTGAGATTTGTGGCAAAATTATTATTTGCTTTTTTTCACGCTTGTAATTTGACTGATTAAAATCGTATACATATGCATGTACAATGAATTTCATGGTATTTGGTGTGAGTTAATACTTAGATACAGACCATTCGGATATTCTCGGATTTATTTTAGTGTTTATTTCCTTCATAACAATGTGATTACTTCTGTCGTATTTATAATTTGTTTTAATGAACTCACGTTGACTGTTTAATAGTCACTATATAATATTTAAATCATCGTAAAATCTCAAATATATTTATTAAATTATATTTGTATTTATCGATTTTATTTATCAATTTTTCAAATTCAATTTTAACAAAGTGAAACTTCTTATTGGTGTTTGTAGTAACGATTGTTTTTAAATATCAGAACAGAGTATGTACCATGTACATGGATGTATAACGTGACATGGCTTTTGTGTTACATTGAATGCATACATACCTTCACATTAAATTGCTTTTCAAGGTCAGGGTAATTCGTAGCCATCGAAGAGACATCAATTAACGATCCACCACAACTATTGTACAGAAAATACAAAAATAATAAAAATGAAATACTACGTGTTTCTCAATGCATGTGTAGTTTGGTATATTTGTAGGTCTATAGGCCTAAATACAATATGTTAATTCATTTACGATGATAGCTGATAAACTGGCTAAAATTAATAAATCTTCGCAATTTCCACGAATGCCCCTGTCATGCTGCAGCCCTGCACTCAATTGTTGTTGTTAAACGGAGTGCCTAGCAGTGAGGGGTGCTCGCGCACTGTACTCTGCACCACTGGCTTACCTCTCCTCTTTTATGCCTTTTATAACAACGTGGCCGCACATGATTGGCGGAGGAGGTGAGGGACGTGATGGCCGAGTCTGTTTACTTTTCAGAGCTCGACGTCGCCAAAGTCTTCAATCAAATTGAAGTCGCCGAAGAGTCCAGGGACCTGCTGATGTTCTCCACGCCCATCGGTACACGTCCGCCTCGGAGATCCTGCAGCGGGTGACGACTTCCGTCCTGAGCGGTCTCCCGGGCGTAAAGTGGATGTATGACGACATCCTGGTGTACACAAATTACATCAAGGAGCACAATCAGCGTCTTCGAGACTGTCTGGCTCGGCCAAAGAAGAACGATAAATCACACTGAATGCCAAGAAGTGTCGGTTCGCCCAGCGGGAGGTCAACTTCCTCTTTTGTAGAGTGTTCTACCTCCCGTTAAAAAAGCTTAAAAGAAGATAATCGTATAATGCTACTATAAGTAAGTAAGTACACGCATGTGCGCCTAAGCTTTGAATGAATCACGCTACCAGGAAAAGATGTTACCAAAATGATACGCCATGAGCCATTTTCCCCTTTTAGCGCAACACGTGGTTTGTAATGATGCCATTTTGGATCAAAGAGTTGCCTATAAATACAAGCAGTCCGAAGCGGACCAGGAGCCAACTCCCGACGAGAGGAGAAGCTCCGAAGAGGAGGCCTTAGGAGAACTTCCTGATCAACCAAGTCAATCGAGGCTCGGTCGAGTTGTTGCGGTAAGCCTTCCTTATTTGCGCCCGTTGTGTTAGAGACGTCTCGCTCAAGTCTATTGAGACTTGAGTCTATTTGAGTCTGTTGAGACTCTTGAGTCTGTTTAGACTCCATTGGTTGCAGTCTCCAGAAGGACTGCCCCTGATAGATCTTAGGAGACTATCAGTGGTTTCCGGAGCCATACCTAGAGTGCATAGAGGCACTGCTAGAAGAAGGAGGCTTAATTCAGACCGCAGTTTGGCGCAGGGATCCCATTGTTAATTCGGAAGCTTCCCATTGGTCCGAGCGACAGAATCCGGCCGGAACTATTTGAAGAAGAAAGAAGAATCGGACCCGATCTACAAACGAAAGTCAGAAGTGACTATACGAGAGCAACTGAAAACAATCGAGAGTTACTCCGAGAGATCTCCAAAGGACTCAAGGTAATTGAATACCTTCTGTTGACTTACTGGGTTGCCTAGCTATTCGTATATAGTACTTATCTTCTATATAGTACTTATCTTCGTATATTATCTTCGTATATAGTACTTATTCGTATATAGCACTGCTAGAAGAAGGAGGCTTAATTCAGACCGCAGTTTGGCGCAGGGATCCCATTGTTAATTCGGAAGCTTCCCATTGGTCCGAGCGACAGAATCCGGCCGGAACTATTTGAAGAAGAAAGAAGAATCGGACCCGATCTACAAACGAAAGTCAGAAGTGACTATACGAGAGCAACTGAAAACAATCGAGAGTTACTCCGAGAGATCTCCAAAGGACTCAAGGTAATTGAATACCTTCTGTTGACTTACTGGGTTGCCTAGCTATTGAGCTAGAAGTGATTGTTCCTTAATTATCGAGAGTCGGGTAATAAGGAACACATCACCTCGCCATGCAACTCACGGCCGCCGGCATCCACCCGAGCAAGGAGAAGGTGGAGGCCATCCGCAACTTCAAGCGGCCGACCAACGCGACCGAGGTCCGCTCCTTTCTGGGCCTCGTCACCTTCGTGGCCCGCTTCATCAGCAACCTGTCCTATAAGGCCCACCAGCCGTTGCGGGAGGTGACGAAGCGAGCCACCGAGTGGACATGGGGCGAGCAGCAGGAAGCCGCCTTCAACGACATCAAGCGCACGATCTCCAGCAGCCAGGCGCTGACATTCTTCAACAGCGAACTGCAGACCCGGCTGATCGTAGACGCCAGCCCGACCGGCGTCGGCGCCATCCTTGCCCCAGGTGCAGCCGGACGGATCGACACGGCCGGTGGCCTACGCCAGCCGCAGCCTGAGCCCGACGGAGCAGCGCAACTCCCAGACGGAGCGGAGCGTGAGGCCCTGGCGGTGAAGTACGGCGGCCTGAAATTCTATCTCTACCTCAGCCGCGGCGGACAGTTCAAGGTCATCACAGACCACAAGCCGCTGTTCTCGCTGTTCAGCCCGGGATCTCGGCCACCGCCACGGATCGAGCGAATGGGACTGCGGCTGCAAGACCTCGTGTTCCATGTGGTGTACCAGCCCGGCGCCAACAACCCGTCTGACGTTTTGAGCCGCCAGCCGCTGTCGATGCCGCCCAACAACGTTGGGGAACAGAAGACGTCATCTACGTGGCCACGGCAGTCCAAGCGGCAACGCCGATGTCCATCAGCCTGGTGACCATCAAAGCGACCTCCGACACAAGATGCTACAGTCCAAGCTACGCTTCACGGCATCCGCGGTCATCGCTGGGACAAGAGCGACCCGAACCTGAAGGGGCTGCACGGCGTCGCTCACGAGTTGTTCGAGCTCGACGGCCTGCTGCTGCGTCTGGGCCAGATCTTCATGCCTACAGCACTGCGCTACCGGTGCCTGCAGCTGGCGCATCAAGGCCACCAGGGCATCAGAAAGACGCTGGATCGCCTGCAAGCCAAGGTCTGCTGTTGGCCCAGCATGCGAGCATCGGTTGAGCCGCACGTGGCGGCTTGCCTGAGCTGCCAGATTTGCACCCGCGAGACCACGCCGAAGGCGACGCCGCTCAAGCCGACCGAACTACCCGTGGCGCCCTGGCTGGAGCTCGGCATGGACTTTCTCGGGCCCGTGAACGGCAAGTTGCTGCTCGTCTGCACGGGCCACTTCTCGCGCTTTCAGCATCTTTGCATCTTTTTTCATCTTTGGGCAGCCGATGAAAGTGACGACCGACAACGGGCCGCCCTTCGCGTCGGCCGAGTTTAGCAGCTTCCTAGCGGACCAAGGCGCCAGACACCACCGAATCACTCCGCTGTACCCACAGGCCAACGGCGCTACGGAAATGTGCAACCAGGGGCTCAACAAGGCCATCCGTGCGGCCGTGGTCGAAGGCGGGACTGGACGGCAGCGATCGACGAGTACCTGGCTGCGTACAGACGCATTCCACACAGCGCTACTGGGATCGCGCCCGCCAGCCTCCTGTTCGGGCGGCAGATCATCGACACGATCCCCAACCTCCGGCACTCGCAGCCGGTGGACGCGACGAGAGCAGCCACCAAAGACAAGGATCAGCAGTCCAACGAGAAAATGAAGCGCTACGCCGACCAAAGGGCCAAGGCAGCAGACCACGACATTCGGCCAGGAGACCGCGTACTGCGACGGCTGCAGTCCAGACAAAAGGCCGACGCCTTCTACGAGTCAACGCCGTGGGTCGTGTCTGAAGTGCTCGACGAATTCCACGAGTTCCACGAATGCCCCTGTCATGCTGCAGCCTTGCACTCAATTGTTGTTAAACGGGGTGCATAGCAGTGCGGGGTGCTCGCTCACTTTACTCATTCACTGTACTCTGCACCCTGCTTACCTCTCCCCTTTTATGCGTTTTATACCAACGTGGCCGCATATGACTGACTGAGGCCTGAGGCCCCCAATACATGTATATCGGCGCTCTCACCCTACTTGGAGGGCCGAGCGTTTTCGCACTGCAAAATCAATTCTGACTCCCGAGTCATTATAGCCCCTAAATTTTACTACATGTAGGTTTACTCCATTTATGCGACTTTTTCCGGTAGCAAAATTAGTGCCTGAGCGGTAATTTATAAGACACTGTACTTTATTTTTTAAGTCCGAAATTTTAGCGCTCCCTGGGATCAAGGGTGACCAGCGATAGGATTTTTATTTCTATATACTACATTATTGTTTAATTTGTTTGAACACCTAAACGTTTCCTAAATTTGCTACATGTATTTCGCCTAAGTTCCTAATTCCTACCTACGTTTTAGCCTTCACGGCTTGTATTTTTGAGTCCTCGCCGCTTTCACGACATTTGAGACGGACAGGTGAACTTATTATTAGTTGGCGTACGGTAAAACAAATAATGATAATTCATAACAAAGAGAAATTTATACAAAAATTTAAGTTTATACGCTTAAAACAAAAATAAAATTGCTGATTGGCAGACGTACTATGTGCAATTACTACTACTGCGAGTAAGAAGATACGATATTATTCGAGCCCTACTATATTATTAATAACAGTAGGACCCAGCGATTTTTCCGCCGTCGAACTACCAAGAAGAAGCCGGATTCCCCCCTGGCAATTTCTTTTGCTGCGCCGGAACGGAGCAACACCGGCACACGAAATTCAAGAACACGGGCTAACATTTTGTTGCGCACCTTCTCAAACAAGAATCAAGTCGCCAGCCCTTCGGACCGTCGAGATATTTTACGATTCTGCCAGAAGGTCGGATTTTTCCCATAAGCGCCAGTGTATTCAGTACGAACCTGTGCGCCCATCAGCACTGCGCCTCAGTGCAGTCTTGCCAAGCCTCCAAATTTCATCAGCACGTCGACCACACGTGTCTGCATCAGCTCTGACTTTGTTGGTCACTGGCCTTCACCCAGGCGGAGCTTCTGGACCTTCAACAGGTGGCACCATGTAGTTGACCATGAACACCCTGATGCGAATTTCTCTAGTTTCGCTGATCAAGCCTCGACTGTCGGACATCCTCAACTAGTCTCTCAAGCATTCAGTCATCCCCTCGACGCCGTTGGCACTTTCAAATCGGAATTTAATAAAACAAACAAATAAAGAACACAGTATACTCGAGCTTTTATTGCTCTCGGTACCAATCGGAAGCATCAAGACAGTTGCATTTTATTTACTAAGCCAGCTGAGTTATGTATTCAATCAACCAATACGTTAATGTATTTTACGGAGCCCAGGTGCTCGAAAAATCAACAAAACTTTTATCTGACCCGCTCTGACGGGCAGCGGGACAAGCAGCTCACTGTGAGAACGAGCAGGTGGGTTGAGAACCGCTAAACGGCTTAAAATTAACGATCGAGAAAGCCATGAGTCTGCTGCAGCATATTTTAAGAATTGATGTGGGGCTAATAGGCTCGATACTGCTAAGTTGTAGCGATAAACTAATCAATAGCATGCTAAGTATGCCGCTGCTGCAAATTCTACTTCCGTTGCCTAAGAACCGTGAGATCGCTCCAGTGATTGACGCATGCAGCGGGGTTTCAGGAGCGAACGTGCAGCTAAGCTTTTACATTGGACTGAATGAGCATAGAGGCGTCATTATGTTTGAGAGGTCCCAGCTCAGTCAGTCAGTAAGTTAACTAGTTGGTTGGTTAGTAAGTTAGTTAGTTAGTTAGTTAGTTAGTTAGTTAGTTAGTTAGTTAGTTAGTTAGTTAGTTAGTTAGTTAGTTAGTTAGTTAGTTAGTTAGTTAGTTAGTTAGATAGTTAGTTAGTTAGTAAGTTAGTTAGTTAGTTAGTTAGTTAGTTAGTTAGTAAGTTAGTTAGTTAGTTAGTTAGTTAGTTAGTTAGTTAGTTAGTTAGTTAGTTAGTTAGTTAGTTAGTTAGTTAGTTAGTTAGTTAGTTAGTTAGTTAGTTAGTTAGTTAGTTAGTTAGTTAGTTAGTTAGTTAGTTAGTTAGTTAGTTAGTTAGTTAGTTAGTTAGTTAGTTAGTTAGTTAGTTAGTTAGTTAGTTAGTTAGTTAGTTAGTTAGTTAGTTAGTTAGTTAGTTAGTTAGTTAGTTAGTTAGTTAGTTAGTTAGTTAGTTAGTTAGTTAGTTAGTTAGTTAGTTAGTTAGTTAGTTAGTTAGTTAGTTAGTTAGTTAGTTAGTTAGTTAGTTAGTTAGTTAGTTAGTTAGTTAGTTAGTTAGTTAGTTAGTTAGTTAGTTAGTTAGTTAGTTAGTTAGTTAGTTAGTTAGTTAGTTAGTTAGTTAGTTAGTTAGTTAGTTAGTTAGTTAGTTAGTTAGTTAGTTAGTTAGTTAGTTAGTTAGTTAGTTAGTTAGTTAGTTAGTTAGTTAGTTAGTTAGTTAGTTAGTTAGTTAGTTAGTTAGTTAGTTAGTTAGTTAGTTAGTTAGTTAGTTAGTTAGTTAGTTAGTTAGTTAGTTAGTTAGTTAGTTAGTTAGTTAGTTAGTTAGTTAGTTAGTTAGTTAGTTAGTTAGTTAGTTAGTTAGTTAGTTAGTTAGTTAGTTAGTTAGTTAGTTAGTTAGTTAGTTAGTTAGTTAGTTAGTTAGTTAGTTAGTTAGTTAGTTAGTTAGTTAGTTAGTTAGTTAGTTAGTTAGTTAGTTAGTTAGTTAGTTAGTTAGTTAGTTAGTTAGTTAGTTAGTTAGTTAGTTAGTTAGTTAGTTAGTTAGTTAGTTAGTTAGTTAGTTAGTTAGTTAGTTAGTTAGTTAGTTAGTTAGTTAGTTAGTTAGTTAGTTAGTTAGTTAGTTAGTTAGTTAGTTAGTTAGTTAGTTAGTTAGTTAGTTAGTTAGTTAGTTAGTTAGTTAGTTAGTTAGTTAGTTAGTTAGTTAGTTAGTTAGTTAGTTAGTTAGTTAGTTAGTTAGTTAGTTAGTTAGTTAGTTAGTTAGTTAGTTAGTTAGTTAGTTAGTTAGTTAGTTAGTTAGTTAGTTAGTTAGTTAGTTAGTTAGTTAGTTAGTTAGTTAGTTAGTTAGTTAGTTAGTTAGTTAGTTAGTTAGTTAGTTAGTTAGTTAGTTAGTTAGTTAGTTAGTTAGTTAGTTAGTTAGTTAGTTAGTTAGTTAGTTAGTTAGTTGGTTAGTTAGTTATTGATTCATGGACATACTGCATGGGAAGTCTGTTTATACGCGGCGCAATAACAGCGGCAATGAGTCATTCAGGCCTCCGGCCTCAGCGATAGAGAATCGCCAATTCCCCAGCTCGTGACAGCTCTTATAATGTACGATCGCTAGCAACAGCTGTGTGAGCTTGCTGCTCTACATATTGTGACTATATGAGTAGCAGAGTAGCGATATGGGAAATTGCACAAGAGTGAGAAAGGGTGGGAAAATTAGTTGAGAGTCGAGTTGGAGAGTGACAGAGGGAGCTGCTAGTGCTATAAGTAGGCTGAATTGGCTACATACAGACCTGATATACGTACTATACTTTATTGCTTACGGCTTTTGTTCATAGTTAATTATACAAGACACGCGGAGAAACCTATATAGTGTATATACAACCTAATATAATTCTATTACTAGTGCTCAATTCATGCGCCTCAGACTTTTCCCAATACAATTTACATATTTGTAATAGCAGTTAACTTACTACACCTCGCACGGTTGGGCTGGAATAAGATTTCGGGGTAAAAAAATGCCCAATAAAACGACCACTGCAGTGTGATAGAGGAACATCTCAGCTGCTAGGGGAATATTTTCCTAAAATGAAATCGGTTTGTCCTGACCAGTTATGCCTAATTATGTTAATTAGCTAGCATAATTAATTTATGTACTCGAAATTAGCCGTTTCCTTCGTGTGAAATCGCCTAAAAACTGCTTTTATGGCCTGGTCTGCTTTTATGTTTTTATGATATAAACTGCTATTATACTGGATGAGCAGTTGCTAATCAGAATGTATGCAGCAGCCAATGCTCTGCTCTAGCTTCAATATGAACTGTTGTGCTCTAGGTCTCACGCACTCTCTTTGCTCAATATCGAAATTAGCACATGAACGTACGTACGTTCGTACTGTTCTATTTCATATGCGTCGGACTGTCAGATGTACATTGATTATTGCAACTTTCATAGCCAACTCATATCAGCACTCAAATAAATATCACAACCAATACTCAAGTCAAGGCCAAATTCAAAACATTTGTCTCTTGCATCAGTGGCCAGCGATCAATTTCAGAATTTCAGAATATGCCGAATGCAAAAAAATCACATGAGGAGTGCAGAGAGAGTCTGTGTTTGCTCTGTTTGCGGAAAGCCTCGCGCTCAATTTGGTCGGTAGCCAATTTTTCTGCTGAGGATTTGGTGCCGAATTTCGCCTCTGTACAGCACATTCTGCCGACCGGCTTGTGTGACGGGTGTCGACGCATCATTTCATCTCTATCTGGTCCAGCGCCTCGTGAGTTGCCACCAAGGCTAAACTATGAGCAGATGGTTGCCGACCTGCAGAGTCTGCCTCCGTCCACAAGAAATAATCCGCATTGCTCTTGCGAACTGTGCGAGCTTGCCAGATCGAAGAACAGCAGCAAGTTGACAACTTCTGTCAGCTCTTACAGTACTGGCGCTGCTGCATCTCGTCCAGGACGACCTCGAAAACATCCATTGTCGGCAGCTGATGCAGCACAACCACAGTTCATTTGCTCGTTTTGTCGATCAGAAATTGGCCGTGGCAAGAAACACAACTGCTCAAGAGCAACGCGACTGACTAATCTGCAGCAGGGTGTCAGTCCTGATACGCAGGACATGCTGGCCAGCAGCTGCATATCAACAAAAGCTGCAGCAAGTGGCTCCAGCTGTGTTTCCTTGTCACGGATGGAAGGTGGTCGCCCAATGCGCGTGACTGTTGGTGCTAGTGTGGGCAATGGAGCAACCAGCTTCCCTGCAACTTCTATCAGCACAATGAAGACACTGAAAGGTGTGCTGAATCTTAGCAACAATCAGACGCTGCAGGTCGCGCAGGTACTGAGAGCTGGTGCAAGCTCTTCGCGAGCAGTTGAATCTAGGCTGAAAGATTCATTAGTGACTCAGAATCGTGTATTGGAAGACTTTTTTAAACTTAAGACACTTCAATTCGAGCTGTCATCTTCTGCCATTGGTGATCGTGCTGCTGTCCTCTGCACTGATGCTTCGCGCCTCATTGAATTTATTGTCCAACAGCGAGGAGCCTCTAACTTCGAATGCCGGCTGGGGCTTGATGGTGGCGGAGGTTTTTTTAAGATTTGCGTGTCTGTCGTTGCGTCCACGTCTGACCATCAGGTGCACGGCGGTGCTGCTGCAGTTCACGAAAGTGTGCGACGCCACTCACAGTTCAATGACGCCGGAGTGAAAAAAATTATAGTTCTCGCAATCGTCAACGACATCTCAGAAACGTACAAAAATGTAAAAACACTGCTACAGGCTGTTTCTGTGGTAGAGCTGTCTGCTGTGACTGTCACAGACATGAAGCTAGCAAACATTCTCTGCGGACTCCAGCCTCACTCGTGTGCTCACCCATGTCCGTACTGCGAGTCTACTGCACCACTGACGACAAGCGGCAGGCCACGAACCCTCGGTAGAATTCGGCAGAAAGTGCAGGAGTTCAATTCTGCTGGACGAGTTTGGAGCAGAGCGAAGCAGTTCATGAACTGTGTCAATCTGCCGCTGCTGGCTGGTGATGATGACGAGGAAGTGCTGATGCTGCTGCCCCCTCCTGAACTGCATCTTCTGCTCGGAATCAGTAACAAATTGCTTGATTCTTTGAACGAAGCTTGGGGCGAAGACCGCGGATTTGCATGGCTACAATCTCACGGCATCGTGCGAGCGGGGTACCGCGGCGGCACAATGGAAGGCAACGCTTGTCGCAAATTGCTGCTGATGGCTGAGGTTCTTCTTGAAGACGTTCCTCATGAACTACAGCCCTTCGCCCAGTGCTTGATTTGCTTCAACAGCGTTGTTAATGGAGCATTTGGCCAGGAATTGGTCCCGGATTTTGGTGAGCGAATCGAAAATTTTGGAGCTGCATACCTGGCACTGGGATTGACTGTCACGCCCAAAGTGCATGTTCTCCTTTGCCACGTGAGCGACTTCTGCCATCGCACTGGTCGTGCACTTGGAACTTGTAGCGAACAGGCAGTAGAGAGCGCACACTCGGATTTCCAGCGGACTTGGCAGCGCTACAGGCTGCCAGCCGATCACCCACAGTTCGGCAATAGGCTGCTGCAGGCAACAGTGGCGTATAACAGCTGGCATATCTAATGCAGTGACATATTTAATGCGGTGATGGCTTTTCATTTGACTAAATTTACTGTCGTGTTGTGCAGCCTACTTTGCTGCATGCTGTTGTTACCAGCACTACTACATGGATGAAGAAAAACAGTATAATAGGAGCAATACTTCCATGACAATTTGTGAAGGGATCTATCTAAAAGTTCAACATCCAAAAGTTTGAATATTGATTCTATTGGCAATGGAAGTAATTCAAAAGAAATATTCAATATCTAAAAAAACTTTTGACCCAGACTTTTCTGCTCAGATTAGCAATATTCTCTTCTTTATCTGTGACATGTATCTCGTAGTACCTGCATGCTAAAACATAAACTGATCATGAATTGCTATATAAGTTATATTATAATTATATCATATATTTAATTTTATTGATATAAATTTTAATAGGTGCTATCCAAATGTCCAACCTGCTGCTCAGTTTTGAAGAGACCCTTTCTCTGAAACGCTGGATATTTCTATTTTTTTCTTTAATTTTTGAGTACTAATAATATGAACTACAAAGTGCTCACTTTCTATAACTAATACTAATATATATTGATATTAAATAGCTACAGATTTTAACGCGAACACAGCTCATAAAAGCAGTTTTTAGGCGATTTCACACAAAGGAAGCGGCTAATTTCGAGTACATAAATTAATTATGCTAGCTAATTAACATAATTAGGCATAACTGGTCAGGACAAACCGATTTCATTTTAGGAAAATATTCCCCTAGCAGCTGAGGTGTTCCTCTATCACACTGCAGTGGTCATTTTATTGGGCATTTTTTTACCCCGAAATCTTATTACAGCCCAACCGTGCTCGCGTTGTGCGTTTGATGAATGGGACGTGTGATATAAGAAAAAAAGAGAAGATTCTAGAACAATAAAGTGTTTTCTTTGATTGATTTATGGACTGTTGGTTTCTGGACTAGAAGCCAAATCTGTTGAGTACCTACAGTTAGGTTAGAGTTCCTGAGTGACTCAGAGAAGACTTCTGGGTGACTCAGAGAGGACTTCGGAGTGACTCAGAGAGGACTCCTAAGTGACTCAGAGAAGACTTCTAAGTGACTCAGAGAAGACTCCTAAGTCACTCAGAGAAGACTCCTAAGTCACTCATAGAATACTCCTGAGTGAATCAGAGAAGACTTCGGAGTGACTCAGAGAGGACTCCTAAGTGACTCAGAGAAGACTTCTAAGTGACTCAGGCTCTGTGAAAAACGGCAGTAATTAGATCAGTTCCAGAATTACCAAGGAAAAACAATTAGCCATCATAGTACCAGAGATTGCTTAATCATTAAACTCCCAGGATCCCTTCTGAGACTCCATAAGAACAAGCATCTATATAGAATACATATAGTTCGTTTTTAGCACAACATGCAAATCGTGCAAGAAATTTTAATTGAGAATCCATCCATAAACAGCATTGTTAGCTAGCATTGAGCATGGCGGGTCTAACCTACCCCGAGAAAGGAATTCTGCGGCAACAGACGCTGAAACCTCACAAATCAAGCTAAAACAAAGGACAGCACAATAACATCAGAAAAGATGCTTTAAAGATGCTTTCACAACCACGATGCGGATGAGTCTGCGTCCATGATTTGGAGAATCATTTGGATAATGTTGCATTGTAATGAAGCCCAATCTGTGTTTGATGGACGTTGCGGATTTTCCCGGTCCATGCATGTCTTACAGGTGAAGTCATATATACAATTCCTTTGACACAGACAGAGAGCAGATTTGGCTAAAAAAACAAATCAAATCAATATGTTTTTGTCGTTCATGACCTGTGGTCACTTTCTCGCATACCGTGGTGAAAAATTGACTTGTCTCGTATGCTCAAACGATGCACTTAACTAATTCAATGGTTACACTGAGTTCATTGGATTCCAGGCACGAATTGACTCCTGAAGCTTAAGCATACATGTAGTTAAGCTACGCTTGTCAATAAAAAAGGAAGCAAGCACGTTTAATTGTTTGATTTGACAGTTTTCTTCGAGAGCTTGACAGCTTAGCAAAGAGCTAACAAAGCAGGGCAACAGTGCTGTAGGTCCCACTCGCAGGACGTGTCAGTATAGGCATTAGTAGCATTAAGTCCCTCGACAATGGACACGCACCATGTACCAACATTTACTTTGCCTGTCATTTGTGCATTTCTGCACGAAAAAAGTAACTTTTCTCTTTAAGAAAATTAAGTTGGGAATTTCTTCAGCTCACCCACACGGCGGCCACACCGCCCCCACAGGCTACACCCAGCTACCTATCTTTAATCGCTCAAATTATCGCGGTAATTTCGAATCGAATTAGTGGGCGTATAGCAACTGTCAATCATTGAATAAATCGAATCTTTATATTCTACAAATGTCAACTTTAATGGTACACTCTCTTTCCTCTGGCGCCTGTTACAATGACTCTGTTGTGGCTTTGACTAATTGTAATTGTGACTCCCCCCCCCCCCCAGATGGAAGTCCTGACTTCGAATCCTGGTCAACCAGCTACTAGGCATATAATTGCTTCAACTCAACAGCAGCAACATAGAAAGATAGAAATAGAGGCCGACGACAGAAAGCAAACTTTCACTCAGAGCGTGCTGAGCTGAGCTAAACAGAGCTCGCACCCCACGTTTCGCACACCCTTTTTCTCCACGATTTCGTCACGAAGTCAAACCCTCGGAGTTCGGAGTTTTGAGAGTAAAAGGAAAGCTAAGCTACAATTGTATATGCCAACTAGCAGAAACAAAGGCGGAGAGCGAGGGCAGAGTCAGAATTGTGCTCGTGCATCACGTGGTGAAAAATTGACTTCTCTCGTATGCTCAAACGATATATGAAAACAAACCAAAGAAATTTTCGGGGCGGCAACGGGAGAGAGTCTAGCTTAGCCGGTTACTGTGGAGTGTAAAACCAAAACTGCATAGCAATAGGGAGGTCCGTCCGTCCGCCCGTCCCCTCAACGACCCCACCGCCTCTCCCCAGGAAAGGGAAAAGGCTCACGGCTTGTTGAGCTTTGCTCGAGAGTGCTGTGTGTGTAATGTGTGAGTTCTCCATATGACTCTGCCGGGTTTTTAGTCGGGGCTTTCGGTTGGCCTCGTTGGGGACTTGGGGTTGCTTTAGCCTCAATAATTGCCTGAACCTCCGTTCAACATGTATAAGCCCTATATGGCTTGCCTACTTTACTGCTTTAATAGTATCGTTTCAGGCGGAACTGGAGGGCGCCAATCCCCGTCCCGCCCCCCCCCTTTTCGGACCAGCCACCCCAAGCCAGGGCCGCGCCAACCCCTTCTCGCTATAGCGCGCACAGCATGCATGGTGCCGGCTGCTATCTGGACGCATAGCCAAGTATAAAGCTGTCGTGCAATTCAGTCGAAATCAGCAGCTCCCCTCAACACCAGCCCCCACCCTCTCTAGAACACCCTGGGTCCACACTTATATAATGCGCAATAAGAGCGCTTTAGTCCCTCTCTCTCCCTCTCTCAGTCCCTCGATCTCTGGGGAGAACCTTTCTTTGGACCTTAAAACTAAAACCGTTTTAAACCCTTTGCCACGCGGCCCGGGGCAGCACACGCGACACGAATGGTGGGGGGGGGGCTGCATGGGCGCTCTGCCCACACACCAACCGACCCCCCCCCCTTACTCCAGTCCAGTTCAGGCCTTCCCTCTACCCCCACACCCCCCTATTTTCAGCTTTCGTCGTTTCTGCTTCGATCAGGCCACCCCAACTCCGCTCGGTCCCCCAGTTTAAAGACAAACGCGCCGTCTTGTCCCCCGCCCCCTTCTGCCTCCTCCCCTTAACCGCATACTAGAGGTACAGTAGCTTTTCCTCGCAAGAATGCAAGAAAAAGCCGCCTATATATTCCAAGGCTTTTCGATCCCCTTGAATCAAAGTAAGCCAGCTAGCAAAGGGTTTTTTCAAGCCCTTTAAGCCTTGGTTAGTCTATCGTCTGGCCCCGACTGTCCAGCCGCCCTGCTTCGCTCTGGCGTCTATAAGCTCCCAGGGTTGGATAAGCTGGTGCTTACACAACTATTGGGAATTGACTAAGAACAAGCTTTGGCTTTATAATAAAAATTCCATTAGAGAGTCAAGGGGGGCCTGTCTTGTGCAGCAGCTCATGCTGCATACATGCATCTCGCGGTGAAGTTGCTGAAGCTTCAGCTTGCCTTTTCTCTGACAGAATTACTATCCTAAAGAAAGTTCTGTCGGTTTTACCCCAATAAACATAACCGGTAAGTCTTCAAGTTTCTGCAGTTAATTATTTTGTATCTGATTGACTTCATACAATTATAGTCTTCTTTTGTTTCGCACACGAGTCTCTGCCTTAACACTCTTTCATCCGATTTGAATTATTGCCTTGGCAAGGAAATAAAAATTGATTCATTTTTTTGAAATCAATTTTCTGTCAAAAGTAAAATTGGACGGAGGACTGTTAAGGGCGAGCTGTGCGGTGTTCGACTGTCTGAAATGTAACTCGCGGCAACCCCCATCAGTTTATCTAAGTCTTTTGTTATTTGTTTTACTGGTTTTATTTATTGTTAATAAAAGAAGCACTTTTCACAAAAGGTATTATTGAGCTTCAAATTAATTTCAATTAAAAAAATATATCTGTAATCTTATGTATTATTGATTTGTTTTTTTTGCTTATAAAGGACTGTTCAGAGGAAATTGACTAATAAAACAAAATCGGCGCCTATTTAAATATTTAAGTGACAATTGGGTCTTTTGTAGAGTGAATAAAAAATGAAGTTACTATACAAAGTAACAATTTCCCCAATAGTATTGCGCAATATCTGATTGATAAATCACACCATATAGGTCAGCATATAGTGCAGATAAATATATACTGTAGCTCTGTCATTTCAGCTATAAACTAGCCTGGCTGTTTGTTATACTGCAGCTTTGATTAGCATATTAACAAAACTCTGCATGAAGCTTACTGCGCTGCATGAATGAAGGTCAAGAACCAAAACATTCGGAATAGGAATGATTCACATTAGTGTACAGTGTACAGAGCCCCCAACGGTTTGCTACAGTTAATGCCGCAGTTCGTGTTTAATCGCTAAAACTATAAACATTCAGTTTAGCCAGGTTGATAAGACGTAAAACCCGTGTGTGCATGGCCGAATTCAATTGCACTGCCTGGTATACTGCTCTGCGAACTGGGAATGACGCCACCCTTAGTAAAATATTCTCTTTTCGATTTGATAAATTTGAGCCAATTTCCAAATTTCAAGTGCTATTTTTTGTGCTATAGCTACGACTTAGAGCGTACATGTACTTAAATTATTTGAAAGTGAAGCGACTTGAAACTCGGCTTAGGTCTGATCAAGTTAAGTTAGGTTATTTACATATTACACTCTTCACTACTGCTGTGACTTGTGCTGTTCAAAAACTCGCATTGGACGAGATTGAGTTTAGCGCCGATTAAACACTCTCTCAGGCGAGAGTTTATTAGCGCCGATTAAACACACTATCAGGCGAGACTTTGACGCCAATTAAACACACTCTAAGGCAAGAGTTTAGCTTTAGCGCCGATTAAACACTCTCTTAGCTAGGCGAGAGTTTAGCGCCGATTAAACACTTTCTTAGCTAGGCGAGCGTTTAGCGCCGATTAAACACACTTTCAGGCGAGAGTTTAACCTAAGCGCCGATTAAACACACCCTCAGGCGAGAGTTTAGCGCCGATTAAACACTCTCTTAGCTAGGCGATAGTTTAGCGCCGATTAAACACTTTCTTAGCTAGGCGAGCGTTTAGCGCCGATTAAACACACTTTCAGGCGAGAGTTTAACCTAAGCGCCGATTAAACACACCCTCAGGCGAGAGTTTAGCGCCGATTAAACACTCTCTTAGCTAGGCGATAGTTTAGCGCCGATTAAACACTTTCTTAGCTAGGCGAGCGTTTAGCGCCGATTAAACACACTTTCAGGCGAGAGTTTAACCTAAGCGCCGATTAAACACACCCTCAGGCGAGAGTTTAGCGCCGATTAAACACTTTCTTAGCTAGGCGAGAGTTTAGCGCCAATTAAACACTCTCTCAGGCGAGACTTTAGCGCCGATTAAACACTCTCTCAGACAGAGTTTAGAGCCGATTAAACACTCTGTCAGCTAGGCGAGAGTTTAGCGCCGATTAAGCACTCTCTCAGGCGAGAGTTTAGCGCCGATTAAGCACTCTCTCAAGCAAGAGTTTAGCTTTAGCGCCGATTAAACACTTTCTCAGGCGAGAGTTTAGCGCCGATTAAACACTTTCTTAGCTAGGCGAGCGTTTAGCGCCGATTAAACACACTTTCAGGCGAGAGTTTAACTTTAGCGCCGATTAAACACACCCTCAGTCGAGAGTTTAGCACCGATTAAACACTTTCTTAGCTAGGCGAGAGTTTAGCGCCAATTAAACACTCTCTCAGGCGAGACTTTAGCGCCGATTAAACACTCTCTCAGACAGAGTTTAGAGCCGATTAAACACTCTGTCAGCTAGGCGAGAGTTTAGCGCCGATTAAGCACTCTCTCAGGCGAGAGTTTAGCGCCGATTAAGCACTCTCTCAAGCAAGAGTTTAGCTTTAGCGCCGATTAAACACTTTCTCAGGCGAGAGTTTAGCGCCGATTAAACACTTTCTTAGCTAGGCGAGCGTTTAGCGCCGATTAAACACACTTTCAGGCGAGAGTTTAACTTTAGCGCCGATTAAACACACCCTCAGTCGAGAGTTTAGCACCGATTAAACACTTTCTTAGCTAGGCGAGAGTTTAGCGCCAATTAAACACTCTCTCGGGCGAGAGTTTAGCGCCGATTAAACACTCTCTCGGGCGAGCGTTTAGCTTTAGCGCCGATTAAACACTTTCTCAGGCGAGAGTTTAGCGCAGATTAAACACTCTCTCAAGCGAGAGTTTAGCGCCGATTAAACACTTTCTCAGCTAGGCGAGCGTTTAGCGCCGATTAAACACTTTCTTTATAGCTAGGCGAGCGTTTAGCGCCGATTAAACACTCTCAGACAGAGTTTAGCGCCGATTAAACACACTTTCAGGCGAGAGTTTAACTTTAGCGCCGATTAAACACTTTCTTAGCTAGGCGAGAGTTTAGCGCCAATTAATTAAACACTCTCTCAGGCGAGACTTTGGCGCCGATTAAACACTCTCAGGCGAGAGTTTAGCGCCAATTAAACACTCTCTCAGGCCAGACTTTGCCGCCGATTAAACACTCTCTCAGACAGAGTTTAGAGCCGATTAAACACTCTCTCAGCTAGGCGAGAGTTTAGCAGCGATAACTTAAACACTCTCTCAGGCGAGAGTTTAGCGCCAATTAAACACTCTCTCAGGCGAGAGTTTAGCGCCAATTAAACACTCTCTCAGGCGAGAGTTTAGCGCCAATTAAACACTCTCTCAGGCGAGAGTTTAGCGCCAATTAAACACTCTCTCAGGCGAGAGTTTAGCGCCAATTAAACACTCTCTCAGGCGAGAGTTTAGCGCCAATTAAACACTCTCTCAGGCGAGAGTTTAGCGCCGAATTAACACTCTCTTACTGGGACTTAGGTGGGTAAAATTTAATTGAATATGTAATTAGAGATTCAAATGCAAGAAATTATGACTAAGATATTCTAACTTTCCTACTGAGACTTATGGGCAGTAGGGTGTTGACAAACAATTATATATCATCAATGTGGCTAAAAACGTTATTTTTAATAGCATTTGATTTCACAAATCGCAAGGAACTATGTTTCACATCGCCTAAAAGATTTAACCATCCAGTATCAACAAACACCTCGAAACCTTTACAAGACATGATACTGATGAGATTAATGATATTGGGGTGAGATATTGGTGACATTGGGGTGATTTTGGTGACATTGGGGTGATTTTGGTGACATTGGGTGAGATATTAGTGGCATTGGGTGAGATATTGGTGACATTGGGGTGAGATATTGGTAACATTGGGGTGAGATATTGGTGACATTGAGGTGAGATATGGTGACATTGAGGTGAGATATGGTGACATTGGGGTGAGTTTGGTAGTCTACATGCATTACATATCTATACAAGGAGTTCCATGATGTTACTATACACATGTAGATTAGATCACTTGTGACCGTGGATTGGAGCAGACTCAAAGAAAGCAGCTCGCTATCAAGCTCGTTCATCACTCCCCACCTCCGCACAAATTGCCGGAATCCTATTGGCTCCCTGACCCGCGACTCAAGCATAGCCAACCCCGCAGGTCCCGGTCTCCCTGCTCCCAATTTTTCCAGCGATCTTATAAATGAATTTAAGTCGATAATTTTTACTTCTGAACTTCCCTAAACTACAGTATAAGAGGAAAGTTAACTGCACAGCTAAGCTGAAGCATGGATTGCAGCGATGAGGCGGACAATGATGTCGATAAATCAACGACTAAACTACAGGGAAGATCTACCGTGAGGCTGCTTCAGCTGCCAGGCCAGTCAAAATTGCGGAGTCGATCTCCAGGTGAATTACATATGAATCATTGTCTGTGTAACCTGTAGTAGTTTTAATTAGAATAGCAGCCTCGCAACTGTACAATTATAGTTTTATTGCCTATAGCCTCACACCTGTACAATTATAGTTTTATTGCCTAGCCTCGCACCTGTACAATTATGGTTTTATTGCCTAGCCTCACACCTGTACAATTATAGTTTTATTGCCTAGCCTCACACCTGTACAGTTATAGTTTTATTGCCTAGCCTCACACCTGTACAATTATAGTTTTATTGCCTATAGCCTCACACCTGTACTATTATAGTTTTATTGCCTAGCCTCGCACCTGTACAATTATGGTTTTATTGCCTAGCCTCACACCTGTACAATTATAGTTTTATTGCCTAGCCTCACACCTGTACAGTTATAGTTTTATTGCCTAGCCTCACACCTGTACAATTATAGTTTTATTGCCTATAGCCTCACACCTGTACAATTATAGTTTTATTGCCTAGCCTCACACCTGTACAATTATAGTTTTATTGCCTAGCCTCACACCTGTACAATTATAGTTTTATTGCCTATAGCCTCACACCTGTACAATTATAGTTTTATTGCCTAGCCTCACACCTGTACAATTATAGTTTTATTGCCTATAGCCTCACCCTCACACCTGTACAATTATAGTTTTATTGCCTAGCCTAGCTCACACCTGTAAACTGTATGATTATCGTTTTTTTATCACACATCGTCTATTACTAGCTCATATTATGGAATTTCAACCGGTTCTCCTGTACCATGCACACACAAAACAGCCGAAACCACTGGGCCTCCGGTAAAAAGGCAACAGCAGTCGTCGCTGCAGCCGCAGGAACAGGGCCAGCATCAAGAGGCTCAATGCCTCGTGTGTGGCGACCGAGCCTCCGGCAAGCACTACGGGGTGCTGAGCTGCGATGGATGTCGCGGTTTCTTTAAACGCTCCGTCCGCCGCAGTCTGGAGTACGTTTGCAAAGAGTCCGGCGACTGCCCCGTGGACGTTGCTAGGCGGAACCAGTGCCAGGCCTGCAGGTACCGGAAGTGCCTCATGGTCAGCATGAATAGGGACGGTAAGTTAAATTTAAGTTCAGTTTAGGAGGTACTCATGAGGTTCGAGTCTGCATCATTGCAGGGCCGCTGGGGACACCACTAAATTGACCACTCGGAGATAATAGGGAATCGTTTAGAGGATCATTAGGGGATCTTAGAGTAGAAGAGATCATTGAGATAATAGGGGATCATACAGGAGGATCACATAGAAGATCATTGGGGATCATTGGGGATCATTGGGGATCATAGAGATCATAGGGGTTTATAGGGGATCATAGAGATCATAGGCGTTTATAGGGGATCATAGGGGATTATTGTAGATCTAAGAGGATCATAGAAAAAAATAGGGGATCATAGGGATCATGAAGGATCATAGGGATGACGAAGGATAATAGGGGGTCATTAGGTATTATATAGATCATAGGAGATGATAGGGAATCAAAGAGGATCATAGAGAGTCATAAGAGATCATTAGGAAACATATGGGATTATAGAGGATCATAGGGGATCATTGGGATGATAAGGATAGTAGGGGATCATAGGGGAACGTTGGGGATCATAGAAGATCATAGTGGATCATAGGGGATCATAGCGGGATCATTGGGGATCATTGGGGATCATGGTGGATCATGAAGGATCATAGGATCATAGGGATCATCGGGAATAGGGGATCATAAGGGAATCATAGGGGATCATAGGGATCATAAGGATCATAGGGGATCATAGAGTATCATAGGGATCATAGGGATCATAGAGCCAAACGATTTAACGGGCCATACTGGATTAATAAGTTATTATACTAGGATCGATATCTGCCCAATTCTTAATCTCCAGAAGAATTTCGAAATCTAGAATTGCCGAAAGAGCAAAGAGGTGGAGTGATTGCTAAACTGAAAATTCGAAGACCCATGCAGGGGCCGGGCCGATCTCACTAAACTGCCTTCTTGTTCTTTATCTCTCTCCCCCATACACCCCCCCTTAATTTTCAGAAGTAAAATTGGACGGAGGACTGTTAAGGGCGAGCTGTGCGGTGTTCGACTGTCTGAAACGTAACTCGCGGCAACCCCCATCAGTTTATCAAAGTCTTTTGTTATTTGTTTTACTGGTTTTATTTATTGTTAATAAAAGAAGCACTTTTCACAAAAGGTATTATTGAGCTTCAAATTAATTTCAATTAAAAAAATATATCTGTAATCTTATGTATTATTGATTTGTTTTTTTTGCTTATAAAGGACTGTTCAGAGGAAATTGACTAATAAAACAAAATCGGCGCCTATTTAAATATTTAAGTGACAATTGGGTCTTTTGTAGAGTGAATAAAAAATGAAGTTACTATACAAAGTAACAATTTCCCCAATAGTATTGCGCAATATCTGATTGATAAATCACACCATATAGGTCAGCATATAGTGCAGATAAATATATACTGTAGCTCTGTCATTTCAGCTATAAACTAGCCTGGCTGTTTGTTATACTGCAGCTTTGATTAGCATATTAACAAAACTCTGCATGAAGCTTACTGCGCTGCATGAATGAAGGTCAAGAACCAAAACATTCGGAATAGGAATGATTCACATTAGTGTACAGTGTACAGAGCCCCCAACGGTTTGCTACAGTTAATGCCGCAGTTCGTGTTTAATCGCTAAAACTATAAACATTCAGTTTAGCCAGGTTGATAAGACGTAAAACCCGTGTGTGCATGGCCGAATTCAATTGCACTGCCTGGTATACTGCTCTGCGAACTGGGAATGACGCCACCCTTAGTAAAATATTCTCTTTTCGATTTGATAAATTTGAGCCAATTTCCGAATTTCAAGTGCTATTTTTTGTGCTATAGCTACGACTTAGAGCGTACATGTACTTAAATTATTTGAAAGTGAAGCGACTTGAAACTCGGCTTAGGTCTGATCAAGTTAAGTTAGGTTATTTACATATTACACTCTTCACTACTGCTGTGACTTGTGCTGTTCAAAAACTCGCATTGGACGAGATTGAGTTTAGCGCCGATTAAACACTCTCTCAGGCGAGAGTTTATTAGCGCCGATTAAACACACTATCAGGCGAGACTTTGACGCCAATTAAACACACTCTAAGGCAAGAGTTTAGCTTTAGCGCCGATTAAACACTCTCTTAGCTAGGCGAGAGTTTAGCGCCAATCAAACACTCTCTCAGGCGAGACTTTAGCGCCGATTAAACACTCTCTTAGCTAGGCGAGAGTTTAGCGCCAATCAAACACTCTCTCAGGCGAGACTTTAGCGCCGATTAAACACTTTCTTAGCTAGGCGAGAGTTTAGCGCCAATCAAACACTCTCTCAGGCGAGACTTTAGCGCCGATTAAACACTCTCAGACAGAGTTTAGGGCTGATTAAACACACCCTCAGGCGAGAGTTTAGCGCCGATTAAACACACCCTCAGGCGAGAGTTTAGCGCCGATTAAACACTTTCTTAGCTAGGCAAGAGTTTAGCGCCAATTAAACACTCTCTCAGACAGAGTTTAGAGCCGATTAAACACTTTCTCAGCTAAGCGAGAGTTTAGCACCGATTGATTAAACACTCTCGCAGGCGAGTTTAGCGCCAATTAAACACTCTCTCAGGCGAGAGTTTAGCGCCGAATTAACACTCTCTCACTGGGACTTAGGTGGTTAAAATTAAATTGAATATGTAATTAGAGATTCAAATGCAAGAAATTATGACTAAGATATTCTAACTTTCCTACTGAGACTTATGGGCAGTAGGGTGTTGACAAACAATTATATATCATCAATGTGGCTAAAAACGTTATTTTTAATAGCATTTGATTTCACAAATCGCAAGGAACTATGTTTCACATCGCCTAAAAGATTTAACCATCCAGTATCAACAAACACCTCGAAACCTTTACAAGACATGATACTGATGAGATTAATGATATTGGGGTGAGATATTGGTGACATTGGGGTGATTTTGGTGACATTGGGGTGATTTTGGTGACATTGGGTGAGATATTAGTGGCATTGGGTGAGATATTGGTGACATTGGGGTGAGATATTGGTAACATTGGGGTGAGATATTGGTGACATTGAGGTGAGATATGGTGACATTGAGGTGAGATATGGTGACATTGGGGTGAGTTTGGTAGTCTACATGCATTACATATCTATACAAGGAGTTCCATGATGTTACTATACACATGTAGATTAGATCACTTGTGACCGTGGATTGGAGCAGACTCAAAGAAAGCAGCTCGCTATCAAGCTCGTTCATCACTCCCCACCTCCGCACAAATTGCCGGAATCCTATTGGCTCCCTGACCCGCGACTCAAGCATAGCCAACCCCGCAGGTCCCGGTCTCCCTGCTCCCAATTTTTCCAGCGATCTTATAAATGAATTTAAGTCGATAATTTTTACTTCTGAACTTCCCTAAACTACAGTATAAGAGGAAAGTTAACTGCACAGCTAAGCTGAAGCATGGATTGCAGCGATGAGGCGGACAATGATGTCGATAAATCAACGACTAAACTACAGGGAAGATCTACCGTGAGGCTGCTTCAGCTGCCAGGCCAGTCAAAATTGCGGAGTCGATCTCCAGGTGAATTACATATGAATCATTGTCTGTGTAACCTGTAGTAGTTTTAATTAGAATAGCAGCCTCGCAACTGTACAATTATAGTTTTATTGCCTATAGCCTCACACCTGTACAATTATAGTTTTATTGCCTAGCCTCGCACCTGTACAATTATGGTTTTATTGCCTAGCCTCACACCTGTACAATTATAGTTTTATTGCCTAGCCTCACACCTGTACAGTTATAGTTTTATTGCCTAGCCTCACACCTGTACAATTATAGTTTTATTGCCTAGCCTCGCACCTGTACAATTATGGTTTTATTGCCTAGCCTCACACCTGTACAATTATAGTTTTATTGCCTAGCCTCACACCTGTACAGTTATAGTTTTATTGCCTAGCCTCACACCTGTACAATTATAGTTTTTTTGCCTATAGCCTCACACCTGTACTATTATAGTTTTATTGCCTATAGCCTCACACCTGTACAATTATAGTTTTAGTGCCTGGCCTCACACCTGTACAATTATAGTTTTATTGCCTATAGCCTCACACCTGTACAATTATAGTTTTATTGCCTATAGCCTCACACCTGTACAATTATAGTTTTATTGCCTAGCCTCACACCTGTACAATTATAATTTTATTGCCTATAGCCTCACACCTGTACAATTATAGTTTTATTGCCTAGCCTAGCTCACACCTGTACAATTATAGTTTTATTGCCTATAGCCTCGCACCTGTACTATTATAGTTTTATTGCCTAGCCTCACACCTGTACAATTATAGTTTTATTGCCTATAGCCTCACACCTGTACAATTATAGTTTTATTGCCTATAGCCTCACACCTGTACAATTATAGTTTTAGTGCCTGGCCTCACACCTGTACAATTATAGTTTTATTGCCTATAGCCTCGCACCTGTACAATTATAGTTTTATTGCCTAGCCTCACACCTGTACAATTATAATTTTATTGCCTATAGCCTCACACCTGTACAATTATAGTTTTATTGCCTAGCCTAGCTCACACCTGTACAATTATAGTTTTATTGCCTAGCCTCACACCTGTACAATTATAGTTTTATTGCCTAGCCAGCTTACACACGTGAACTGTACGATTATAGTTTTTTTGCCTAGCCTAGCTCACACCTGTAAACTGTACGATTATCGTTTTTTTATCACAATCATCTATTACTATTATGGAATTTCAACCGGTTCTCCTGTACCATGCAAAAAACAGCCGAAACCACTGGGCCTCCGGTAAAAAGGCAACAGCAGTCGTCGCTGCAGCCGCAGGAACAGGGCCAGCATCAAGAGGCTCAATGCCTCGTGTGTGGCGACCGAGCCTCCGGAAAGCACTACGGGGTGCTGAGCTGCGATGGATGTCGCGGTTTCTTTAAACGCTCCGTCCGCCGCAGTCTGGAGTACGTTTGCAAAGAGTCCGGCGACTGCCCCGTGGATGTTGCTAGGCGGAACCAGTGCCAGGCCTGCAGGTACCGGAAGTGCCTCATGGTCAGCATGAATAGGGACGGTAAGTTAAATTGAAGTTCAGCTTAGGAGGTACTCGTGAGGTTCGAGTCTGCATCATTGCAGGGCCGCTGGGGACACCACTAAATTGACCACTCGGAGATAATAGGGAATCGTTTAGAGGATCATTAGGGGATCTTAGAGTAGAAGAGATCATTGAGATAATAGGGGATCATACAGGAGGATCACATAGAAGATCATTGGGGATCATTGGGGATCATTGGGGATCATAGAGATCATAGGGGTTTATAGGGATCATATAGATCATAGGCGTTTATAGGGGATCATAGGGGATTATTGTAGATCTAAGAGGATCATAGAAAAAAATAGGGGATCATAGGGATCATGAAGGATCATAGGGATGACGAAGGATAATAGGGGGTCATTAGGTATTATATAGATCATAGGAGATGATAGGGAATCAAAGAGGATCATAGAGAGTCATAAGAGATCATTAGGAAACATATGGGATTATA
>NIVC01000040.1:1000000-1107500 GCA_002269645.1 Macrostomum lignano
TTAGGTTGGCGCCCCCTGTCTCTTCATATTGGCGCCCCTGTCTCTTAGGTTGGCGCCCCCTGTCTCTTCATATTGGCGCCCCTGTCTCTTAGGTTGGCGCCCCCTGTCTCTTCATATTGGCGCCCCTGTCTCTTAGGTTGGCGCCCCCTGTCTCTTCATATTGGCGCCCCTGTCTCTTAGGTTGGCGCCCCCTGTCTCTTCATATTGGCGCCCCCTGTCTCTTAAGTTGGCACCCCCTGTCTCTTAGGTTGGCGCCCCCTGTCTCTTCATATTGGCCCCCCTGTCTCTTCAGGTTAGCGCCCCCTGTCTCTTCATATTGGCGCCCCCTGTCTCTTCATATTGGCGCCCCCTGTCTCTTAGGTTGGCACCCCCTGTCTCTTAGGTTGGCACCACTGTCTCTTAGGTTGGCGCCCCCTGTCTCTTAGGTTGGCGCTCCCTGTCTCTTAGGTTGGCGCTCCCTGTTTCTTAGGTTGGCACCACTGTCTCTTAGGTTGGCGTCCTCTGTCTCTTCATATTGGCGCCCCCTGTCTCTTAGGTTGGCACCCCCTGTCTCTTAGGTTGGCACCACTGTCTCTTAGGTTGGCGCTCCCTGTTTCTTAGGTTGGCACCACTGTCTCTTAGGTTGGCGTCCTCTGTCTCTTCATATTGGCGCCCCCCTGTCTCTTCATATTGGCGCCCCCTGTCTCTTCAGGTTAGCGCCCCCTGTCTCTTAGGTTGGCGCCCCCTGTCTCTTAGGTTGGCGCCCCCTGTCTCTTAGGTTGGCGCCCCCTGTCTCTTAGGTTGGCGCCCCCTGTCTCTTAGGTCGGCTCCCCCTGTCTCTTCAGATTGGCGACCCTTTGTCTAAGGTTGTGCGAGACTGTCTCTTCAGAGCAGTGGTTGCCACGCCCAAGAGGTGACAAAAGTTGATTTAAAAGTTGATATTTTTGTGTGCATAAACATTTGAAACAGTCGGTCAGAAAAGGCGGAAAATGTTAATAAATCTTTTCACCTTTTCTCTCAACTCCTTAAAAAAGCGGGGGCCGGGGGCGTTCGAGTCCGCCAAGTCAGAGTCGAGTGTTTGCTTTGGTCTTGGAGAGGCCCAGAGGAGACGGCCGCGTGTGTGCGCGGGGATTGACTTGGTCCCGCGGTCTTAATTAACCCTGAGCAGGTCTGTGGGAGGTGCTCAAGTTCCCTTCTGAACCGGGCACTCCCATAAGCTTCTGAGCAGTCGCAGCCTCACGGACGGCCTGAAGACGACGACAGGTCATCTTGAAGCGAGAAGATGAGGAGAGAGATGGAGGCTGGGAAGTTTTCCTCCTCCCCCACCTTACCCCATCCAGAAGCGATCAATGCAGTCATCATCATCCTCTACACTCACCCATGGGAACTTGACGCCATGCGCGGGTTTGCAGCCAAACGTTTACCAAATAATTAAGCCCCTAGCATGGGGCTCAGCGTGCTCTCCAGACTCTCCTGAGCAGGCCAAGTCAACACCCATTGCTTGGCAAAACAATCCGAGTCTCAAGTGTGCCTCAACTATGTGCTGCTGCTGCTGCTGCTGAGCTCAGAGCAGACTGGGACTTGAGCTGCTGGTCAGATCCTTGAGGTTATTTGTTCAGATCCTTGCTCAAGTAGTCGTCAACATCAAAATCGATCGCTTCCTCACAATGACTATTGACTGGCGGGTCTGCTATAGTGCTTAGTGCAGTTTTCACAGACTATAAATTAGTCACTGCTTATTGTTTCTGCCTTCGGTCCGTCAGCCGCTGCTACTTTGAAATTTTTTAAAGTTTTCTGTGGTTCAGAACTGTTCATGTTTGCTCTTTAACCTGATCTCACTCTAGTCACTCTTTGATCTCTCTCTGGTCTCTCTCTGATCACTCTTTGATCTCTCTCTGGTCTCTCTCTGATCTCTCTTTGATCTCTCTCTGATCACTCTTTGATCACTCTTTGATCTCTCTCTGATCACTCTTTGATCTCCCTCTGGTCTCTCTCTGATCTCTCTTTGATCTCTCTCTGATCACTCTTTGATCTCTCTCTGATCACTCTTTGATCTCTCTCTGATCACTCTTTGATCTCTCTCTGATCTCTCTCTGATCACTCTTTGATCTCTCTCTGGTCTCTCTCTGATCACTCTTTGATCTCTCTCTGGTCTCTCTCTGATCTCCCTCTGATCTCTCTCTGGTCTCTCTCTGATCTCCCTCTGATCTCTCTCTGATCTCTCTCTGATCTCTCTCTGATCTCTCTCTGATCTCCCTCTGATCTCCCTCTGGTCTCTCTCTGATCTCTCTCTGGTCTCTCTCTGATCTCCCTCTGATCTCTCTCTGATCTCTCTCTGATCTCTCTCTGATCTCTCTCTGATATATCTCTCTCTCTCCCTCTCTCTCTCTCGATCTCCCGGCTATCTCTTTATCGCCTCTCCCATATGTATATTTTTCAGATTTCTCTCATATCTACATTACATCTATCTTTCCCTCATTCAGCAATCCTTAGAATTCTTTCTCTCTCCCAAGCTCTTCCCAGACTCAATCTCAACTCATAAAAATCATTCAGGCTGCCCAGTTTCTACCAGCCGGCATTTCAAACCGGCTTTCCGGCCGACCCTGCGGCGGCGGCTGCCAACTTCAGGCAGCAGCACCTTCTACCGATCTGGCCGAGTCCGCAGCCGCAGCACCCGATGCTGGCCGCCGCCGGGTGTCAGCTGATCCGGCAGAACAGCGGACCTGACGCCACGTCGAGGATCGACGAGATGATGACGAACGACGACGACAACGACGACGAAGACGAAGACGAGACGGCCCTGGTGGAAGATCTCAGCATCAGACGACGACGTGTTGACAGCGGTGAAGGCACCGACACTGAGGGCGCTTCGGCGACAACGACAACGACGTCGACGCCGTCGGTCTCGAGGGCGCTGCTGGTGCCGCCGTGGCCCTGGTGGGCTGCGCCGGGACCGCCGGCTGCGGCCGTTTCTGCTGCGACGGAGGCGGGCGACGGCGGCTGCTTGACTGGCCGACTGCTGCAGGCCGGGCTGGTCTGGGCCCAGCGGCTGCCCGGCTTCGCCCGGCTGGCGCCGTCTGAGCGCCTGAGGCTGGCGAGACAGGCCTGGCCTGAGCTGCTGCTGCTCACTGCCGGACAGCTGGGCGTGCCGGCTGACTGTGAGTGTCTGCCTGTGTGTCTGTCTGTGTGTCTGTCTGTGTGTCTGCCTCAGTTTCTGCCTGTGTGTCTGTCTGTGTGTCTGCCTGAGTGTCTGTCTGTGTGTCTGCCTGTGTGTCTGTCTGTGTGTCTGTCTGTGTGTCTGTCTGTGTGTCTGCCTCAGTTTCTGCCTGTGTGTCTGCCTGAGTGTCTGTATGTGTGTCTGTCTGTGTGTCTGCATGTCTGCCTGCGTGTCTGTGTGTCTGTGTGTGTCTGCCTCTGTGTCTGCCGGTGTGTCTGTCTGTGTGTCTGCCTGTGTGTCTGTCTGTGTGTCTGTCTGTGTGTCTGTCTGAGTGTCTGCCTCAGTTTCTGCCTGTGTGTCTGTCTGTGTGTCTGCCTGTGTGTCTGCCTGAGTGTCTGTCTGTGTGTCTGCCTCAGTTTCTGCCTGTGTGTCTGTCTGTGTGTCTGCCTGAGTGTCTGTCTGTGTGTCTGCCTGTGTGTCTGTCTGTGTGTCTGTCTGTGTGTCTGCCTGAGTGTCTGTATGTGTGTCTGTCTGTGTGTCTGCATGTCTGCCTGCGTGTCTGTGTGTGTCTGCCTCTGTGTCTGCCGGTGTGTCTGTCTGTGTGTCTGCCTGTGTGTCTGTCTGTGTGTCTGCCTGTGTGTCTGTCTGTGTGTCTGTCTGAGTGTCTGCCTCAGTTTCTGCCTGTGTGTCTGTTCGTGTGTCTGCCTGTGTGTCTGTCTGTGTGTCTGCCTGTGTGTCTGTCTGTGTGTCTGTCTGTGTGTCTGCCTCAGTTTCTGCCTGAGTGTCTGTCTGAGTGTCTGCCTCAGTTTCTGCCTGTGTGTCTGTTCGTGTGTCTGTATGTGTGTCTGTCTGTGTGTCTGCAAGTCTGCCTGTGTGTCTGTGTGACTGTGTGTGTGTCTGCCTCTGTGTCTGCCGGTGTGTCTGTCGTGTGTCTGCCTGTGTGTCTGTTTGTGTGTCTGTTCGTGTGTCTGTCTGTGTGTCTGTCTGTGTGGCTGCTAGTGTGTCTGTCTTTCTGACTTTCACACCTAAAGGCATGCTATAAAATTCACAGTAGTGTCCCATGTTAACAGTGCCAAGGAATCTGTCAATCAAATAAGGATCCGCACAAAACCGTCTCATCCAGGACTCATCGTCTCGCTTCTCCATCTGAATAGTCAAGTGTTGTAGCCGCGGCAAGAAAGCCAAGGATACTCTCGGCCCTCGGGCGGACCCTCTTCCCCCAAAAGTCGTTTGGCTCATTCGTTCTGCATTCAAAGCCAGTCTTTCAAAAGTAATTTTTGAACCCCCCAGGCCTCTGTCTATTCTCCGGTATTATGTGGATCATTTGTGGTCAATTAATAATTAATGAATTAACTCAAATGACATCGCTTAACTCAAACGACTCTGTGAATGAATAAAATTATACATTCGTGTGCATCTCTCTGTTTCTGCTGTAAAATGGTTCATAATTTGGCATTAACATACCGATTAAGGTATCTTCAAGGGAAGATAGGAAGACAGACAGACAGACAGACATACAGACAGACAATAAGACAGACAGACACACGGACAGACAGACACTAAGACAGAAAGACACACGGACAGACAGACAGACAGAGAGATAGACAGACACACGGACAGACAGACAGAAAGACAGACAGACAGACAGACAGACAGACAGACAGACAGACAGACAGACAGACAGACAGACAGATAGACAGACAGACACTAAGACAGACAGACAGACGGACACTAAGACAAACAGACAGACACACAGACAGACATACACTAAGACAGACAGACAGACAGACAGACATACACTAAGACAGACAGACAGCCAGACAGACAGACAGACAGACAGACAGACAGACAGACAGACAGACAGATAGACAGACCGACAGACTAACTTTAATATTACTACTTTTTTGTTATTTAAACTTCTCGTGGTGCAATATTTAAATTTAAGATGGCATATATTCTTGTTGCACTACTAGTAGTAGCGCACAGCAATTTTTATCACGACTTTTTATTGTGTTTTCGCAGGCCTGATAATTAGCGAGTCCAGATGCAATCCAGCGGCTGCAGCAGCCGCACACTCGGCGCTGCTCCGGCGACTGCAACGAATCATGGAGCGACTGCGGGACCTCCGGCTCAATGCTACAGAGTTTGGACTGCTGCGGGCGGTGGCCCTGTTCCACAGCGGTGAGTGTGGCAGGGCGTGCATTTTGCCTATTATACGAGCTACGCATTTTACACCTCCCAGCTTCATCCGGTCCGCAGATGCAGTTGCTGATTCGCCAGCCGATCGGCAGCTGACACTGCAAATTGACGCCGAACAGCTTCGGGCTGTCAAGTCTCTCGAGGAGCTGCTGACGGGCCGGTTCGCCGTCAGCCTCCTATTGCTGGCGTCGATGCGCTCGTTGCCAAGGAAACGGCTGGAGCAGGCGGCCCTGCCGCAGCCTCAAGGCCGGCAACGCTCATTGGAGACGATTCTGCGAGCAGGTCTGCATGTACATGTAGGTGCACCGCTGGAGAATTTGACGGCATGACCTGCAGTCTGGGAGCATTGTGCCGTCTTCCAATTCGAAGGTCGGATGTCACATGACTGCAGCGGGATAGACCGTTTGTGTATACCTTAATTTTTACTATGGATTGAAATAGCTCAAATCAAAATTCAGCTTAAAGAGCAATAGTCAATGTAGAGAAGACGCACTGCTTTCGAGTGCAGCAACGACTTAGGCACGAGTGCGCGGAGCGCACGAGACCTAGATCGTAGCTGTTCATCACTCAACTGACGCAGCATCATTTTGGAGGGGTTTTTAGGGGTATCTAGCAATCAAGCCAGATTCTTGCACGCTTTAAATGTCTATGGCCGAAGCCAACGTCTGAGCTAACTACTTAATGCTATATTTAGCATTACCTCGCTGACCTCGCTTGGCTTGGCCCGTCTCTTCACTGCTCTAAACTGCCCAGATCTTTGGGCCATAGACATATTTGGAGCGTGCAACATTGAAGTATTGTTGCACGCTCCAAATGTCTATGGGTAATAGGCGCCCAAAATAATACAATGTTTTTGACCGAGGAAGATATTTATAAGATCATTTTATTAGACTTGCATTAGTCTCGAGACCAAAACTAAGCTTTGATAGGAAAAACACGACCATGAGACAGGATTGCATGTCGTTTGCAATTTGTTTAGGGTATTTGAATGATTGAATTATTCTATTCGAAGCAACTTTTGTTGATTAATTTCTAAAACTCTACCATTCGTGTACATGAAAACTTTGTTATACTTTGTACATTTAAACAAGCATGTCAGATTTATTAACGCCCAATCGCTTTTATTATTGCAAAAGTAACACAAAATATATTAACGATTCCCCTTCCTCCTTCTCGTTGATAAAGTACACAAATTGTGTGAATTGTACTTTTAGCTTTAATATATCATAACGATCTGTATATTTTGTACCTGAATTGTACGTGAAATCACTTAAAAAAATTTACGAAGTCATTTGCTTACGAAGACAGTTGAAAAAGTAAAATTATAATAAATAATAGTAAGAAACAGAAGGTATTAGCAAACGAATTACTAATAGTAGTGTATACAAGAGTGCGTCTGTTTCTTTACAAAATAAAAAGTTAAAAAAGGCGAAGAGGAAACACAAAACACTTGACATGCAATAATTTACACAAAAGGTGGACAATCTGATCAAAATCAGTAATTCATAATCGAATACTTAATTTCTTCAAGAGGGACTCTGACAGTACAAAAAAACATAAAACAGGACAGCTTGAGCAATGTCAATAATAATGGCTGGCCACAACTAGCCAACATGAATAACAGAAACAGAAATTAATTTGCTTTGAAACTACTTTTTCGAATTAAATAAAAGTAGTCAGTAATCTTGCTAAGGCGGATAAAAATGCAAAAGCTATTTAAAAAAGACTTGGCTAAAGCAAATAGTAATAAAAACGAGACAGAACAAAGACTACACAGAGAAGCAAACGGTAAGAATGAGACAGAACAAAGACTACACAGAGAAGCAAACGGTGAGAATGAGACAGAACAAAGACTCTACAGAGAAGCAAATGGTGAGAATGAGACAGAACAAAGACTACACAGAGAAGCAAACGGTGAGAATGAGACAGAACAAAGACTTCACAGAGAAGCAAACGGTGAAAATGCGACAGAACAAAGACTCCATAGAGAAGCAAACGGTGACAATGAGACAGAACAAAGACTTGTGAATACAGAGAACCAACACATGATTCAGAGAAAACAAAGAGTAAAGAAAAAGCAAGAAATAGACAAATATCCTTTATACACAACAAAGATTATCAATTGCCAACTCAAGAAAGGTCGCAACGATGTTTTTTCTTCCCAGTCTTTCTCTCCACCTGTTTGATGGTCCGCTCAGCCGAAGCAGCAGAAGGGGTGCAGTCCACAGTCACAGGAGACCTGCTCTGACCAGCCAGTCTGTACTGACTCATAATTCGATCGATTGCAACCGACTCAGACTCAAATTCAATAACATCAGTGGGTTGAATCCAGTTAGCATCGGGCTTGGACTGCTCAAGCATCCAGCGATATTTTCTAGCCTGCTCTATGGAGGGCCGGTTGCCTGGCTGCTGGGACATGAGCTCGGCGATCAGTTCCCGGCACGGCTTGCTAACCCAATCTGGCAGGGTGTAGCTACCGGCTGCTATGGCCTCGTAGATTTGCAGCACGCTGCGACCCGTGTACGGCACTTGGCCGCTGACCATGAAGTAGAGGCTGACGCCGCAGCAGTACATGTCCAGTTTGCGGCCGGAAAGCCGCCTGCAACCTGTGGCCACCTGGCGATGAGGGATGACGGATGGGCAGTCAGCTGAGCTGCTGCTCAAGCGGTACACGCTTGTCGTGCGATTCATAGCCATGAGGGCCAACCTCCAAAGCGCAGAGAGTGTACATGCCTAACGATAAGAAAGTCAGGGCCCGCTGTACACCCTGTGTGAGCGTGTGCACGATTGTGTGGCTGCCTACAGTATCTACGCGCTCAAGTATGTGTTCAGGAGTCAGTCCCGATGAAAACGGTTACCCAGGCCAAGAAGCGTCTCAGAGTCACTTGCGTCGCTGCAGATTTGCTGCAGGTAACACAGGTAAAGTAGGAAAGCAGTGATTCCTAGATAACTCTAAAGCAACAAGATGTCACGGTGCAAGTCACCAAAAAGTCGTCAAACAGTCGCCTAAGAGTCAATTTGAAGCGTTTTATTGTCCGAAACTTTAAAACGACTCTGAGACGACGCAAGTGACTCTGGGGTCGTAGAGTCGTACCTGAGGCGTGCTGGAGTCGCTTTAGAATCACAGAGCTGCGTCTAAAGCGCATCTGCGTCACTTAATGAATCAAAATCGCATTTTGCATTTGTAACAACTCTATATTCAACTTGAGTTAGTAGTGCTGTGCTTACACAACGACTGTTGGACGACTTTTCGCAACTATTTTACGATTCTGCAACTCTCACGTGATGGGCCCGTGACTCAACAGTCGCTAGAGTCACTAGTGAGATGTTTGCAATAACTCTATAGCGATTCTGGTCACGATAACGTGTTCACAGCCTTCCTACGAATCATTATTTTATAATAAATCACAGGTCAGGGTTCAGGTAATCACGGATGAGGATTTAGGCACTTTAGACTCGATAGAAATTTGGGATTTTAGGACTACACAAGTGCTAGTTGGCTGGCTACAAAGACTTTATTTTGATACCTCGGGCGGTTGAATAGCGGGCGTGGCCTGACTGCCAGTGATGACGTCATCATCGGCAGAATCGGCGGTCGGACCCAGCTCCGACAGCCATTCGCAGACGCCAAAATCGGTTATTTTAATTTCGTGTACTTCTGTCAGCAACAAATTGCCAGGCTTGAGGTCTTTGTGCACCAGGCGCATGGAGTGCAGGTACTCGACGCCATTTAGTAGTTGGGCAAAATAGCAGCGAGCCTGAGATTCTGGCAGGTGACGGCAGGTAGGCAACTCGCCGTCTGACGTGTCGCTAAATGATGCAGGCTCCAGGCCTTTAGTCTGCAGGTCATGCAGACTGCAGACTGCCCACTCCATCACTAGGTAACGCTTTGCACCATCATTAGAAAGAAAATCAGCGAAGAGTTTAGCGACATTTTTATGCTCCAATCGTTTCATGGCATCGGCCTCCCGATCGACATTTTCAACTCCGCGCGGCAGTTTCTTTACTAATCTAAGAGTGATGATCTTCACAGCCAATCGGCGCTGGTCGTCAATGTCAACGCATAGTTTGACTTTGCCATAGGAGCCTTCGCCTAGCAGGCCGCCAACTAAATAACGATTTAGCAGCAGTTTTGGCACTTTAGTGGCATAAACTATTGGTGGGGCATCCAGCTTGGTTATCAAATCGTTTAAATTGCATGAGAATGAATCATCAGCCATTGCTTCCATAGTGTGTAAATAATACTGAATTAGGAAAATATTTAATAGTTAGCTCGTGCATAAATGATATTTGAATACTATTAAATAAAAGTAGATATACACCATTTAGAAGGTAGCTTATTAGATAAAATAATTAAATAAGAGATTTTATTATTCTTGTTTTTTGTTTGCTTCTGTTTCTTACATTTTTGTTTCTTGAAATTATAGGATGAATGCAAATTGATGTTACTAAAAGTATCTGTTAGACTCAGGCTAGTACTCATATACTGAGCATTGTGCAACAGCCATCCAAATCTACAATTGTACAAGTCAAAAGGTAACATTAATAGGATCTATTGCTAAAATGCCAAGTAGCAATTATATTAAAACCTGAATCCTTTTAAGTTGCTTGCAGTGGCGCAACCAGGGGGGGGCAGGGGGGGGGGCAGTTGTCCCCCCCTTAGGCGGGGGACCGAAAAAAAATCAAAGGGGGGACCAAGCGAATTTTCGCCAAAAACAGAGCCACCCCTCCGCCGCCCCCCCCCCCTTCCTGGGACTTTACCCTCAGAATCTGCCCCCCTTGAAAAATTTCTGGTTGTGCTACTGGTTGCTTGGGCTTAGTACCTATAAAAATGCAAACTTCTTAAGGCTTATAATATCACTATATGTAGCAGCATATGATATTAAGAGCTAGATTCATGCAATGCTATATAAGACAAGAAGACACAAACAAAAATACAATTGTGTATATAAAGCAAATGCTACTTTTTAAACCACTTAAGTGCAATTAGCCCAAAGTAAAGAGACAAGGTAAAAAAATGACTAGTTAGGGGTCTATATACTCATAAATAGACCTAAGTGCAAGGGTATGAGCAAATGGTAAAGACAAGATTAGAATAAGGCTTATGATAAACAAAAATGAAGACTAATAAACATACCATGATTGATAGGATAAAGTTAAAAAAATTACAAGCTATATCTCATTCACAATAATTTGAACACTTATTGATAGTTGATAGTTCAAAGATATTTGAATAAAAACTCTGTGAAAGTCAAATATACATAACAATTATAAACAAAAATGCAACTAGAAACTTAGTTTTAATTTTAGTCTAAGTCTTAGTATTTAAACGATTTAAATTTTTTTATATATTGTAATAAAGTATAGGTTGAGCTTTTAACCAGACAAAATATACTATATATAGCATTTGTTAGCTAAGTTTAATAGATAACTCAAAATAAAATCTTGTAATTATGGATGCAAAGCTAACATTTATTGATTTATCAATAATAGCACTATAGTTTCAATCTAATATTAATAACAGTTAAAATTCTTATAATATTTTAATAATAGGATTAGCTAGATATTTGATAGGTGTTCAATAATAGTATTTGTGTGGATATGTCATATGTGTTGCTTAGTGTAGTCTAGTTTTCTATCTATAGCTTGATAGCTAAATATAGTCATGGAAATTCAATGAAGAAGAAGAATGAATTATTCTTAAGCAAAGGATTTTTAAGTTTTTTGTTTTCGTTGATTGTAGCAGTAAGCTTTGGAGAAACACGTACAACTTCAAACAAGAGCTTCAAAGAAGAGAGCTCGAACTAAATTGTGTCTAAGAAATTTGTGATTTTAATTTCTCGCCGCGTTTTTTTCTCCACTGCGGCTCTTCACGACGTTTTTCGAGCTCAAACATCGATCGATCTTAGAAACAAAATAACTGCTATTCCATAACGAGAAATCGGTAGGAACGGTAAAAGCATTGAATTGGCAGAGTCTGTCTAATCTGCAATTATTTCTTTTCAAAGAAAATTATTTTTTTATTATAGCTACGCAATATAATGACTTTAATTCACTAATTCAGCAAACTAGATGAATACAGGATAATACTCGTATAAGATCTCATTTGATGACGGTTTCAACCGAATCACTGTTCCGTGGTGTGTGCAGTTTTCACCGCTTGATTAGCGGTGAAGCTTGATTGTGTTTTTCAAGTGAAATGGCGATTGCAGCCACGACTGCCAGGCACTAAATGTGATATCGTTCAGTTCGATTTGAAAAATTGATTATATCAAGAGTAAGGCGCAAGAACTTCTGAAGTATTGAATGTATAGACCCTGTTGAGATTTTTTTAATAGAGTTTTTTAATGAAACTCGCCAACTGGCGTTACCGGTAAGCTAAAGAACATCATTTTCCATTCGGACAGCCAAGCTGCCTTGTTCGCCATCAGTGGCTGCAGCAGCAATTCTGCTACAGAATCACCAACAAAATCACCCTCAAGTGGGTTCCGGGGCATGTGGGGATCCGAGGGAATGAGTTGGCTGACGCCCTTGCGAAAGTTGGCGCCTCTGGCTCCGATCTCTCGGTCCCGAACCCCTTGTCCCGATTCCTGGCTGTGTCATCGACTCGCGCATCAAAGCGTGGATCAGGACCCCGCACCGCTCGACTTGGGGGAACTGCACCACCTGCAGGCAATCCAGAGGCGCTGTCCCTCAGCCCTCTCACCAGCTCCGGAAGCTCCTCTTGCGCCTCTTGCGCAGAGACATCCGGGCTGCCACCCTTTCAGGTCACGGCTGCTTCTCTAGGCACCAGTACCTGCAGGGCAACGCCACCAACGCCATCTGCAGTTTCTGTAACTCAGGTGACGAAACCGCTGAGCATTTCGTCAGCATCTGTCCCGCCTTTACGCGAGCCAGACTCACTTACCTTGGGCCACACACATCTATTACTGAAGCGTGCAAACCCGAAAACTTAAATCAGCTCATGCGCTACCTCCGGGCCACCCACAGGGCTGAACTCTCCTTTCCAGAGAGCACTATAGCTGCTGGCGACACTGGGGGACCTCCCTGGGCGGCGCCAACCCTTTGTCCATAGCGACGCGTCGGCCGTTCAGGGATTAGCGGAATGGGCGTTCGCGCCTTCCCGCTGTGTCCCCCGGGACAGCCCTGCAGCTAAGTCAAAGTAAGTCAAGGCGCAAGCACTTCTGAATTATTGAATATATAGACCCTTCTGGCAGCTATAAATATATAGAGTATGTTGAGATTTTTTAATAGCTAGATCTTGACTATGTACAATACTTGACGTATGAATGTACTTGACGTAAATTAGCTCCAGGAAGGTCCCAGAGGGGATTTCTTGTAGAAAATTTTCAGATCATACAAATGTATACAAATGTATCTCTGATGAGGAAAAATGAGTAGCATTTTCTTCGAAACCTGTTGAAATTGAGTGCAGTTTTACCGAAATAGAACGCAGTTTTACCGAAATAGAACGCAAAAAGGTGTAGTGACATAGAGTCTAGAGTTGTAAATCACACTGCGTTTTCTCTTGAGACGAAGCGTACGATGGTGCAAAAACTCCACAGAGACTTAAGGCTTCACTGTCGGCTTTGACAAGGAGCCCAACGAGCAGTTCAAAGAGCTCTGCGCCCGATGCTCAGGGAGCAGAAGCCACTTGACCCAAGCGGAAGCGCAGGCAGAACGTGGTGATTCCGTTTGATACAGTTTTTGGCCGCATACTTTCATCCTAGCTATCCGGATCACATCAACCTGGCGGGCCTAATTGGCTTAGCGCTGGGTCACGAGATCGGCCACATGTTCCATGAAGAAATGAGAAACCTTCAAGTATCCAATGTTAATGCAGAGACCCTCTGTTCAATTTATCAACAACAACAACAAAACCTGAAACAAGTTGGTGCCATGGTTGAGCACAATTGACCCAAGATATTGTTGATATTAATGGGCACGAAAAAGCAGGCTTTCCAGTGGCTTTGCAAGGAGAAGAGCAACAGATCGGGAGGCGCGGAGCGTGAGTCCCAGACCCACGATGGACGTGCCCGATCCCGTGGGTCTGGGACTCTCGCAGGACCAACAGTACTTCGTCGTCGCTGCCCAGATTTGGTGCCACAAAACTGATACGCCGAATGCGTAGCCTTCATAAGCGCGACGAGAAGCACAATCAGCAGAGACAGCATCCGGGATGAACATGGTGACGATTTTGCCGCGGCGTTCCCGTGTCGACCTGGCGACTGAATGAACCCGATTGAGAAGTGCGACACTGCCTTTCTGATTTGACTTTATAAAGTCATCTAAAACAGCACCGGTGTATGTGTGTTTTTTTTAGAGGCAGGGGGGTTGTGTGCACCCTGGCGCACTTTAAGCGACATAGGCACACAACCGGCGAGAGGCATTACTGCCCATTCCGCCGACTCCCTTGAGCAGGCATACAAACGCGCGGATACGTACGCAGGCACACACTCACACAGGAGTGTACAGCGGCCCTAACTTTATATTATCGTTAGGCATGTACACTTCACTGCGCCTTGGGGGGTTGGCTCTCAAGGCCGTTAATTGCACGAGCAGAGCCAAGCCGAGATTCCAATTCAGCCCCAAATTAATGTGACTGCACTTGGAATCGAGCCTGGGTCGCTGGCACACTAGAGCAGCTGCGCTACCGCTGGGCTACGGCTCAGCGGTATGTGTGTTTGCTGATGTAACAAAAAATAAGTTGTCAAGTCAAAGTCTAGGTGCAAACCGTTTTCTGGTGGTGTTTACGCTCGCAAGGACGCAAACAACCTTATTATGGTTTCGACAGCTGACCATTTCATAAGCTTACAGTTTCACGAGCTCGAAAACTTCAAAAGACACGTCATTATTGTCAAAGTGTCTTAAGTTGTCAAAGCGCCGCTTTGAGTTGTCAAAACACCCGTGTGCATGAGTGCGTGAATGCGAATGGCATTGGAGCGCTTGGGTCAGGAGTCAGAATTGCCTCAGCGCCGCATGGTGTCCACAGTTATTATTAAGATTGTTATTAAAACATAGATGAATTTCATGTACCTTTATACCTGGCTTCATTGTGGGTGTTCCTCCTGGGTCCACCCACCATATCAACAACTAGTTGGTATGGAACTTACACGTACGTTCATTGTTCTCGTCATCAGTATAATACGTAATTGCACATCCGTAATGCTAACTAAGGTCATCCTCACCTGCACTTTTAAAGCTGTATTGCAATTAAGAGTCCTGCATTTCGTCAGAAGCCCCCTGCAGTTGCTGTCCTGGCTACGGTCTACAGAAGCATCAGTGCATTAAATTTCTACAAATATGCGCAGAGTTTAATTTCAACCCCGATTTTTGCTTGCAATTTTTGGCTTTGCTAAAAGCTTTTATTGAGAGTTTTGAACAAAACAATGGGCTGGTGAATTCTGCCTTTAAAACGTCGCAAATCATATTACAGACATTTAACCTCAAATCTTTCGGGGCTAGATAAAAGCATTATTTATAATGTAATAATACAATATGTAGATAGATAGATAGATAGATAGATAGATAGATAGATAGATAGATAGATAGATAGATAGATAGATAGATAGATAGATAGATAGATAGATAGATAGATAGATAGATAGATAGATAGATAGATAGATAGATAGATAGATAGATAGATAGATAGATAGATATATAGATAGATAGAAAGACAGATAGATAGATAGATAGATATATAGATAGATAGATAGAAAGACAGATAGATAGATAGATAGACAGATCGATAGATAGATAGATAGATAGATAGATAGATAGATAGATAGATAGATAGATAGATAGATAGATAGATAGATAGATAGATAGATAGATAGATAGATAGATAGATAGATAGATAGATAGATAGATAGATAGATAGATAGATAGATAGATAGATAGATAGATAGATAGATAGATAGATAGATAGATAGATAGATAGATGATAAAACAATGACATTGGTAGTCCTTGAGACACGCTGATTGCACTCTTTGAACCAGAATTTCGCAGCATTTTTAGTGGATTGAATCAGTGCAGAACACTTGTAGGACTGCCGCTCGTACGTGAAATTCGCAGTGTAGCGCTTGAAAAAATTAAATCTACAAACCAATCTTGAACGGCAAAGAACGGCAAAGAATACCTTGGCTTGTCCTGCCGGTTTAAACAAAATGAAGAGCCAATCGCTGCGAGGCTTTAGGAAGCTTCACGGATTAAGGTGTTTGCTAAATCATGCTTTTTTCGCGCCTGTCCCCACACCCTTGAAAAAAGGCATTTCCTAATTAGAACTGGCTGGGGAACGGTTGTTCCCACTGAATATCAGTACTGCGTTCCCTTTCCTCAATAATATTATCCCAGTATATGTTTAACAGTTGTAACCGCCTGGGGCAGTGCAGGCTGTAATGTTTATAGCTTGAGACGTACGCCGAAGTTGAGTTTGCTACCGATAAAACTGTTGAGCAGATAAGCTCGTGCAGGCATCAACGCCAGCTTTCAGGAAAGCATTTTTGTGGGATTTGTCATCGCTATTAGTGCAATTCAATTTGCGCATTGTTTGACATACAATCATTTCTCTCTGCTTTGCTTGCATCCAGTCTTTGTAGCTGCGTGTCTCATTCACTCCGGTACCTGCTTCTCATTGGTGTCTTTTGTCTTCTCCTTCCTCTCCTCTCTCCTCTCTCGTCTCGTCTCCTCTCTCTCTCCTCTCTCCTCTCTCGTCTCCTCTCTCCTCTCCTCTCTCTCTCCTCTCTCCTCTCTCCTCTCTCCTCTCTCCTCTCCTCTCTCTCCTCTCTCCTCTCTCGTCTCCTCTCTCCTCTCCTCTCTCTCTCCTCTCTCCTCTCTCGTCTCCTCTTTCCTCTCCTCTCTCTCCTCTCTCCTTTCTCGTCTCCTCTCTCCTCTCCTCTCTCTCTCCTCTCTCCTCTCCTCTCTCTCTCCTCTCTCCTCTCTCGTCTCCTCTCTCTCTCCTCTCTCCTCTCTCCTCTCTCCTCTCTCCTCTCTCCTCTCTCCTCTCCTCTCTCCTCTCTCGTCTCCTCTCTCCTCTCCTCTCTCTCTCTCCTCTCTCCTCTCTCGTCTCCTCTTTACTCTCCTCTCTCTCTCCTCTCTCCTTTCTCGTCTCCTCTCTCCTCTCCTCTCTCTCTCCTCTCTCCTATCTCCTCTCTCCTCTCCTCTCTCTCTCCTCTCTACTCTCTCGTCTCTCCTCTCCTCTCCTCTCTCTCCTCTCTCCTCTCTCGTCTCCTCTTTCCTCTCCTCTCTCTCTCCTCTCTCCTCTCTCGTCTCCTCTTTCCTCTCCTCTCTCTCTCCTCTCTCCTTTCTCGTCTCCTCTCTCCCCTCCTCTCTCTCTCCTCTCCTCTCTCTCTCCCCTCTCTCCTCTCTCGTCTCTCCTCTCCTCTCCTCTCTCTCCTCTCTCCTCTCTCGTCTCTCGTCTCCTCTCTCATCTCTTCTCTCCTCTCTCCTATCTCCTCTCCTCTCTCCTCTCCTCTCTCCTCTCTCCTCTCCTCTATTTTCTCCTTCTTCTCCTCCCTTATCCCTTTCTCCTCTGACACTCTTCACTCTCCTCTCTTTCTGTTTCAACTGTGCTCATGCATTCAGCTTCGCTCTGAAAAACTTGTATTTGCGTACAGTTAAAGTACCATAAGAACAAAACAGCTGATAAACCCATAAAGCACTGCTTGCCAACAGTTATTAATTCAAGTTTATTTTACCATTTTTCAATAGTGGCACACAGACTCCTTTGATTTGATTTTTCATGGTTTCGTGAACAAGAAACTTTTTCAGCCAATAAAACCTGGAGCGCTTCGTTCGAGCCGCCGTTGCTGCTCCCGCAGCAGGTATTGGATTGTGGCTTCGTCCATGGGGATGTACTCGCCGAATGTGGGAATTCCTGAAAACGAAGAGGACAATCGCTTCTTGTAGGTGGGCATCATTTTTAATTCTTCTACGTCATAGTTCCCGTTGTCAGGGTAAAAGACGTCAGCGTCGGTCTCCTGTTGACGAACTGAAAAGGCCTCGGTTGTCGGCAGTTGAAGGCAGTGAAGTGTCGCGACGACCAGCAGCAGTGCTGCGGCGAATGGCGCTGCCGGGGGGTTGTAAGCATGGATAGGAGCATTGGCTATTTTGACCAATAAGTTAATAATTAATTAAAGATACGTGGATGAGGAGTAAGGTTAATGTGGAGTGGGGGTGGCCGCGGAGTGAGGTGGCTGTTGAGTGAGGTGGCTGCGGAGTGAGGTGGCTGCAGAGTGGGGTTAGCCGCGGAGTGGGGTGGCTGTGGAGTGGAGTGGCTGCGGAGTGAGGTGGCTGCGGAGTGAGGTGGCTGCGGAGTGAGGTGGCTGCGGAGTGGAGTGGCTGCGGAGTGGGGTTGGCCGCGGAGCGGGGTGGCTGCGGAGTGGGGTTGGCCGCGGAGCGGGGTGGCTGCGGAGTGGGGTGGCTGCGGAGCGGGGCTGCGGGTGGCCGCGGAGCGGGGTGGCTGCGGAGTGAGGTGGTTGTGGAGTGGGGCCGGCCGCGAAGCCGGGTGGCTGCGGAGAAAATTGGGTGATGGAGCGCGAACGATTGAAACTAAGGTATATTTGAGCTCTACTGGTAGATTGAGAGAATTAATTATTGATGATCCTTGATATGGATAAAAAAGTAGATTTTGGCTGGCTCACTTCTTTTACTCTCAGGCTTACTAGTAGACAATTCTCTAGTTACGCTCTAGAGCTGTGAAATATTTTGCCTGAATTTATCACCTAGCAAAGCAATCAGTCAACCTGGCGCTTGCGCTACCAGCGTATTTGTCATTAACCTCGCTCACGATCGCTCAGAATGCAATCGGGCAAAAAATGTAGTATGAAGGGAATTGAAAAATATATATATTTTACTATATTTGTAATACGAGCTGCAAGGTAAAAATTTGTATTCACACAGAATTTTAAAATAAATCTTAATGTTAAGCCAGAAAGGCGCTCAGTGAGAGGCCAGAGAGGCACTCAGTGAGAGGCCAGAGAGGCACTCAGTGAGAGGCCAGAGAGGCACTCAGTGAGAGGCCATAGAGACACTCAGTGAGATGCCATAGAGACACTCAGTGAGAGGCCATAGAGACACTCAGTGAGATGCCATAGAGACACTCAGTGAGAGGCCAGAGAGGCACTCAGTGAGAGGCCATAGAGACACTCAGTGAGAGGCCAGAGAGACACTCAGTGAGAGGCCAGAGAGACACTCAGTGAGAGGCCAGAGAGACACTCAGTGAGAGGCCAGAGAGGCACTCAGTGAGATGCCATAGAGGCATTCAGTGAGAGGCCATAGAGGCACTCAGTGAGATGCCATAGAGACACTCAGTGAGAGGCCATAGAGGCACTCAGTGAGATGCCATAGAGGCACTCAGTGAGAGGCCATAGAGACACTCAGTGAGAGGCCATAGAGACACTCAGTGAGAGGCCATAGAGACACTCAGTGAGATGCCATAGAGACACTCAGTGAGAGGCCATAGAGGCACTCAGTGAGAGGCCATAGAGACACTCAGTGAGAGGCCATAGAGACACTCAGTGAGAGGCCAGAGAGGCAACTCAGCGAGAGAGTAAAACTATTGCCCTCAATTGACCCCGGTGCTGAAATGCAGCCTCATCAATGTCAACGCCAATCACATTAACAATTTCGTAGAGACGGCGGACAAGTCAACATCAGTTTTATACGAATTGGTTCTGGCAATAAAAAGTGATGCTGTGACTCTTCAGGGAGCCTGGGGGGGGGGCAGTTGTCAGCGCGGTCAGCTGCCCACGCACAGAAATTCAGCAAATTTGGTCACACAGGGCTTGTTGCCTTTTCAACGATAAGAGCAGTGTCTATTTCTGCTGAATTAAATAAATACTGATTAACTGACTGAAGTGTATTCTCATCTGATAGATTCAATATACGCTTTTATGCTACTTTCTTGATGAGGAAACCTCAGTGGAGAAGAAAAACATGATTGAGATTAGCGGTGGATTAGAAAAGATTATAGAAGAATAAGGAAATTGAAAAAAAGTTAAAAAATATAACGCTTTGACAAGGAAAGCAGGAGGGGTTCACAAATCCCAGACAGACAGACAGTTAGGCAGACAGACATACACTAAGACAGACATACACTAAGACAGACAAACAGACAGACATACACTAAGACAGACAGACAGACAGACAGACATACACTAAGACAGACATACACTAAGACAGACAAACAGACAGACATACACTAAGACAGACAGACAGACAGACATACACTAAGACAGACAGAAAGACAGACAGACAGACAGACAGACAGACAGACAGACAGACATACACTAAGACAGACAGACAGACAGACATACACTAAGACAGACAGAAAGACAGACAGACAGACAGACAGACAGACAGACAGACAGACAGACAGACAGACAGACAGACACACAGACAGACAGACAGACAGACAGACACACAGACAGACAGACAGACAGACAGACAGACAGACAGACAAACAGACACTAAGACAGACACTAAGACAGACTGACAGACAGACAGACAGACAGATACAGACAGACAGACAGACAGACAGACAGACAAACAGACACTAAGACAGACACTAAGACAGACAGACAGACAGACACACAGACAGACAGACAGACAGACAGACAGACAAACAGACACTAAGACAGACAGACAGACAGACAGACAGACACACAGACAGACAGACAGACAAACAGACACTAAGACAGACACTAAGACAGACTGACAGACACGTACTGAACTCACCGCACGATTGCCGTAACCCAAATCTCATTGGCAAGCAGCAGAGTTATTAATTTCAACGGTTCTGCAGTTTGTGAGGCCACCTTTCCTAGCCAATCGCTCCCAATTTCTGCAAGCAAAGCAGACGCTGCTGCAGGCGGCCAATGCTGCTTATATAAAGTACAATCATTATTCAGCAAATTTTTTGGTCCGCAGCCAATGGCGGTTCGATAGCCAATCAAGCTGGGCTTGCAGGTGAATTTCATAATTTCATAATATCGTCTTACCGGAGGCTTAGCAGTGGTTGCTATTGGCAACAAACGAGCTGTCCCACCTTCTCCGTGTCTGCAGCATATGATAGATGTCTTTGTAAATTGATTTGATGTTAAGATGGCGGTGGCAGTGGATACTGTACAGTATAATGTTTTAAAAAGTCGAAAAAATCATTGCAAAAATACTGAAAGCAAATTCTGAAGCTGACGGAAACAGCCGATAAAAACAACAAAAAAACAAAAACAGCAAAAATAGGTAAAAAAACCACCATGGCCAAAAGCAACAGCAACAACAACAGGAACAATCCCAGTGACAAAACAGCAACAACAACAGGAAAAATCCCATTGACAAAACAACAACAACAACAGGAACAATTCCAGTGACAAAACAACAACAACAACAGGAACAATCCCAGTGACAAAACAACAACAACAACAACAACAACAACAGCAACAATCCCAATGACAAAACAATAACAACAACAACAACAACAACAACAACAACAACAACAAAAACAACAACAACAGCAACAATCCCAATGACAAAACAATAACAACAGCAACAGCAACAACAACAACAACAAAAACAACAATCCCAATGACAAAACAACAACAACAACAACAACAAACATCAAGTATCAACAAATATCACAAATATCAACAACAACAACAGCTTGACCTTGTCGAAGAACAGAGATCTAACAGCGCTCTCATCTTGACCGACAGTAAGTCCGCCGTCGTGGCCACTGCAAATGAGAGTCACCAGAACCGGGAGCCAATTCAGATTGGTCGGCAGACTCAGGAAGGCGAGCGAGTGGTGTAGCATCTCGATACAATGGATCCCCGCCCACTGTGGCATCAAGAGTAATGAGAGGGCTGACGAGCCGGCTAAGCAGGCCGCGCAGTTGCCCCAAGGGCAGACGGCTGTCGAGGACGAGGCGTTGCTCAGGCACTTGAAGCACCGGTGGAGGCCCAGCATAAATGACGCCCGTCTGAGATCAGTGTACGGAGGTGCGATCGAACGCGTCGACTGTGGCAGAAAAGTGGCTACCATCTTATCGCAGCTTTGATCGGGCCACTGCAAGCTCGCCAAGTATTGGAGACAGAAGGTGGGTCTGGAAGGCGAAGGTGTTTGCGAGGTATGCAGAGAAATGGAAGATAAAGATCACTGGTGGAAGCGCGCGTTGGGATGGTCTCCGTGAGCGTATCGGTTTGATGGAGTTGGAAGACCTCAGGAAGGAGAACATGGTTCCTAAGAGGTTCCTAAGGGCGGCCCACCCGCAGTGGATTGCCTGATGGTACGGGGCCGAGGACACACACAACAACAACAGCAACAACAATCCTAATGACAAAAAATAACAAAACAATAACAACAGCAAAAATTCCATTGATTAAACAACAACAGCCCCATTGATAAATCAACAACAACAGCAAAAATTCCATTGATTAAACAACAACAACAACAACAACATCAGCAACAATCTCAATGACAAAACAACAACAACAACAACAGCAACAATCTCAATGACAAAACAACAACAACAACAACAGCAACAATTCCGGGCAGCCGCCGCCGAGGCCGGCATTGCGTGAGCCCGCGAGTGCTCCGTCATCGCCTGGACGGACGGCTCCGCTGAGGAGGGTACCAGCAACGGGGGCGGCGCCGCCGTCATCGAGTTCAGGGACGGTCGCCCCGCGGTCACCGTCCGCGCCGCGGCCGGTGCTCTGTGCAGCAGCTTCCAGGCCGAACTTGTCACGATCCAGACCGCCCTGTCCTACTGCCTCCGTGAGGGCCCGGCCCTGCCCCGCAGCATGGCGGTTCTCACTGACAGCCTCATTGCTCTGACCGCCCTGGAGCAGGGGCCCGCCCGCCAGTCTACCGCTACCGGTGCGACCTGCTGGCAGCTCATCGCCGGCTCCTCCGGCCGCACTGATTTTCTTTTCTGCTGGTCCCCGGGCACGCCGGCATCGATGGCAACACCGCCGCGGGCCTTGCGGCCGCCGAAGCCGCCACTCTCGCGCAAGCGCACAACAGCAACAATCCTATCGTGCACGTGCCTATCAGCATTAGCTCGGCCCGCGCCGCCATCCGCCGCGATCGCCGCGTCCTCGACGCCCGCATTCTCGGCCCACAACGAAACGCACCGCGGACGGAAAGAAGGACCTGCCAATAACAAGGGCCTCAAGGTCCTGCAATGGAATGCGGACGGCATCCGAAACAAAATGGGAGAACTGGAGGAGCTGGTCCAACGCCTCAAAGTTGATGTTGTCATGATCCAAGAATCTAAGCTTGACCCCGTCTACCGCACGCCAAAGATCCCCGGCTTTACCACCGTGAGAAAAGACCGACGAACGCTACGTTCCAGCGAGATGTACAAGGGAGGAGGCCTCCTCACGTTCATCCGCCAAGAAACCCCCTTCCGGCGGCTCAAAGGCTGGAGTGGGGGCACGGTGAAAGGCTGCCGCATCGTGATCAACCTTAGCGCCAAACAGCGTCTCGTGCTCACTAACATCTACCGGCCGCCCATCAGGCGCAGTGCTGGCGCCGACTGCCGGGAGCACCCGGACATCGATCTCTGGCTGAAGCCGCACCAGTGCGAGATTATTGCTGGCGACTTTAATATCCATCACACGACCTGGGGTAGTCTGCCTGGCCAGGGGCCCGAGGGCGCCGAACAAGCCAAAGCCCTGCTGGAGTGGTGTGACAGTAATGGGTATTGTGTCCTCAACTCGGGCTCCCTCAACCTGTCTCGATCGCCGCGACGGTGGAGAGAGTGCCCCCGACATCAGCCTCGCTAGCGCTTGGCCTCGACGACCTCTGCTCGTGGAGGCCCTTGACGAACTGGGCTCTGACCACAAACCCATTCTCATCACTGTGGATGGCGACCGCGCTAGCACCGACCAGAAGATTTGTCTCGCCTGGGCCTGGCAGAAAGCTGACTGGAACAGCTACCAGGCCCAGCTCGAAGACGATAGCAATGAGCTCAACAAAGGCACTGTCAAGCAGCAAATCCAACGCCTCTGCTTTCGTATGAGTAAGGCGGCCAAAGCTTGCATTCCCATGAAGCGCGTCTCCTCCAAAAACAAGCCCTACTGGGATTCGGAGCTCTCTAGTCTTCGGGACGAAAGAAACAGACTCAGATTCTGTCATGAGTCTGAGTTCAGACAGACTCAGAAACAGATTCAGACTCACTCAGGTGACCCGGACGAGTGGAAGCGCAAGAATGCCGAGCTCAACAGGGCCTGCGCGGAGAAAAAAGCCGCCTTCTGGCAGGAATTTGTGCAGGACCTGTCTAGTTCCTCTGACATCAAAAAAGTGTGGCGTACCATTAAAACCCTAAGTGCTGGAGAGCAACCGACCGCGAAGAACGAAATCCTAGTGGCGGACGGAAAGGAGTGCAGCTCGGATCGCGACAAAGCAAATGCTTTTGGCCGACACTACGCCAAGATCAGCACCCTCAAGCATGACGCCGCTGACCGCGCCTTCAAAGTTAGCACTGCGAAGCGTTTGAATAAGTATCCCACGGGGACCTCCGAGTACGATTGCGCCCTCACCATGGGAGAACTCAAACGAGTCATCTCACACCCCGACGTCACCAAAAAAGCCGGCCCCGACGGCATCGAAGCGGCTTTCTTCAGACACCTGCCGGACTCGTGGCTCACGGCCTGGCTCACGGTCTTTAATCGGTGCTGGTCCCTAGGGCACTGCCCGGGAGTCTGGAAGAAGGCGGTTATCGTCCCACTTTTGAAAAAGGGCAAAGACTCAGCCAACTGCAGCAGCTTCCGGCCTGTTAGTCTCACTTCCATCTGTGTTAAAATCATGGAGCGCATTGTGATGGACCGGCTCATGCACTGGATCGAACTCAACAACACGCTGCAACCGTGGCAAGCTGGTTTTCAGAGAGGGCGTAGCTGCGAAGAACAAGTGGCGCGTCTGGTCCAGGAAATCCAAGACCACTGGGAACAACGCCCGCCTCGCAAACGATCGCTGTCACCCTTGACTGCTACCGCGCCTTCGACCGGGTCTGGCGTACCCGCCTCCTTGCCCGTCTCATGGATGAGGGAGTCCCGGGTCGCATGGTGCACTGGTTTGCCAGCTTCCTGGAGGGGCGCCAGATTGCCGTCCGCGTGGGCGATACGATTGGCAAATGGAGGCCGCTTAAGGAGGGGGTGCCGCAGGGGGCAGTGTGCTCGCCGGTGCTCTTCTTCCTGTACATCAATGACTGGGCGGACTCCCTGGTCCCAGATGTCAACTACGCCGGCTTTGCTGACGACCTGGGCGTCTGGGCCTCGGGCAACAACATCCAGCAGATTGCGGAGCGCCTTCAACTGGCCATCGATCGCATCGACGCCTGGGCCACAGATCTCCGTATCGATCTCAATCCCCTCAAAACTGAATGCTGTATCTTCTCGAGAGACCGCAGGGACCGCGACCGTACCCTCAACCTGTGCATCCGAGGCCAGCAACTCCCAACCAGGCAGGAGCTGCTCTACCTGGGTGTCTGGATCGACAGCGGCCTGCTCTTCAAGCGGCAGTCCGACGAAGTTGCCGCCAAACTGCGCCGTCGTTGTGCTGTCCTGCGTGCACTGTCGCATCGCGAATGGGGGTGGGACCGCGCCACGCTTAGGACGGTGTATAAAGCCGTGGTGGAGTCTGTGGTTTGGCATGCGGCTGCAGCCTGGATGCCCTGGCTCTCCCAGACTCGCCTCAATGACCTGGACAGAGCCCAAAAAGTGGCTCTGAGACTTGTCTCTGGTCTACCAAGCTCGACTCTTAGCGTGGCCATCTACCGTGAGGCCGATTGTGTGCCCATCAGCCTGGAGGCCAAACGACGAGCGCTGGTCGCCGTCGAAAAGGCGCTCCGGCGGCCCGAGGCGGACCCCTGGAGGTCCAGGTGTGAACTCAGGACCCCCACCCGGCTCAAAGCCAACCGTGGCCTCCGCGAACAAGCTCACTCAGTGCTCAACGAGATCCTCCCACACAGCCGTCTCCCGGAAGCCTGGGTCAGAGCCCACGCTCAGCGGCTCGGACCGGCTGAGGCTCTATCCGTAACTGGTGAGACCGCTCCGTAAATCCGACAGTCAGATCACCCGCGATCCGATCATCGCCGACACCTTCCGAGAACGCCTGCCCAGTACCTGCTACTTCACGGACGGCTCCGCTTCGGGTGGCACCGCCAACGGCGGCGCCGCCTGGATCCTGTTTGACCAGGGGCCTTTTCATATTACCAATTCCAGAACCAGAATCGGTTCGGAATTCCAAGAAAAACAGCAGTATAACTATTTAACTCTGTTAATATTTGACTGCCTTAACAACCTAACTTAGCACAATTTTTCACTTTCTTCTTGGCGATTGTCATTCAATAATAAAAACTTTATAGCACGTATCTCCCTCTAGTTATGGAGACAAAAAGTTATACTTCACAAATTGGTTCTGGTTCTGGAACCAGAACAAGCAATATGAAAAGGCCCCAGGAGACGGGCAAGATCATCCGGGGCGGCCACTCTGCAGCGGGCAGATGGTGCAGCTCCTTCGAAACCGAGCTCCGCGCGCTCCGAGATGCCGTCGTGGATGTCATCCAGCAGGACGTTGACACCACCGCCCTCCTCACCGATAGCCAGGCGGCCGTCAGAGCTCTGATAGCCGACCGGCCCACCACTAACGCGCTACTCGAAGACCTGAAGGCCCTTCTTCGGCAAGCAGCCGGCCGTTGCGTTCTCACGATCCAGTGGATTCCCGGCCATGCTGGCGTGGCTGGTAACGAGTTCGTCGATCGCGAGGCCAAAGCCGCAGCTCTTCTGGATCAAGCCCAAGTGGCCATCTCGCTCGAAGCAGCCAAGCGGTTTATCTACCGCCGTCTCGAGTACCTTCCGGACCTGACCGGCCATCTGAAGGAGACTTACCAAGGACGCATCACGCACCATAACGGCAGCCGGCGTGAGCAAGTCCTTGTTGCGCAGGTGAGAGCTGGACACTGCCCCTCCTCGGCCTATTACGCTAAGCGCGTCGGCAAAGCTCAGCTGGCCGAGTGCAGGCTTTGCGGGCTCGAGGTAGACCAATTCCACCTGGTCCACTGCCCTGCGATCGATCTCGCCCGAAGACAGAACAACATTTGCGATCTGAAAGACCTAGCCGATGGGAACCTGGTGGCGCGGCTCCTGGAGTGGATCGACTGGACCCCGCTCTAGGCGGCTGCACTCCGCACTCAACAACAACAACAACAACAACAACAGCAACAATCCTAATGACAAAACAACAGCAACAACAACGACAACAGCAACAATCCGAATGACAAAACAACAACAACAACAACAACAGCAACAATCCCAATGACAAAACAACAACAACAACAACAACAACAGCAACAATCGCAATGAGAACAAACTGCAACAAATAATCAACAATATAAAATTTGGACAATCTATAAAAGCACGGGCTGAAAGCTCTTACTCATGCTACTATCAATAGGAAGTTAGTCCAGCTTTCACGGAAATCTGGAGTTTCCAATAGCCTATCCGGGAAAAGATATAAATTCTATAAATATTCATCATTCTATCAGCTATAAAAAAGTGCGAACTGACTGACCCAACCACAGGCAGATCCCTAACCTCAAAGTTTCAGGCGAATCTAAAAAATTTCTCCAACCCCCTGTGTCTCTGCGTGTGGGCTCTCCTCATTCTCTCATCCCACTGGCACATTTGTCTCACTCATGGATGGAGACCCTCGACTGTCACCAGAGGCTGGGGGAGGGCTGTGCTTCAAGCTCTCTTATGCTCTCCCCTAGGGATATAGTGGAGCAGCAGTGGAGAAAAAAATTAAAGAGAAATTCTAGGAAATGAAGGCTCTTTGGAAGCGCCACTGTGGCACACACAGGGTGAGCCATGGCTATGACGGCAATGACTGTGATGAGATTTCAGAGACGGACAAAGATTGCGAGTCTCTACGGGCCTCATCTATTTGCAGAATAATACTATATCTACAGATTTTATATTGGTGTTGTACATGTATATGAGAGGGCGATAGAATGTTTGTCATACAGATGTGTGCCTGCCACATGAACTATTCATCACACAACATCGCAAAACAAAATCTATTATCTAAGTCGACTCTAGAGGCTCTGATGTTCTTTTTCTTGGTAAATCCCAGTTTCTTGTTCCACCCTCTCTCCCCTGTCCAATCTCTCTCCACCCACCTCTCTCCCCTGTCTAATCTCTCTCTCTACCCACCTCTCTCCCCTGTCTAATCTCTCTCTCTACCCACCTCTCTCCCCTGTCGAATCTCTCTCTCCACCCACCTCTCTCCCCTGTCTAATCTCTCTCCACCCACCTCTCTCCCCTGTCTAATCTCTCTCTCTACCCACCTCTCTCCCCTGTCTAATCTCTCTCTCCACCCACCTCTCTCCCCTGTCTAATCTCTCTCTCTACCCACCTCTCTCCCCTGTCTAGTCTCTCTCTATCAACCTCTCTCCTCTGTCTAGTCTCTCTCTATCAATCTCTCTCCTCTGTCTAGTCTCTCTCTATCCATCTCTCTCCTCTGTCTAGTCTCTCTCTATCCATCTCTCTCCTCTGTCTAGTCTCTCTCTATCCATCTCTCTCCTCTGTCTAGTCTCTCTCTATCCATCTCTCTCCTCTGTCTAGTCGCTCTCTATCCATTTCTCTCCCCTGTCTAGTCTATCTATCTATCTACTCAGCTCTCCCCTGTCTAGTCTCTCTCTATCTACCCATCTCTCTCCCTTGTCTAGTCTCTCTCTATCTACCCATCTCTCTCCCCTGTCTAGTCTCTCTCTATCCATCTCTCTCCTCTGTCTAGTCTCTCTCTTTATCCGTCTCTCTCCCCTGTCTAGTGTCTCTCTATCTATCCATCTCTGCAATTGCGGCGCTACGAGTATATGTCTATTAGATAGAGGAACCCATAGCACTGATATACCGTATCTCCAGCTCAACTAAAAGTACATTCGCTACTCTCTCATTGGGTTAGCTGATTTTGGGATAGAGACGAGTTTTTAGGTGCACTGGGTTAAGCGGCCACAGCAGTTGCTGCTGCCCTGCCCTGACCGTCTGCTGGCTGTGTGGGCGATGTGAAAGGTTGAGAAGAGGTGACTGGACACGCGTCTGAGAGTGCTCCGCTACCTCCCCTGTTAGAGTCGCCAAAATCTTAGCACTCGATCAGAGATATCAGTTCAGTATTTATAAATCATCGCTTCGTGTCGATAAAAGAGCTGCTATCTTGTCTTTTTTATAATCTTTAAAGCATTCTGTTCCGGTTCTATCCCTTCTTTTTCAGATTTCTATCTTTCTATTTCTCAAATTTCTATCTTTCTATTTCTCAGATTTCTATTTTTCTACTTCTCAAATTTCTATCTTTCTGTTTCTCAGATTTCTCTCTTTCTATTTCTCAGATTTCTATTTTTCTACTTCTCAGATTTCTATCTTTCTGTTTCTCAGATTTCTATCTTTCTGTTTCTCAGATTTCTATCTTTCTGTTTCTCAGATTTCTATCTTTCTATTTCTCAGATTTCTATCTTTCTGTTTCTCAGATTTCTATCTTTCTGTTTCTCAGATTTCTATTTTTCTATTTCTCAGATTTCTATCTTTCTATTTCTCAGATTTCTATTTTTCTACTTCTCTCAAATTTCTATCTTTCTATTTCTCAGATTTCTATCTTTCTACTTTTCAGGTTTCGATTTTTCTATTTCTCAGATTTCTATTTTTCTATTTCTTTGAACACTATTTTTTGTCTCAAACTCGAACAGTTTCTAAGAAAGCATTCTAAGAAAGAACCGCATTTCCTGTTCCTTTTGTCTTCTATTTAGTTTCTCCTAATAATCAGACAGTGATTCAAAGGGCCCCAAATCCCAACAGTCTGCATAGCAACAAAGATCTGCATGCTCTTCCCGTCAGTTGATTGAATTCCCCAGCCACTCATGCCGGATCACGCGCAGCAGATATTTTTGTTGCCGAGGGCAAGAGAAGTCAAAGGGAGACGAGCAAACAACTTGGATTAGAATTCACTTCTTTTAACCAAGGAGCTTTCGATGCACTGCTTCTAATTAATGCTTCAATATACTTGAAGGCTATGCAGCGCTATTATTATTTCTTCAAGCACAGCTTCTTCTAGTAGACGAAACAAACAAAGCGAAAAAACACAAAAGAAATACATTTCTAAGAAAACGCGTTAGAAGTACAGCGCAGAGAAACAGTTACAACCGAAAGCTGAGTCTGCTTAGCAGTTTGAGAAACTGACACATTACCAAATCAACGTCACTTCAGGTCTAATTTATCGATCGAAAAATGCTTTTTATCGAATTTCATTGCGCACAGGGACAGAAGGAAAAACCTGCAGCTTCACATGCACGGCAGTGCACATACACAATAATGCCTGTGTACAGTATACTCGTATTGGCGCGCTTGTGCGTGCTCCGACATTCAAATCAATATTGGAGAAATTGAAAATGTTACGAAATTGCGGTTATCAAGCCGATCAGCTCTTCTTTGACGGGGAGCCGCCTGCGGCTGAGGCGGCGGCCCCCGCAGCGGCCACGGCGGCCGGCAGGCGGAGCTCCCGGGTCTGCGCCAGGTCCACGTCGCTGGGCACCCGGCTGAGAAAGTCCAGCACCTCGTTGTTGTCAATTGCGTTGGGCCGAAGGATCTTCTTGGTGAACTTGTTCAAGCCCCAGGCCAGGGCCAGCAGGCGCAGCGGGAAGATGTACAGCACCACGGACGCCAGGCAGAGGATCAGCAGCGCCAGAGCGGACAGCCAGGGCTCCGTCCAGTCGAAGGTGTGCCTGACGCTCTCGCACATCGACGCCACCAGGTCCAGGCCCTGCTGTACCTTCACCAAGATGCCGTGGGCAGCTTTGATCTTCTCCCGCCAGCTGGTCGGTGCGTCCTCGTCTTTGTCCGCGCCGCCGCCGGCGCCGTCGTAGCGCTCCTCCTCGGTGGAATCCACGAACTCGACGCTGTTGCAGTCGTCGGCTCCGCAGCCGGTTGCCGCGGAGGATGACATCATCGCCGCCGAGTCGGCATCGGCAGCGAACGCGGACGGCGACGATGAGGAGTGATGATGTCGCGCTTGGAAGTGACTCTCGGTGACGCGGTAGGCCAGGTTCACCAGCAGCAGCACAATGAGGGTGCAGGGCAGCATGTGCAGCTCGAAGTTCCAAGCGATGGTCATGTAGCAGAGGAAGGCAACGGAGCTCCTGACTGGATTCTCCCACTGCCAGCAGCTGTCCACGAAGTTGCCGAAGTCAATCAGCGCGTCGATGATGGTGACGAATCTGTTGACATTGCGCCTGACCAGAGCCAGCTTGAACTTCGGGTCCGGCTGCATCACCTTCTCCTCGAACGGGTTCAGGGTTCGAACCGCAGCCCGGACAGGATTGTAGATCAGGTCCATCTCAAGCTCGATGAGGCCCGGAGCTCGCGCCTCCAGGCTCTTGTCTCGCAGGGCGAACCAGCGGCGTTCGCCGTTGGCGATGCGCAGTAGCCGGAGAGCCAGACGGCCGAGGCACTTCGACTGGCTCTTGCGGTCGCGATTCTCGTCGTAGATGGCGACCTCCAGCCAGGTGTGCACGTCGCGCAGATCGAAGACGAAGCTGCGCTCCCAGTTGGGGCTGGCGGTCTTGTACTCCGTGTGCGTCTGCAGCCGCGTGTTGCCCACCTCCAGGACGCAGAACGCGTCCAGCTTGTGGTTCTCTTCCGTGAGGCGCTGGCCTCGGAGCACCTTGCGGATGGAGTCGTGGAGTGAGAATTGCAGGAGACTGGAAACTAACTGTCTAACTAACTAACTAACTAACTAACTAACTAACTAACTAACTAACTAACTAACTAACTATCTAACTAACTAACCAACTAACTATCTAACTAACTAACTAACTAACTAACTAACTAAGTAACTAGCTAACTAACTAACTGACTAACTAACTAACTAACTAACTAACTAACTAACTAAGTAACTAGCTAACTAACTAACTGACTAACTAACTAACTAACTAACTACTATCGATCTATCTATCTATCTATCTATCTATCTATCCATCTATCATCTATCTACCCATCTCTTTCCACTGTCTATAGCATCTATCCAGCCTTCTCCATTCTCTGTATCGTCTCCACATTCAACTCGCAGATGCACCAGAAGAACCGAAGTCTTCCAATACGAGTACATACTCGTAGTTTCCTAGAAACGAAAGTCCCCCGCTCCCAGACGCTGTACCCGTCCTACTGTTCTCATTCCATAGCGACCGTTTCAGAACTCACCTTCACCTGCAGCCAGCCAACATCATCAACATCCTCGTGAGTTCGCAGCAGTGAGTAGCGGTTCACAATCTCCATTCGACCGCGCTGGCTGAAGTAATTATCCGAACTCACGTTGCTGATCGTTGCTCCGGTGATGGTGATCAGCAGGCGCAGACTCCCAGCGCCATCAAGCAGTTGCGCTTCAACAACGTGCGACTTCTCCCAGGCAAGCCGTTTCAAGTTCACCTGCGTCCGTCCCATGAAGTCATTCTGCCCAGCAACGTCATGGTCGAACACGGAGATTTTCAGCAGGCCGTCGTCTTCCGGGAAATACTTCAACTCGAATTCCTCGCCCCAGTAGGGATTGAGAGTCTCCTTGATGACGCGGCTTTTGCACTTCTGATCGCCGAGTTTGAACTTGACGTATGGGTCGCTCTGGCCGCTGTCGTCCATGGCTAGGAGGTTCCGGCCGTTGACCAGGTTGAATATGACCACTGCAGTGTGCTGCTTCTTGCCGCCCACCAGCTTGCTGGTGAGGCTGCTGAGGTGGGCCAGGCCGCCGGACACCATGCCCGAGTGCTGCTCAGAGTGCTGGTGATGGTTCACTCCGGTTGTTGTCAAGGAACTAGACGACGGATCCAAGTTGGAAGCCATTGCGGAAGCACTGTCGGCTGTTGGCACTTCGCCCGGCAGCTGCTGGTCGGCCGTCAGCTCCTCCGGGATGAGTCGGTGCACCAGCTTGGCCGCGAAGGACAGGCAGCCCATGTACGGCTCGTCGGCCTTTCCAGTCTCGTCCGTGAGGTCGATGCTGAACTCCTGGACTCGGCCGAGGCAGAGCTGGCCGATGGACAGGAAGCAGTGGCCCATGTAGTCGTCATGGACGCTGAGCCGGTCCCGATCGTACACCCTGAGCTCGAGGTCTCGCTCTACGTCTTTGATTCGAAACTCGAAGTGCTCGTCCCAGCGAGGATTGAGCGACTTCTCAATCACGCGACTCTTGGCCAGGAGTTTCCGACCGAGCTTCAACTTCACGTAGGGGTCGCTGAAGCCGTTCGAGTCCCGGACGACCAGGTTCGAACCCTTGATGAGGTGCAGGTGCAGCGAATACGGGTGCCGCATCTGACGAGACCGGCCGCTGCCGACGCCGCCACCTCCGCTGCCACCACCGCTGCTGCTCAAGCCGAAGCTGCTCTGAGTATAGGAGGTGGCCGTGTCGGCTGTGGCCGCGGACTCCTGTCGTCGGAGCTGCTGGATTCGGGGCACGAATATTCCAACCGAATCGTCTTCCATGATGATGCTGATGCTGATGACTCAGCGATGTCGCCGACTGTGGGAGAGTGTTTTTGAGTGAGCTGCAATGTGGGAGTGAGACAGAGAGACAGAGACAGAATACAGAGAGCTTGATGAGGCTGTGCGCTGCTATATACAGAAACAGAGCATATTCCAAAGTGGAGCGATGGTCGGATAGAGGGAGAAAATGGGGGAACTGAGGAGGGGTGGAGGGTGAGGAGTTTCGTGAGCAGCTGCCGGCCAGAGGGGGGAAGAGCCAGAGTAGGTTGGCAAGAGCTGAATCAAAAAAGTTCGCTTCCACCCTGTCCAATGCAAAGTAGTTCCCAGCCCGATTGGCTGTGAAAGACAATTCAGTGAGGACAGAAACAGTGGATTTTTTACATGAAATTGAATTGTTTTGTTATAATGCACAGAAAAGCCGGAATCTAGATGGATTCTTTTATTTTCCTTCACCTTCTTCTATCCTTCCCTCTTCCCTCTCTCTCACCTTCTTCTCTCTGCATTCTCAAAGTCGTTAAGCAGACAGTGAGCCAGTTTGAGTTTTTTTTAAATTGAGAACTGCCCGGGCAGACAAAGAAGAGAAGAGCTGTCGAGGGTCAGGAAAAATCTAATAGCCCCATCTCTTGGCTAATAGTTTCATACGTTATGCTTACCTACCGTAGGTAATTATTTCGTTCTTCTCTCAGTCTCCCCAGTCCCTGAGTCCCCCAATCCCTGGGTCCCCTAGTCCCTGAGTCCCCTAGTCTCTGAGTCCCCCAGTCCCTGAGTCCCCCAGTCCCTGAGTCCCCCAGTCCCTGAGCCCCCAATCCCTGAATCCCCTAGTCCCTGAGTCCCCTAGTCCCTGAGTCCCCTAGTCTCTGAGTCCCCTAGTCCCTGAGTCCCCTAGTCTCTGAGTCCCCTAGTCCCTGAGTCCCCTAGTCCCTGAGTCCCCTAGTCCTTGGGTGTCCCAATCCCTGAGTGTCCAATCCCTGAGTCCCCAGTCCCTGAGTCATCCAGCCCCTGAGTCCTCCAGTGTCTCAGTTTCCTCAGTCCCTGAGTCCCTTAGTCTCTCAGTTCTGTCACCTTTAACAATTCCTTTAATAAACCAAATATACAGGCAAGAAATGCAACCTGCATAAACCAAAATTCCAATCAGCTCGACAGCAATAAACACACTGTAGGGAGACACCAATCCGATATGGTGAGTAACTCGAGCCCCATAAAAGTGAGAGAGCAGCCTGGTCGCATTTCGACTGGTTTTATAACTGGTTCCATCGTGCGGCTACGCACTGTAGGCAATCACATCGATTTCCGCATCTGAGGGCAATTTGATACAGTTTGGGGCAAGAGAGTCAGTGCCAGGGATGTGAGGAGAAGTCTTCTTTTTTCCCCGGTCTCAGGCCAGCAAACGGAGCAGCACTAAACTTTTGAGCTGGCTCTGCCGCTAGCGCTCAGAATGCGCTCCGCTGATGAAGCGTGGAACAAAACTGGCAAACTCAAATAGACAGATGGATTTTAAAGAAGTGAAGAGATGGTTTGTTTGTCAGTCAGTCAGTCAGTCAGTCAGTCAGTCAGTCAGTCAGTTAGTTAGTTAGTTAGTTAGTTATTCAGTTAGTTAGCCAGTTAGTTAGCTATTCAGTTATTCAGTTAGTCAGTTAGTTAGTTAGTTAGTTAGTTAGTTAGTTAGTTAGTTAGTTAGTTAGTTAGTCAGTCAGTTAGTTAGTTAGTTAGTTAGTCAGTTAGTTAGTTAGTTAGTTAGTTAGTTAGTTAGTTAGTTAGTTAGTTAGTTAGTTAGTTAGTTAGTTATTCAGTTAGTTAGCCAGTTAGTTAGCTATTCAGTTATTCAGTTAGTCAGTTAGTTAGTTAGTTAGTTAGTTAGTTAGTTGGTTAGTTAGTTAGTTAGTTAGTTAGTTAGTCAGTTAGTTAGTTAGTTAGTTAGTTAGTTAGTTAGTTAGTTAGTTAGTCAGTTAGTTAGTTAGTTAGTCAGTTAGTTAGTTAGTTAGTTAGTTAGTTAGTTAGTTAGTTAGTCAGTTAGTTAGTTAGTTAGTTAGTTAGTCAGTTAGTTAGTTAGTTAGTTAGTTAGTTAGTTAGTTAGTCAGTTAGTTAGTTAGTTAGTTAGTCAGTTAGTTAGTTAGTTAGTTAGTTAGTTAGTTAGTTAGTTAGTTAGTTAGTTAGTCAGTCAGTTAGTTAGTTAGTTAGTTAGTTACTTAGTTAGTTATTCAGTTGGTTAGTTAGTTAGTTAGTTAGTTAGTTAGTTAGTTAGTTAGTTAGTTAGTTAGGTACTTAGTTATTCAGTTAGTTAGCCAGTTAGTTAGTTATTCAGTTATTCAGTTAGTCAGTTAGTTAGTTAGTTAGTTAGTTAGTTAGTTAGTTAGTTAGTTAAGTTAGTTAGTTAGTTGGTTAGTTAGTTAGTTAGTTAGTTAGTTAGTTAGTCAGTTAGTTACTTAGTTATTCAGTTAGTTAGCCAGTTAGTTAGTTATTCAGTTATTCAGTTAGTTAGTTAGTTAGTCAGTTAGTTAGTTAGTTAGTTAGTTAGTTAGTTAGTTAGTTAGTTAGTTAGTTAGTTAGTTAGTTAGTTACTTAGTTATTCAGTTAGTTAGCCAGTTAGTTAGTTATTCAGTTAGTCAGTTAGTTAGTTAGTTAGTTAGTTAGTTAGTTAGTTAGTTAGTTGGTTAGTTAGTTAGTTAGTTAGTTACTTAGTTATTCAGTTAGTTAGCCAGTTAGTTAGTTATTCAGTTATTCAGTTAGTCAGTCAGTCAGTTAGTTAGTTAGTTAGTTAGTTAGTTAGTTAGTTAGTTAGTTAGTTAGTTAGTTAGTTAGTTAGTTAGTTAGTTAGTTAGTTGGTTAGTTAGTCAGTTTGTTAGTCAGTCAGTCACTCTCAATCCATCCTCCCAAAAAGCTTAATGCCTCTTCAGACCTGGAAGCCCGAGCACTGCAGGTTGCAGGCAGGATCAGAGCCCTCCGTTAGCAAACGCGAGCACCTCTCTCCCTCTTCCCCTGTCCCCTGAAAAAAGCAGAAAAAAGGCCGAGTCCAGAAGCTAGCTGACCAGCTGACCAGCATCTTTCTTTCTTCATCAGATTTTCTTGCCTGTTCTCGGTAAGAAGATGACGGATCAGGCATGCTTGGCCTATGCTAGCTGCTCCACTTAGCAAACAAGCTCAAGGCTCAATGGCCGCCGACCAACCCCTGATGTTAATCTCCCGCCTCGTTCCAATCCGCTTCCTTTAAAATCCTAGTTTTTTAGCAGCATGGGTACAAAAACACCCAACGAACTACAGCTGTTTGAGGGTTGCAAGAAAAATGAAATACATAAAGAGCGATTGCTTAAGGATATGTGGAGCAGAGCATGACGCCATCACTGGAGGATCTGGGGAGGGGGTAGGTGGAGCGTGACGCCATCCCTGAAGGATCTGTGGGGTGGGGACAGAGCATGGCGCCATTCCTGAAGGATCTGTGGGGTGGGGACAGAGCATGGCGCCATCCCTGAAGCATCTGTGGGGTGGGGACAGAGCACGGCGCCATTCCTGAAGCATCTGTGGGGTGGGGACAGAGCATGGCGCCATTCCTGAAGCATTTGTGGGGTGGGGACAGAGCATGGCGCCATCCCTGAAGGATCTGTGGGGTGGGGACAGAGCACGGCGCCATTCCTGAAGGATCTGTGGGGTGGGGACAGAACATGGCGCCATCCCTGAAGGATCTAGGGAGGGGTGGCGTTATCCCCTACCGCAATCTTAGATCCTCCAGGATTAAGGATGAGAATATTGACCTCCAGAGTGCGGAAAGTGCTCAGTTAAAATAATTCACTATACAGCAGAATTAGCTGCATAGTAAGTCAGTAAATAATCCGATTGTCGGGTGCAGCTTAGTACTGCATAGCTGGAATTTGTTTGGAGTGCAGAGGGTACGCTCGGATAATGAATGCATAATTAATTGATTAATAGCAGCCAGGACACGTACATGTATAGGAGCTGTGTGTAATGTAGAAACAGATACAGCATCTGAGAATAATAATTAGCGGTACTGCAGTTTAGTTGTTCGATGCCGCGCATGGTCCTCTCTATGTGCCATTTCCTATACGTGAGGAGTGCCATTTCCAATATCTGAGGAGTGCCATTTTCTATATCTGAGGAGTGCCATTTCCTATACGTGAGGAGTGCCATTTACTATATCTGAGGAGTGCCATTTCCTATATCTGAGGAGTGCCATTTCCAATATCTGAGGAGTGCCATTTCCAATATCTGAGGAGTGCCATTTCCAATATCTGGGGAGTGCCATTTCCAATATCTGAGGAGTGCCATTTCCAATATTTGGGGAGTGCCATTTACTATATCTGAGGAGTGCCATTTCCAATATCTGGGGAGTGCCATTTCCAATATCTGAGGAGTGCCATTTCCAATATTTGGGGAGTGCCATTTACTATATCTGAGGAGTGCCATTTCCAATATCTGAGGAGTGCCATTTCCAATATCTGAGGAGTGCCATTTCCAATATCTGAGGAGTGCCATTTCCAATATCTGGGGAGTGCCATTTACTATATCTGAGGAGTGCCATTTCCAATATCTGGGGAGTGCCATTTACTATATCTGAGGAGTGCCATTTCCTATATCGGAGGAGTGCCATTTCCTGGTTAGATGAATTTAATGCATAATGATATGATATAAATATACGAATATTTTCTATGAAACAAAACTGAAACTTACCAACGCGCAACGCCTAATACAGCAATATCATTCTTTTCAAAGCAACAATCAATCTAAATCCAGCATGGTTTTCTATAGTAAAATTACAAAGTGTCACAATAACTGGTACAATCAATACAAAAGCAGCAAGAGGTGTGCATTGATTTAAACAAAACAACTAAGGGTATACCTTAAATCTATTCCTGTACAGTGGTAAGAACTGAGAGAGAGAGAGAGAGTGCACACACCTCAAGAGAATCACAGTCGTCTCTAGGCATTTCAACACCAAAGTATTGATTTTATAAGCTTTGCAAATTCAAATCCGCATGCAGTTTGAGGTAGAGAGAGAGAGAGGAAAGGAGATTATAGGTTGGTAGTAAAAACAACATGCCCACCCACTACACGGAGAATTTCATGCATGGCCTGAAGAGCGCGGGCAAGTACAGGAATAAACTGGTTGCGGCTATCCCGCCTACTCAATTCTGCTTCTGCTAGTGTCTGTAGCTGCCTGTGCTAGTGTCTGCAGCTGTCTGTAACAGTGTCTGTATCTGCCTGTGCTAGTGTCTGTATCTGCCTGTGCTAGTGTCTGTAGCTGTCTATACCAGTGTCTGTAGCTGTCTATACCAGTGTCTGTAGCTGTCTGTGCTAGTGTCTGCAGCTGTCTGTAAGTATCTGTAGCTGCCTGTGCTAGTGTCTGTAGCTGTCTATACCAGTGTCTGTAGCTGTCTATACCAGTGTCTGTAGCTGTCTGTACCAGTGTCTGCAGCTGTCTGTAAGTATCTGTAGCTGCCTGTGCTAGTGTCTGTAGCTGTCTATACCAGTGTCTGTAGCTGTCTATACCAGTGTCTGTAGCTGTCTGTACCAGTGTCTGTAGCTGTCTGTACCAGTGTCTGTAGCTGTCTGTACCAGTGTCTGTAGCTGTCTGTACCAGTGTCTGTAGCTGCCTGTGCTAGTGTCTGTATCTGCCTGTGCTAGTGTCTGTATCTGCCTGTGCTAGTGTCTGTATCTGCCTGTGCCAGTGTCTGTATCTGCCTGTGCTAGTGTCTGCAGCTGCCTGTGCCAGTGTCTGTACCTGCCTGTGCCAGCGTCTGTAGCTGTCTGTCCTAGTGCCTGTAGCTGTCTGTCTGTCTGTAGCTTTGCTGTCTTTCTGTCTGTGTGATGTCTGGCCAGTCCGAAGTGTCTGTCTGTGCTTGTGTTTCTAGTGTCCATCAGCTAGAGAAGGTAAAAAATAGGTAAAAAATAAGTTGAAATAAAAACGCACTTTAGGGCTTACATATAATTAACATTCAGTTCTGCATAAGAAGCTGCAAACGAGAGCAAAATTTCAAAACCGTTTCTGTTTGGACACGTATATTTGCCTTTCAAAACACACTTTTATTCGTTATTTTTTATAGAAGACGAACAATTGGTAAAGACGAATACACCTAACCCACAAGTCAACATTGCAACTATTAGAGGGCGACCAAGCAAACCTAAAACTAAGATTTGGTGAGAGAGAAATAGAGAAGTGTAGGCGCGAGAGAGAAAGAAGAAAGAAGGATAGAGAGGGAGAGGGAGGTAGGGATAGAGGGAAGAGAGGGAGAGGGAGGTAGGGATAGAGGGAAGAGAGGGAGAGGGAGGTAGAAGGAAACAGACAGGGGAATGGAGAATGAGAAAGGAGCGGCACTTGAGAAGACTCAAAGGAATGAGCACTTATAACTGAGCTAGCCCAACCTAAAAAAGCACAGCTTTGGCCAAAAAGAATCTCAATTCAGAGCAATACTTCAACTAAATTTGAATTAGAACATCGAACAAAGGTGTAGAGTACATGTGAGCGCTATGCTCAAGCATCACCGTTAGCAGCGACCCCAAATAATCAAAACAAAACGTCAGGAGCACAACACGGAATAACAACAATAATAACAATATAATGATGAAATAAAAAAGTATTACAATAACAACTAATCGTACTGACTAATTCAGAAGTCAGTAGCATATGCTGCGCACAAAAGAATGAATGTGCTAGACACAAAATTTCAGAATTTTGTTTTTAATTTTGGCAAAGACTCAATGCAAATTTTAATAATTCAAAACTGACTACTTCAATGAACGAGCAATGACTTGAAGATCTAGTAATTGAATTCATATTCAAGCAAGCAGCATATAACAATATTACATGTGCGGCTGTATGTCTGTCCATCTGCGCCTGTTTGTACTGTCTGTACAGTCATATCCAACTGTCAGACAGTCTGTATCCTACTGTCAGACTGTCTGTATCCTACTGTCAGACTGTCTGTATATATTTACTGTCAGACTGTCTGTATATATTTACTGTCAGACTGTCTGTATATATTTACTGTCAGACTGTCTGTATATATTTACTGTCAGACTGTCTGTATATCTTACTGTCAGACTGTCTGTATATCTTACTGTCAGACTGTCTGTATATCTTACTGTCGGACTGTCTGTATATCTTACTGTCAGACTGTCTGTATATCTTACTGTCGGACTGTCTGTATATCTTACTGTCGGACTGTCTGTATATCTTACTGTCAGACTGTCTGTATCTTACTGTCAGACTGACTGTATATCTTACTGTCAGACTGTCTGTATATCTTACTGTCAGACTGTCTGTATCTTACTGTCAGACTGTCTGTATCTTACTGTCAGACTGTCTGTATATCTTACTGTCAGACTGTCTGTATCTTACTGTCAGACTGTCTGTATCTTACTGTCAGACTGTCCGTATATCTTACTGTCAGACTGTCTGTATCTTACTGTCAGACTGTCTATATCTTACTGTCAGGCTGTCTGTATCTTACTTACTATCTGTACCTTACTGTCAGACAGTATATAACTGTAATCTATGCATGTATGCTCTACTATCAGCCAGTCGATTGTCTGTAAATCTTACTGTCAGACTGTCTGTATATCTTTACTGTCAGACTGTCTGTAAATCTTACTGTCAGACAGTGCCTTACAGTAAAAAAAGAAAGTGAATATCTTTCGTCAAATTCCAACAATAGATCAGGGTTGAGGTCAATCAAGGTCAACCTGGCACCTCCAAGCCGCAGCTGTCAGATCAGGACCAGAGCCGGAACAGGGCCTTCCTGGCGGCCAGGCGCTGAGTCACAAAGGACCCGATGATCATGCCAATAGTGACAGCGGCAATAAAAGCGTAATCAAAATCTGCTTTCAACACGTCGAACATTTTCGACGGTTGCACCCGAGTGCAGAACAGGTCCGTGCCGTGCACAAACAGCAGGCTGGTGGACTCCAGGCCTGTTGGCACAGTCACCATGCCCTCAACCCGGTGCAGGCTCTGGTTGTAGTTCACTATGGCCTGGGTGGACATCGGCACCTCCGGGTGGTACGGCATTAGGCCCTCCTCCTGGAACTCCGGCGTCATGTCGAACGGACGGCGAGGGTCCAGGAATGCCTTGACGAGATGAAGGGAAGAAGAAATTAAGGATGAAGCTTTCTTACCTCTCTCCCTCTAGCCACCTCACTCCTTGCACCTCCCTCCCTGCACCCACCTCCCTCCCTGCACCCACCTCCCTCCCTGCACCCACCTCCCTCCCTGCACCCACCTCCCTCCCTGCACCCACCTCCCTCCCTGCACCCACCTCCCTCCCTGCACCCACCTCCCTCCCTGCACCCACCTCCCTCCCTGCACCCACCTCCCTCCCTGCACCCACCTCCCTCCCTGCACCCACCTCCCTCCCTGCACCCACCTCCTTCCCTGCACCCACCTCCCTCCTTGCACCCACCTCCCTCCCTGCGCCCACCTCACTTCCTGCACCCACCTCACTCCAAGCACCCACCTTACTCCCAGCACCCACCTCACTCCAAGCACCCACCTTACTCCCAGCACCCACCTCACTCCTTGCACCCACCTCACTCCTTGCAGCCACCTCCCTGCACTTACTTTACTAAGCTCCATAATACCACCAGAACGCAATGCCAATAGCACAGATTTAGCCGTGATGCCTCTCTCAGTTTGGCTAACAGCCAGATGCTGCACAGGAGCCGGCAGGATGTAGGACTGCTTGCCAACAATAGGCTGCGTAGCGTTCATACAATCGCGCAAGCCGTTACCAGCGAACAGCTCCCAGACGGACAGTTGAAACCGGCGCTGCTTCTGATTCCATAAGGAGTACACAAGCCAGTGCTCGCTGTGTACAAGGCTTACAGGTCCTGAGCTGTGATGGTGAGTCGCCGAGGCCACAACGCGGCCAGAAACGGTGTCTATCAGCCAGATGGTGATCTGCCCGAATGGGATGAGTTGGTTGTCACGTAATGAATGAAATTGCCTACTCAATGACCCTCCTGTAAACTGAATGACCCTCCTATGTACCACATAACCCTCCTATCTACCACATGACCCTCCTATTTACCAAATGACCCTCCTATCTACCACATGTCCCTCCTATCTACCACATGACTCTCCTATCTACCACATGACCCTCCTATCTACCAAATGACCCTCCTATCTACCACATGTCCCTCCTATCTACCACATGACTCTCCTATCTACCACATGACCCTCCTATTTACCAAATGACCCTCCTATCTACCACATGTCCCTCCTATCTACCACATGACTCTCCTATCTACCACATGACCCTCCTATCTACCAAATGACCCTCCTATCTACCACATGATCCTCCTATCTACCACATGACACTCTATCTACCACATGACCCTCCTATCTACCACATGACCCTCCTATCTACTACATGACCTTCTATCTGTCACATGATCTTCATATCTACCACATGACCCTCCTATCTACCGCATAACCCTCCTATCTACCACATGACCCTCCTATCTACCACATGACCCTCGTATCTACCACATGACCTTCTATCTGTCACATGATCTTCATATCTACCACGACCCTCATGTCTCCCACACATACTCTCGGCAACGCCGAAGCCCAACAAAGACTACCTGAGTGTAAGCGTCTCCGATCTGTGGCGCCGGAGTCACCATATCCTTAGCCAGAGTGGCAACGGCCAGCAAATTCGGATTCAAATATTTGTACAACACGTGACGATTGCCAAGCACGCGGCCGACTGAGTGCACCTGCTCGGTTGGTCGTCTGGCCGCCGTGACCAGAATTGGCTCGTGCAGAGCCAGCCGCCAAGTTGATATCGCCGACATCTGCTGCTGCTGCTCCGTCAGGCGGAGGCGATAGCCCTGCGCGATTCAATCATCAGTGATTTTTTGAGCTCTGACCTACTTTCAGTAGCACTTATCAACACAGTTTGTAGGATCTAGCTAAAATGACTTTAAATACTCTTAAAACTTCAAGGACAGTGGGAGATCTGACTCAATCAATCAATCAATCAACCAATGACACTGAGAGACCTGACTCGATCAAGCAATCAATCAATCAATCAATCAAATCAACCAATGACACTGAGAGACCTGACTCGATCAATCAATCAATCAATCAAATCAACCAATGACACTGAGAGACCTGACTCGATCAATCAATCAATCAATCAACTCAACCAATGACACTGAGAGACCTGACTCGATCAATCAATCAATCAACCAATGACGCTGGGAGACCTGACTCGATCAATCAATCAATCAACCAATGACGCTGGGAGACCTGACTCGATCAATCAATCAATCAACTAATGACGCTGGGAGACCTGACTCGATCAATCAATCAATTAATGACGCTGGGAGATCTGACTCGATCAATCAATCAATCAATTAATCAATCAATTCAACCAATGACACTGAGAGACCTGACTCGATCGATCGATCAATCAATTAATCAATGACACTGGGAGACCTAAATCAATCAATCAATCAATCAAAAATTAGTCGATCAATCAATCAATCAATCGACTCAATCAATCAATCAATCAATCGACTCAATCAATCAATCAAATCAAACAATGACACCAAGTCACCTGACTCAAACTAACCTGCAGCAGCCGGTTATCCCTATCGACTGTGTACAGATTAAGCGATTTGAATCCGTGCGGCAGAGCAGTCTTGGCCGGATAAAGGGTCACTTGAAGAGTGTCAGACAGCAGCATCAGCGGTCGAATGTACTGGCCATTGTCGTGACTCGGCTGAGGCACAAGCAGAGCCTGAAGCAGACGCGATTGCAGGCGCTGAGCAAGTCCGATCCCAATGCCAGTTATCGGGTTGAATGAGAACAGCACGGGCCGGCCTGTGCTGGAGTCTCTGCACAGTACAGTGGCCATCGGTTCCAGCGGGAAATGCGCCGTAGTTCGCTGGATGTACAGCGGCATCTGGCCGCCTGCCAAAGGCTCGATGCGGGCTTCTGCGGAGGTTTTAATAGTTCGTTGACTATCCAGGGTCTGGAGGGTGTTTGGTTATCCAGGGTTTGGAGGGTGTTTGGTTATCCAGGGTCTAGAGGGTATTTGGTTATCCAGGGTCCCAGGATGGTTGGTTATCCAGGGTCTGGAGGGTGTTTGGTTATCCAGGGTTTGGAGGGTGTTTGGTTATCCAGGGTCCCAGGATGGTTGGTTATCCAGGGTCCCAGGATGGTTGGTTATCCAGGGTCTGGAGGGTATTTGGTTATCCAGGGTCCCAGGATGGTTGGTTGTCCAGGGTCTGGAGGGTGTTTGGTTATCCAGGGTCCCAGGATGGTTGGTTATCCAGGGTCTGGAGGGTGTTTAGTTATCCAGGGTCTAGAGTGGTTGGTTATCCAGGGTCTAGAGGGTGGTTGGTTATCCAGGGTCTAGAGGGTGGTTGGTTATTCAGGGTCTGGAGGGTATTTGATTATCTAGGGTTTAGAGAGAGTGAATGATTATCCAGGGTCTGGAGGGCGTTTGATTATCCAGGGTTTGGAGGGTGGATGATTATCCAGGGTTTGGAGGGTGGATGATTATCCAGGGTTTGGAGAGAGTGGATGATTATCCAAGTTCTGGAGGGTGGATGATTATCCAGGGTTTGGAGAGAGTGGATGATTATCCAGGGTTCGGAGATGGTTGATCATCCAGGGTTTGTGAGATGGTGGTTGATTATCCAGGGTCTGGAAGGTTGAATATCTATAAATAATTAATCCTTAATTATCAGGCGAACCAACCAGTCCTGGCAGAGTCTGCAGCAGTTCCTTCAGCAGCAGCGGCGGCAGCTGGCATGGGAATCATCAGTCGCCACACCGATCGTCCCGTGGCAGAATCCAGGGCAGCCAATTTGCCGTCCTTGGTGGCAACGACAAGCAATTTGTGCAGATTAAATTCATCGCGGATCAGCGAGCCGGCGCCGCTGCCGGAGCTACTGGCAGCGGAGGCTGGAGGGGCTGGCGCCTCGTCGGGATAGCCGAATTCGCCAAGAGAGTCAGCCTGACTGGCGGGCCTAGCGCGCCAACACAACATGAGATGCTGCAGTACGTGAATAAAATGATGCACTTGGCCACTTAAGCGCTGGGCAAAACTGGAGAAGACACTGCCGCCAGGGGTCACCAGTTCGTCCTTTAGGAGTCAAAATCAGTAGTTTGATATTCGTTTTAAAATCGTCTAGGGCGATTCTCAAGATAGTCTCGGGGCGATTCTTAGGATAGCCTAGGTGCGATTCTTAGGATAGCCTAGGAGCGATTCTTAGGATAGCCTAGGTGCGATTTTTAGGATAGCCTAGGGGCGATTCTTAGGATAGCCTAGGGGCGATTCTTAGGATAGCCTAGGGGTGATTCTTAGGATAGTCTAGGGGCTGTAGAGATCTCTAAACATGGTAGCCTACTAGAAGTATTAAGATAAAATTATGAACACAAATTTAAAAATAGCTATGCGTCATAATCTATTTTTAGTAATACCAGTAATATCACGCAAACAGCGAGTGACTATGCTATTGTCCGAAAAACCGGTTCTCGACATCTATTTTTAGAACTTCCAAATTTGGTACGAGCTAATTGGTAAATGTTAACCTGAATGTGACCCAAGTCTCACCCTTTTCTATTCAAAAACCCCCACCTGTTAAATAATAAAATTCCTTTCGTGAACTCATCAAAAAACCGGTTTTGAGCTCAAGGTCGACTTAAGGCCGACAAATTGTGTATAAATACAAACGCAAAATCCGAGCTGAAATCTCAGACTCGGAGCAGCCTCCAAAGATCTTGAAGCTTGCTGGAACAGCTAAGCGAGGCTACATCTCTGAGGAAATAAATACCGTTCGGTAAGCCCTTGTTCGAGCCTTTGTTATTTGGATTTATTGAGAGCGATGTTATTGCCGGCCGTTACTGATCAGTTGATTTTATTGAGACTATTGAGTTTGAGGCCTCCCTATTCCTAAGGATTGGATTGGATTGGACCGATTCCGATACCCTTAGAGGATTATTGATTTGATCGATTTTGGATTATCCTAGATTAACTGATAGGAGCACACGACTCCGATTCCGTTAGTTCTAGAAGAAGACGCCCTTTCTGGGGGACCTCGTATTGAAGTTGATTTGTTATTAGGGCGCATCGTTGATATTGATTTCTGCACTCGAGGAAATACTGCAACGTCGATTTTATTGTTACGCTCTCGCTTTCGGTTGATTTTCGACTTCAAGAAGAAGTCTAAAATCAACCCCGGGAGGAATAGCTCTACGGACACGCGCGACAAAGAAGAGGAGCCCGCAACAGTAAGTGATCACTGATTTTGTTCATAGGCTTAAGTGTCTGGAAGTGGGAGTTTTCGAGTGACTGATCACCACTCGATCAAACTCTTCAGGGCGATTCTCAGCATAGTCTAGGGGCGATTCTCAGCATAGTCTAGGGGCGATTCTCAGCATAGTCTAGGGGCGATTCTCAGCATAGTCTAGGGGCGATTCTCAGCATAGTCTAGGGGCGATTCTCAGCATAGTCTAGGGGCGATTCTCAGCATAGTCTAGGGGCGATTCTCAGCATAGTCTAGGGGCGATTCTCAGCATAGTCTAGGGGCGATTCTCAGCATAGTCTAGGGGCGATTCTCAGCATAGTCTAGGGGCGATTCGCAAGATAGTCAGCCCACCTCATCAGCGGATGGCAGATCCACAGCTTCCACGGACACAATACCCGCCAGGGACTCCTCTCGCATCCATTGCCTTTCGCCAGTATCGTCGAAAGCGTGCAAATCGGCGTCCCTAGTTGTCATGACAACCCGATAGCCGTAGCTGCTGCCGCCCTTGCGGACAAAAGTGACCGGATAGAGTTGAGAAACTCGGCCGTGATGACTAGCAAAGCTCAGACTGATTTTATTCGAAGCTACTAAGCTGCTTGACGAGCTCGCTTCGAGGGTGACGCCGCCGCCACCGTCGCCCTGCTGTCTCAGCAGGAATCGAACCTGGCCCCGATAGCGCAACAGGGAGCCGGCTGGCAGCGATTCCCCAGTCGGGCCGGTTGCTAATGACGCGTCAAGCATAGCAACAACAGCGCCGCTATTAGTAGTCAGCTGGAACAGATCCTGCCCGCCAATTTCTTCAACCGACTGCCAGGGCCCGGCGTGGCCAAGCTGCTCCACTAGGCTGGGCGGCAACTGCGGTTTAAATTAAAAAAATATGCGCTTTTCATCTACTATAAGTAGAAATGTGCGAAAAACAATGATTAATTTGTATTGTCTTTTTACCGGTTTAAAATCCGAGCCAGAGGATAGAGAGAGCAGCCTGACCGAGCCGGCGGGATCTAGACAGGCCAGTGTGCTCACAGAGATGGCGCACCTTGAAAATAGGGATATTTGATTGTGAGTGAAAATGGGGATATTTAATTGTGAGTGAAAATGGGGATATTTAATTGTGAGTGAAAATGGGGATATTTGATTGTGAGTGAAAATGGGGATCAATGGGGATATTTGATTGTGAGTGAAAATGGGGATATTTAATTATGAGTGAAAATGGGGATATTTGATTGTGAGTGAAAATGGGGATATTTGATTGTGAGTGAAAATGGGAATATTTAATTGTCAGTGAAAATGAGGATACTTAATTGTCAGTGAAAATGGGGATATTTAATTGTCAGTGAAAATGGGGATATTTAATTGTCAGTGAAAATGGGGATATTTAATTGTCATGGGAAATAGGGAGATTTGGCATGAAAATGAGGATTTTAAGATTAGTACTCATAACAGTGTGAAGATTTACCGTTGCAGAGAGGTCAGCCACTCTGCCTTAACAGTGGCAGTTCTCTTAGCAACGCCGCTCTCGGCGCCAAATTGGTGCAGGCGCATTTTGCCAGCCGTCGGGTCAAAGGTCACCACGGTCAAGCCGTCCGGATTCGGGAATGACGTCACCTCGGAACTGAATGAGCGGTTAGGGGTTAGGCCATGTACACTGTCTGTGCTTTGAGGGTTGACATCTTTTAAATTACCACAGGAAAACGCTATCTATATTAGAAACCGTGTATCAATAAAAGTACACGGAGATCTTTCTCGTTCACCACTCACTGGTTTTCACCAGAGCCAGCATCTAGATTGGCCGCCCATTCCAGCGCGCCAGTTAGCGGCGCTACGGCAACCAGACGACGCGCTGTGCTGGCGAAGACAAGTGACCGGTCGTCGTCGGGATCCTCGTGACAGGTCAGGGTGCCTCTGGTTGAGTGTGCGGGGAGAGAAGTTCTTTGAGAGAGCTTTAATATACTGGAGTATAACTGAATTTGGACTACCGACATAAGAAATAGCGATGAAAGTTCGGAACTGTCGAAATTATCGAATTTCTACTAATGCCAGCGAACATTCGTTAAGGATTATCAAATCATCACGAAGGATTAGGGAATCGTGGTGAGGGATTATCGAATCTTGCTGAGGGATTATTGAATCTTGGTGAGGGATTATCGGATCTTGCTGAGGGATTATCGAATTTTGTTGAGGGATTATCAGATCTTGTTGAGGGATTATCGGATCTTGTTGAGGGAATATCAGATCTTGCTGAGGGATTATCGGATCTTGTTGAGGGATTATCGGATCTTGGTGAGGGATTATCGGATCTTGCTGAGGGATTATCGGATCTTGCTGAGGGATTATCGGATCTTGTTGAGGGATTTTCGGATCTTGTTGAGGGAATATCGGATCTTGCTGAGGGATTATCGGATCTTGGTGAGGGATTATCGGATCTTGGTGAGGGATTATCGGATCTTGGTGAGGGATTATCGGATCTTGGTGAGGGATTATCGGATCTTGTTGAGGGAATATCGGATCTTGCTGAGGGATTATCGGATCTTGCTGAGGGATTATCGGATCTTGTTGAGGGAATATCGGATCTTGCTGAGGGATTATCGGATCTTGGTGAGGGATTATCGGATCTTGGTGAGGGATTATCGGATCTTGGTGAGGGATTATCGGATCTTGGTGAGGGATTATCGGATCTTGTTGAGGGAATATCGGATCTTGCTGAGGGATTATCGGATCTTGCTGAGGGATTATCGGATCTTGTTGAGGGAATATCGGATCTTGCTGAGGGATTATCGGATCTTGGTGAGGGATTATTGCATATTGATGAAGGATAATCGGATACTAACGAAAATGATCTAATTTTATTAGAAAATGGTATTATTTTGAATATACTTTTTATGCTAAAAATTACTGACTAGAAAAAATGGGATAATATCCATATTTTAGTAACAATAAATTAAAAAATAACTCACGCAAATTTTGCTTCCAGCTGCTCTTGAACGGAAATTTCGTAATTCAAAATTCCACGGCTAGTGCTCCAGGAGCGGAGCAGCCCGTTGGACATGGAGAACAGAGCTGAAGCAATAAATCATAAATGGGATTTGATTATTCTTTTAGGCTGAACTGTTAAAATGGTAAGATGATATAATTCTCTTCTTGTGTGTCCCGGTTCTCTTCAGAATGTATCTGCCAGCTATCCCATTGTCCTTCAAAGTGTCTCTGCCAGCTATACCATTGTCCTTTGAAGTGTCTCTGCCAGCTATCCCATTGTCCTTTGAAGTGTCTCTGCCAGCTATCCCATTGTCCTTTGAAGTGTCTCTGGCAGCTATCCCATTGTCCTTTGAAGTGTCTCTGGCTGTTTTCCGAAGCAAAACAAGCACCGGTGCCTGTACCTCCATCGCAGAGTTTAATTCCATTAACCGGGGCATCCTCTAAGAAGTGTCGCCAGATAATCCGACTAGACTTGAGCCCAATAGCGGCCAGCACATTGTGGTCCGTGGCAACAAACAGTCGACGAGACGAGGAACCGCCCTGAAGCTGCTGACTGCGCTGTTTAGTGGTGGTACCAGCCGGCAGATCAAATTCCAGGTGCTGGACACGGCCAACAAACTGGCGAGTCCTGCCGATTTTGTCACGTTTTTTTGTTTTAAACAATTTAAACATTTTAGTAGCCTTATTAGCAGTGGTTAGGAAGGCAATAGGGGAATAAATCTACTTGAATAAACTACATGGTGCTTCTGGTCCATTACAGTCACTATTTTTTAGTTTCTTAATGAAAATGATGTTTAAAACAAAAAATTTATCTACCCTAAGATAGCAGCACCCTTCCTTTAAGCCATTGGCCTAACCCCAACTCCTTCAGTGTCCTCATATTCTCCCATGAGACATAGCAGCTCAGCAATTCACAAATTTTTAAATAATTAGGAATAAAATATTTAGTATTATAACAATAGCTCTATTAAATCACTGTTAATCAAACACATTGTTTATAGAAAAAACATATCCTATTATTTTAAGCCACTTTCTTAAATTCAATTGCAGCTTGTTCAAGTGCCAATGTCAACAGAGAATGCTAAAGGATAATGGTCAGTCTGGAAAGTGTAACATTACCAAGTCCCACCTCAAACCACAAGGTTCAAAATGCAAGTGTGGGAATGCATACTATATGCATCTAATCTGTGTTGAAAGTAGCACATGTCATGTTTGAATTTTATTATACTGTAAAATTTTTTACTGGAGAGAAAATAGTTCTTTTGATATCAAATTCAAGCTGAATATCCAACTACTGCTACTAGTGTTATCTCTGGCAAAAAGTATCCAGTGAGGCATTGCAGTTTTTTGTTAAGGCTACTATAGAAAATTATGTGTTAAATCCAGTTTGATAAATCTATTGCTCAGTTTGGAGCCAAAACATGCTCTTTTTGCTATTCATAGGTTAGCAAAATGGGCGCCCATGCCTTCCTGCTGTGTCCCCCCCCGGGACAGCCCTGCAGCTAAGTAAAGCTATTCATAGGCATTCTATAGAGAAAGAAAAAAGGATTGTCTGCACAATAACCCACTATATATCCTTGAGTCTAAAAAGTTTCAATGCCAAGTATGCATACATTTTCTGGTGGCTGTATTCAGAAAATTTTGGCTATATCCCTAACAATATTATAAATATACAGCAGTGATCACATACAGCTGCTGCAAGTGCAAACCATGCTCAAGGAAGAAAAGTGGGCTCTTGTTCATATTGGTGCAACAGGGGGTCTGGTTGCTCAGCCAACATTGGAGCCTGACTAGCAGTTATTGCTCTGCAGTCTTATAGTTCAAGATACAAATGTCATTGTGATATCTGTTGCTAATGCTAAGCTGGCAAAGATGAAACAGAAAACATCAAACTCTTTCTGAGCTCATTTTTAAGGACTACTCTCACTTCTGTTGAGATAGTATCTAGAAGGTCAGGCAAGGTGCCAGAATATTTGTCTTAGACCTTAAGCTAAGTGCAGATTCACTAGGTGCTTCATAGTGCTTCATACCTTTGGGTAGTAGACATTTTATTCATTGAACTAGAATAGTCAACATTTCTGATATGATGCACATTTTGTTCTGTCCTTTGCATAGTTGATCCTAAAAAGAGTCATCAATGCTTGCAAGACTTTTTAACAACAGCCCGTGATAGCTTTTAGACATTGTCAGTAATTAGTAGAAGTTGAGCAATCTTTAGCTCTACAATAAGCATAGTACCAATGGTACCTATGAGAATGTGACACAATATTAACAGAGGTGCAAGATAGATGATACTGGAGACTTTAGTTTAGAGTTAGATAAATAGAGTATCATATCCAGTAGGCAATTTATTGCCATCATCATCTCTTGGTAGTCTTTTAATATATTTTTCTAATAAATATGACACTGGTATAGCCCTTTGCATAGTTCAAAATATTTGGCTGCCTTTAGTCATATTTCATTTCATATACTACTAAAACACAATGGTTCTATTGTTTTTGGCCTTTATTTACTTTATGTGATGGTTTTTCTATTTTCTTGACATTGATCCAAAGTGTTAGGTATTCTATTATTTGGACCCCTTGGTAAAGAATAGGCTTAGGGTAACACTTCTGCAATACTGTTAAGTATATCACTAGTCAACATATAATCTATTAACTATATACATATAAAATTTCAAACTCAGACTAGTGTTGCACAAGGATGCTATTATTTTAAAAGTATTTTATTATAATAATTTGATTTTTTCCAACTGAAGACCAATTAGGGCCATTACTAAAAAAAGAGTTTTTAGATTCTTACAATGCATGCTTGCAGTGGTTTCAAACTATTATACTATGTTTATACCCTGTAAATTAATGAGATTTGAAGTTTCTTAAAGAGATCCTTTTTGCAAGAGCTCTAGTAATACTTGTTAGTATTAAATTTTTACTGGTTTTATTACATTTTCAAATAATACTTGAAGCCAGGAGAATTGCAACATTTGTCAATAGCTATTGCACTGAATAATGAATTTGTGCCATCTCAGAGAATGCCATTTAAGCCACTTGACTAGAGAATCTAGTCAGTCTGAAGTAAAAACAAGATAAGCATCTATAACTAGACAACATATAAAATGAATATAAAGGCTAGTATTAGCAGCAATATACACAGGCACAGCATAGCCAGCTACTAATGTATTTGCTAATCAACTTGCTGCATATGGAAACAAGCTTGGCTAAGATGCATATGAGTCCAATCTTTAGCTCTATGACATATTATAGCTTGTATATATATTTACATTGATGCAACATTCATATAATGCATATTATCTTTATTTGTAAGAGTAGCTGCTCATGCAAAATGATTTTTAACACCTAAAGTGAGCAAAGTATATTCACTTGGCAATTAAACTGCATCATTATTTGATGGTTTTAACTCTGAGATGCCATTGATTATTTGTACAAATTCAATGAACTGCTATACTATTAGAAGCTACACTGAATTACAACTTTTAACCTCTGCTATTTTATGTGTAAACTGGCTCTTTGTGAATAATTTCCTATGGAAATAAGTTGCCCACCCTGACTGCCTGGCAGCCAATATGCATTTGTGAAAAACTGACGTGGATTTCAATGGTTTTTAGCAAATAAATTTTATGTATATTAATGTTATTTAATTTATATAATACCATTTATTTATTCTATTTATATAAATAAATGCATATTCAAATGAATTAATCAACAATGCAATATACCAATTTCCTAATTTGTCAACAATGTTGATAGCATCAATAGTGCCCATGCCCATGATATTAATTTTTGTTGATAAACTTACAGCCACTTACTGCTATAATTTTATTTGTAACCATTATTTATTTTAGCATTTTTATCACTGCCTATTTAACCACATTTACAAATTTACAATTAACAATCTATTAAAACTTATCAATTCTTCCATGGAATCTACTAAGGTATTTATTATAAACTGAATAGAAACAACAATTCTTAAAGACTATAATTAATATATGCACAATAAAAGATCATCAATCTAAGTTATTAAAATTATTAAAAACCAAATCATAGGCTATACCATGATTAACAAAAGATTAAAAATAACTAGGAAACAAAAAAAATCTTCTTTAACTTGATCCACTATGGTAGCCAAGTCCTGAACTGTGCAGGGCATCTTTTCCTTTTCTTATACTAGACCATGTCAATGCGCTAAACTATGCCTACACTACTGGACTAATCCATGCCAGACATGATCTATAATAATAGCTAATGGCTACAATAGGAATATGATCTTATAGTTCTAGTTAAGTTAGGCCTAGCATCAAGATGATTGATAACTATTTTGTTTGTTGCTAGTATGTTTACCACTCTTTTTTTCTGCAAAACTTAGAGGTTGGACAAGTAGAAAATTTTTGGTTGGGCATAAATTTTTTAAAATTTTTAATATTAAGTATGATTGTAATTGTGAATTTATATTTATAGTAATACAAAATCTGAATTATATTCCTGCAAAATTCATGCCAAAATGGACACTACTCTCAAGTTAACAAATTTAAATGTGCTAAAATTGTTTGTAAGTTATCTTGTTTGTCTGTTGTGGGTGTTTATAATAAGAAATATTACAAGTTAACCTCAATAATTTTTTCATGTTTAGCATTATTACATTTGGCAGTCATTATCTCCTAACTCAAGTTATCTAGATTTATCCCCCATTTCAAAATAAAAAAATTGGTCTTTTTCTATTAAGTTGATGGAAAAGAAAATGCTACTACTTGATAAAAATGGCCATTACTGACACAACTATGGCCACTGTCCAAAGGCTGCTAGATGAGGACAAATGTGTAATAGTTCAAGAGCTCAAGAAAAGTGTGAGGATTTTGGATTCAAGCATTGTTTCTTTCTTGCACAATTACCTCAGCATGAGGAAGGTGTCCGTGCACTGGGTCCCCTACCATCTGGACCTAAACCAGATGCGGGCTTGGGTCAAGTTCTTGAGTTTCATGCTCAAAAGTTTGACGCAGGAGCTTAAAAACTGGTGGATAACATCATCACTGGTGACGAAACCTGGGTCTACTTTTACGACCCAGAAACCAAAGAGCAGAGCCGGCAGTGGATTACAAGGGAAGAGGACATGCCTATCAAGTTTTGTTGCAAGTGAAGCATTGGGAAAGTCATGGCGGCAGTTTTCTTCAGACGATGCAGCATCCTGCCACCTGTGCTGCTTGAAGATGGCGCCACAGTGACCGGTGAATGGTACTCAACCATCTGTCTACCGCAAGTGCTCAAAAGTCTTGCTCAGCAGTGTCCAAAAATGAGAGAATGCGGGATTCTGCTGCATCACAACAATGCACCTGCGCACTACACCAGGGTGACCCAACAGTTTTTCCAGTAGACTCAGCTGACGTTGCTGCCATATCCAGCTTATTCACCAGACCTTGCACCCTCTGACTTTTTCCTCTTTCCCAGGATCAAGAAGAACTTGAAGGGAAAGCAATTTGGCTATTATCAAGAGCTGGAAAATGCACTGAAGACTGAACTGGAGAGTGTCTTATAGCTGGAAATGAGACACTGTTTTGAAGCATGGTTTCATCACATGAAAAAAATGCATGGAATTGGCTGGAAATTATGTTGAGAAATGTCATTAGGTTAATGCTTATGAAGGTAAATTTTTGGGCAAAACAGATGAGCAGAAATGGGATTTTCTGCAAACTTATTAAGCAGCCTCATAAAAAATACTTTAAATATTTATTATTAATTTAAAATTTATAAAAGGTAAGTTTTCAACTTCTAAAGTTCAAAATTTTTGTTTTGATTTTTTTTATTTAATGTTGATAGTTATGAATGTATTATATCTTACATAAAGTCACTTTAATACAAGCCATTTTTTACTATATGTATTGGTTTCCCAACAGACATTCAGACAGACATTCAGAAATTGTTGAGTAAATGTTTAACAAAATTGTGTTTTTAGTACTCAAGATAAAATGAATTTGTAGACATTTTTACACATGTCTCTACTTTAAAAAGAAACCTCAGACACGAACACCAAGACATTTTATAAGCCAATATATTCCCTGGGAATATACCAAATACTTGTATATTATAATCATTTTTTGAGAAGCCGCTTTGCACTTTGCTCTTTTTGCATGAAAATTGCACACCTGCTTTATGCATGTCTCTACTTTAAAAAGACACCTCAAACATGTACAAAGATTTTCTTTCTAAAGCATTCTTTTGTTTTATGATCCCCTTATACTTGTCCTACAGAACATGGCACTTTTGATATCTGATCCCCTATGTAGAAGATAGGATCTTGTATGATATCAGTGCCAGTGGAGTATATTTGAAGCACAATTACTCTAATTAATTGTAAGCCACAATTTTTGGCAATAGTAGGCAATAGTGTCTCTATATTCACTTTCATTATACAATCATTCAAATAGAGGAAATGTATGTAAAGGGATCGGATAACAAAACTTGGGCTCTTCATCAATTTCATAATACAATATTACAATCCCCCAAGTTGAAAATGTGTTTGCAGGGGATTATGTACCTAACATATGAAATAACTCCCTGTAAAAATTTTAGCAATGGCCAATAAAAGGAATTTTCCTGGGTCATTTCATACAATTCAGTTGGAAAAGATTACTGATCTTTTGCAGCCCATGGCACTAAGGTTTCTAACTGATGACAACTGGATCCTTTTTTGGGTTGTTGAATGGGTTGTTGCCTAAATCATGGCCATGTCCAACCTGTTTTGGTCCAATGACAATCATAGCCACCAAAAACACAAAAGATGGCTACGTGTTCTGATGTAAAAAACTGGTGTCCAGTCTATATAGTGCCTATTAGAGCTGTCAAAATTAGAGATTTTATTTGAGATGAGATTTGAGACGAGAAAGGCTTATAAGTCGAGAATTTTGAGACGAGACAAGACAAAGTAAATCTAAAAAATATATTTCAGAATTGCATCTTGTCTTGCTCTTATCTTGCCTTATCTTGTCTTAAATTTCTTGATAAGATATAATTCTAAAATATATTTTTTAGATTTTCTAGAATACTTTCTTAATTCTAGTTTAAATTCTTTGCTATTTATTCATAAGAATTTATGCTTGTAGCAAATTCGTCAAAAGACCTGTGTAGATTGTCTTCAAGTCTGCTATGATACACCTTGCTGCAGAACTGAAATGATAACTAAAAGAGCGCATATGCAATGCAAACTCGTATATATAATGACATTCGTTAAATAACTGCTCGACATTGGCTAGATTTTACCATTTGAAAATTGCCCTATCAAGCGTGTTACAACAAACAGTTGCATTTATATGAAAATTTGCTCCCCTTTTTATATCTTATCACTTAAAAGCTTTTGAAAAAAGGTATCAGAAAAATTCTTGAATCTCGTCTCAAATTTCTGGACAAAATTCGAGATTTCTCGAGACGAGAAAAATGTCGAGATCTTGTCTCAAATCTTGTCTCGTCGAGATCTCGTGACAGCTCTAGTGCCTATGAATGATGCCTTTCAATTAGAATGAATTCTAATTTCTAAATCCAATGGACATTCTGATGTTTTGTCTAGGCTACCTGATAGAGATTTTTTTAACCCCCCCCCCCCTAACTTTCATTCTATGATCTCTGACAGCATGAAACAATGTTGTCTGTACTGTAAGGGGATCGTAAAACAAAAGTGAGGGGGTGGGTGAAAGGCATTGAATTACATTAGGTTATTTGGCCATTTAAATTCCAGATTGCTAATGCAGATGTAATGCTTTGAAGCCTTTGCTTTGGTGCAATTTTACTTGGGACGTCATGTGTGAATGGTTCAAGCAGTCAAAAGATTTGCTGAAATTGTAGAAATTGACAAGTTAGTTTTTGATGCCAAGCTGAAATATCATCGGGGCAATTGTCAAGGTCAACAAATTTGGATTTTTGGCATTGTTGAGAAGGAGACTGGAGATGGAACAATTATTTGGCCAGTTGCTTCTTGTGACGCAGCAACACTGCTACCTCTAATTGAGAAACTTGTTTGACCTAGAACAGCCATTTATAGTGACAGATGGTCAGCTTACCTAAATATCGAGCAGATGGATTGTGACTACTCCCATTGGGTGGTCTGCCATAAGACTGCCTTCTTGGCTAAAGTTGTTTGAAATGGAGAAAAATGCATAGTTCATACTAATCAAGTTGAAGGCTATTGGGGTAATGCCAAAGCCAAGTTTAAAAGAATGCGGAGCACTAGTTCAGCCATGTTTGCCTCCTATTTGGTTGAAACTATTTTTGTACAAAGTTAAGAAACAATGTCATTGATGCCTTTGTAGCAGAATTGACCCAACAATATCCTCTGCTTGGACTACCAATTTGATCAGACTGGAGACTTTTGATTTAGATTGGGATGCTGTCTCTATAGAATGATAGCAATAACAAATTGTATGACCTATCTTTACTTCATCTATAAGTGTGATACCTTGATTTCATTTTTGATATACAATCCCCTGCAAACAAATTTTTGACTTGAGGGATTGCATTACAAAATTAATGAAAAGCCCAAGTTTCATTATCCGATTCCTTTGCATACATTCACTCCATTTAAATGATTGTATAACAAATGTGAATATAGAGACATCCCTCTCTTGCCAAGAATATTGTCGTTGCTTTGTTTGATTGCCTTGTTTTGGTTGAACTCCACTTCAAATAGACATCAATTAAAACTGCCTTAATGCAATACCTTTGACTCATTAATACTGTTTTGTTTGGTTTCTATTCTTTGACTGCATCTTTTACATGGGGATTGTATAACAAAAGTGCCTAGGAATGTGGATTGTAAAACAAAAGAATGCCAAAATGTCTACAAATTCATTTTATCTTGAGTACTAAATAAACAATTTTGTTAATCATTCACTTAACAATTTCTGAATGTCTGTTTGAATGTCTATCAGGAAACTAATACATTTTTACTATCATGTCTACTAAGATACATTCTAGTATATGCAAAAACTGGCAAGTACCCTTGCTTGTTGTGCATATATATGTTGCCTTCTGAACTGTGGGGCACTATTAAGCCTACCTTCAAAATGGACTTGTTGAGTTCAAACAACTAATAAGTTTAACTTCTTGTTCATAGTTTATTACTTTATTTCCTGTTGTTTTGTTGTTAACAACCATATTGCGAAAGGTTTTCTGTGTATGCCGGACACATTTTTATTGAATTTTCTATTGTATGCCAACAGATTTTAAATGTATGCCAACTTAAAAAATGGAAAAAAATCAACGAATATTTAAATTTAAATTTAAACTACAAAAAATTGATAACAACATGACGATTGTTGTGACAATTCCAGTAATTAAAATGATTAGTAAATGAGGAAATAGTAGCAGAAAAAATGGTTTTTAAAATAACTTAACACAGAAAAAGCACGAAAAATTATAATATTTTAATATTTAAAGCACGAAAAATTTTATGTTAATTTCTACACTAGTCGCTATACACCACACTGTCAGTCCCTATAGGAAAAAGTTGTAAAACTGCGGACGGTGTCCGGCGCACTTTTGAAATTTTTATAAAGTGCAGCGCGCGCACAGGCGCATTGCCTGCGCGCGCGCTGCCCTTTCTTACTGGCTGCTGTTCTAGCAAATATATATACATGGAAATGGGTATAATACCTCTGTTGAAGGGGCTTATACACTCGTAATTTATTAAGCTTAGAGATGTTCCAAAAATTCAATTTCAATTTTCCAAATTTTTTTAGAGCAAATTTCAATTTTGAAAAAAATTTAGAAGTGAAAATTTTGGTAGTGTCTAAAAAGTCGCTAAAAATAAACTAATTTCTACTACATATACATGTATTACTTTTTGGCTAAGCAGTAAATTGAAAGTAAAAAAGTAAGTGTTGGTCATACTAAACTTTTTTTCTGAATTATGATTTTGGGAAATTTCAATTTTGATTTTGGAAAGTTAGCGAATTTTGATTTCAACGAAACTGCAGATCTTTCGGAACATCTCTAATAATCCTAAAGCGCGGTAAAATAGTTTGACTCTTTTCTAAAGTGCGCGTCCGCGGGTTTTTAACATTTATTCCAATAGGGCTGTCAGTGTTGCCACTGAGCATTGTGACAAAAAAAACGCTGAGAGAAAAAAATAACACAGGGCATTTTCATCGTAGATATTACTAATATATTGTAACACTAATGATTAACAACAACAATAACAGTTGAAGACCAACCTCACCTAGAAATACCAAAGTGATAATTAACCAGTAAAGAGACTGAATAACAATTGGAATGACGGGAGTAAGACGTTTGCTTGCGGGAAGTTTGCTTGCCAAAGTTTGCTTTCAGGAATTTTGCTTGCCGAGCTTTGCTTGCCGAACTTTGCTTGCAGCTTGCCAAACTTTGCTTGCAGGAAATTTACTTGCAGGAATTCTGCTTGCCAAACTTTGCTTGTGGAATTTTGATGTCTGCTTCCTAGAAATTTGCAATCACAATTGCAAGGTTTTAACTTGCCGAATTAGAATGTCTGCTTGCTTGTTTTGATTGATTGTGAAGTTGGTCCGTCAATTATTACTTACTACAGATGCTTTGCAAGTGGATTCTTATCAGCGTTGACGTAAACTGACTTGAAACTGAGCTTTCAAACTAGGCTTATAGAGTTTCATTCTAAGAATTTAGGGGTCGCAATATAAAGCTGTCATAGTGTAAGTTCGATTGTACGTCGGAACTTTTACACTACGGAGATAGGAGCTAAGAATGATCTTATCTTAAGATGTTCTGCATTAGGGCTTTTCAAATCTGCCATATCCTTATACAAAATCATAACACTATAGGCAACTTTCATGAATCTTAGAAAACAAAAAATAGAAATACAAGAGCTCAACAATAGGTTCTCTAAGGTTCCGCAAGAAAACTGTGGCTGGCAAATCTCGGCAAGCAAAGTTCCTGCAAGCAAAGTTCGGCAAGGAAAATTCGGCAAGAAAAATTCAGCAAGGAAAATTTGGCAAGGAAAATTCGGCAAGGAAAATTCGGCAAGCAAAGTTCAGCAAGCAAAGTTCGGCAAGCAAAGTTTGGCTAGCTTATGTGCAGCAAGCAAATTTCCTGCAAGCAAAATTCTGCAAGCAAAGCTCGGCAAGCAAAGCTTGGCAAGCAAAGCTCGGCAAGCAAAGTTCGGCAGGCAAAATTCCGCAAGCAAAATTCCCGCAAGCAAAATTCCCGCAAGCAAAATTCCCGCAAGCAAACTTTGGCAAGCAAAATTCCGCAAGCAAAATTCCCGCAAGCAAACTTCGGCAAGCAAACTTCTCGCAAGCAAATTTCATAGACCCATTTGATTACTAGCCAATCTGATGCAAATTGTGTCAGGCACACGGCAACGTCCTGGTCTTTCTCTTGCACCTTGCGCAACCTCTCAATTGCTAGCTGAACTTCTCTTTTTACGGTCAGAATTATTCATTGAAAAAAACGCAGGAAAAAGGAATTCAGCAAATAAAAACACAAAATGCCAAAAAATGCCACTGTTAAAAAATGCCAAGAGTGGCAACACTGCATACTGTATGCCACACTGTACACAGCCAAGAAATGTATATTGGTGTACACCATGGAAATCAAGAATATGCCAGAATTTTCTGGCATATACCCCACCATCCGCAAAATGGGTTGTTAAAAACAAATTTTTATATATGGGCATTTCCGCCAAATAGGGACACAAATTGTGTCCGAGTGTGCAAAGAAGAAGAAAAATGTTGAAAACAGGAAATCTAACTAGAATTTGTTATTAAATTTCTTTTTTTATCTTGTAGAAGCACAAGAAATTTTCTGGTAACAATAAAAGTTGCCGATAAAAGTTATACTGATCTAAGAAGACGATTAATACCGTAGGAGCATAAAATTTTATATTGAGGCGTAATTGCTTGCTTATAATTAACTTTCTTTCAGTCAATAATTTTTTAATTGTTTCTTAATGCTTTTAATCAACTTTTTAATTCAGATTTTGTTATTTTTGTGCATAAGTTCATACAATATTTTTTAACTTTGTCAAAATGTTTTTTTCTGCGCGATATACCGAACGTAAATCTCTAATTTTACTTTTCAGTAACTAGCCGATCACCGTAATTATTCAGAAGTTCCAGTTCAACTTTGCAAGCAGCAAGAAATGCATATGCTTCCACAATCTAGAGAAAGTTTTTCTGAAGCAATATTACAAGTAAATGTGGGGAAAATTGATTTAGTACTATGTAAATTAATATCTACATACTATAGTGCAAAATGTAAATTACATTTTTATTGATAAATAAACAAGAAATTAATGTGAAACTGTTTTATTTTCCAGCTTTTATACTTAATGATAGTCTTGTAAGACTGATTTTGAAAAAAAAACTAGCAAAAAATGAAATAAAGGGTACAACATGAAAATACATCTCGTGTAAGTAGTGTGCTTACTACATTTAAATGTTAATATTTAAGGTATTTTGACAGATTAAGGTTCAGCAGACCACTTTTTGTGAAGCTCTGTATGTCGGCAATCCATAAATATATCGTTTTCAGCTAATGAAAAGCACTAAAAAAAATTATTGGGTACAACATGAGTACAATCTTGTGGTTAAGATGTCACATCGAAAAAAAATTAATGTCTTAGAAAAATGTATTAAGCAAATTCTATTGCTAAAAAATATACTGATAGGGCCTACATCATCGCAAAGATGTTTTCCTTCATTTAAGCTAAAAAACGTGTAGATTGAAAGCCTTATGAGTAAATGAGAGGGTACAACATGAGTACAAAGGATACAAAAACTTACCGTTTATAATTTTTGGTATAGCAAGAAAACTGACAAAAATCAATGACTTCTTGCAGGTGTTGTGACGAAAAGGAATGATTTTAACAAAGTTTAATGTGTTTTTTTCATGAAACAAAGAGAATTACTATCAAGAATGTTTTTTTCGCTCTTTTATTCAATTTTGAAGTTAAAAATTGTGTGTTTGGACATCCAAAAAAGTGGCGTCTACGTAAGTTTAAAATGGTTTATTCAACATTAATTTTGCGATTAACAATCTTTAAATAGCTTTAAATTGAGCAAAATTGGTTGTATTTTTCAGTTTAAGTCCTTGTTTGACTTCAATTAGCTGGCTTAAGCTACAATTCATCATTTTCTGTTTGTTGAAGTGTAATTTTCCGATAGTGCCTAATTGGCGGAAATGCCCATATATTTAAGTTTAGCAAAGGATTCTTGAAGATAACCAAAAATTGGTAGGCCCCTATACTTTAGAAAGTCAATAATAATTTTTGTTGCTTTACAATAAAAATTTTACCATTAATTTAAAATTAAAGAAAATTATTGCTAAAAACTTCTAAGATAAGATTTTTGTTCTAGCATACATTTCTAGACAATCTAGACTCTACCTACCTAGGCAGCAGATTCAAATAGAATGATTGCACATGAAGACTAATCTAGATTAATCTCAAGACTAATCATGCTATATAAAGAATTGCAAAGCTTTTACAAAGATTCAAAAGAGGGTAAATGCATTATAGGCATCGCATTATCTTAGATTTTAAAGTTTTATATAATTGTATTTTTTAGAAGTAAAAAATACTTTTAGAGATCTAGAATACTTACCAGTCATGTTTTCCTATTTCATCTTCATAGAGTGCTAACACTGAATGCATTTGAAGAAACAGTAAAAAAATTAGCATGCAAAACGAAAATTTGTTCTTTTTAATCCCCATACTCAATATACTACAGTCCAGAGGTGCCTATGGGCTATGGCTATGTCTAGGATAACAAAAGTCAAAAAAGGGAAACGAATTTTGCTCTAGTAGCTAGGCTAAAGTTGGAAAATTTTCGCAACTAACAAGAATTGTAATGGCTGATCAATTTGTTAATGATTTTGATAAATGCTTTAAAATCGATGGCTAATCGCTAATCTACGCAGGGACAGGGTATGAATATGGTCAAAACGAAGATCTTATAAATTGTTTCGTAGAAAGTGACTTTAAAATCTATTTTATAAAACAGACTGAAACAAATGAAAAAGATCGTTAGCATTAGCTCTTATATTTATTGATGGTTGCCACCCCTCCCCCTTCCAATATTTTTTAAATCATTTGGCATTAATCTTTAATTATATTGCATTTCTATAACTAGAAACTAGGCAATAAGTGTGGCAGGCGGGATGCCACAGTGGTTGTTTGGACTCAGTTTTTAATAATTTTAAGTGCTATCAAAACTTTAATTTACTGACCCAACCACTGTCTTTTCACCCCATTTTTGTCCATCGTCTGCCCAGCTCCCTTTCCCTTCCGTGGCCTGGTCGCGTCCCTTCGCTGTTTTTTTGTCGTCCCTTTGTTGAAATTTTGTTATCCGCCCGGTGTCCCAATGTTTTTGAGCCGGTCCATCCCGTGAATTTCTGTTTGCCCAGCGTTTGCTTCCAGTACTTGTCAGCCCCTTTTCGGGTATTTAATCTGCTAATTGTGGTGCCCAGTTTTCTCTTCGTCTTTCTTCTGCTTCTTTCTTTTTGTTTCCCTTTCGTCTCCCTCGTTTTAGTAAGCTTTGATTCATTAAACTAGTGGTAATTTTTATTGAATTAATTTAGCGCCCCGGCGCCGCAAGAGCGAATTCATCTCGAGTGTCTAAATAATAATAATATTAACTTTATTCAGTTCTCGCCTGCTATTATCTTAACTAAGTTGCCATAATAAACCGACATCCTTAAATTAGCTTTAATTTCATTCATTGAGCCATAGCTTCTCTTGAATCATTTGCCCGTGGGGCGTAAAATAACCAAAGTTCTCATCTCAAAGAAAGCTCTGAGACTTATCCGTTCCGTAATACGTAAATTACGGTGGTGGCAGCAACTACCCTACTGAAAGTAACCAGTTCAACACATCGGCGCATTAATTTACGGAGCCAGAAATCTCCGGCTTTTCTTCATCGCTTTGAACGACCCGAGCCGCTAAACGACCGCTCTGCTACGATTACGACTACCCTCCCCCCGGACTTGAGAACCCGGCAGCCGGAGTAAAAGGAGAAAGATTTTCCTGTTGAGATTCGTCTGCGCGATTTTTCCGGTTTTATTCGTGCGAACTCAACATTCGGCGGAAATTCAAACGAGGAATCCGCTCCAGCTCACTGGTGTCAGCAAATTTTCAAAACCGACCAATTTCCAAGAAAATCTCCTCCACCCCCACCTCACTGGTGGTCAGCTAAGTGGGATAACGAGACGCCGAAACCCTTTCAACGAGTCGTTCAAACGCTACATTACTATGGCTTCAACTACTAATTCAACGGCCGCGGACGCGACAGCCGACGCCGCGGGCCCCGACAACTCAACGACAAGACCGACCTACGACGAGATGATTCGCGCGGTGACCGAAGAGGTGCGCCGGCGACTGGAGCAGACCAGCCTGGGCCAGCCGCAACACTATCATCATGTGTACCAGCAGCCCCAGCAGCAGGAGCGAGCTTCAGCGCCGAAACCGGTCAAGATTCAGCGGTATACGCAGAACCAGGAATTCGACGTCTGGATCCAGGCGCTGGAAGAGCGTTGCGAGCTCAACGGGATCACAGACGACAGACGCAAGAAGGCGGAGGTCCTAGTAAATCTGGACATCGCCACAACCTATCCCGCAGTCGTCAGGATGGAGCTGCCAGACAATCTGACGTTTGGTGAGTTCAAACAACGATTGTCTGAACGCTTTACGCATGTGGCCGACACGCTGGAGTACCGGGAGCAGTTCCGAAGCTGCCAGCAAGGCAAGAACGAGAGCGTTGACGACTATGGCGATCGACTAATTGCTCTGGCCGATAGAGCATTTCCGCATTTTACCCCGGTTCAGAAGCAGGCTGAACTGGTGGATCAGTTCACAGTGGGAGTGCGGATTGCTCAGTCGGCAAGAAAACAGCTGATCCTGGTGCGACCGCAGAATCTGACCGCAGCGAGACGGGCCGTGCTACGCTTGGAGACAGCAGCTAGTCTGGCTCAGCGAGTAGCACCGCCGCCAGCAGCGAGACATGTCCGGGTCCTCGAAGATGACAATGGTCAGACGCCCACTGTGGTGCAACACGACGACAAGTCATCTCGGCCCGAGGAGAACTGGTTGCGTGAAGTGATGGAACAACAAGCCGAAACTCTGCAGGAGCAGCGACGCCTACTGGAGACATTGAGTAACGAGATGCGAGAATTCTACTCACGGGGATCGCGCGACAACGACACCCCGGAGCCATTGGAGCCTCGCCACCAGCCGCGGGACTCGTGGGGCCAACGCTCCAGATGTCTGGTACCCTCGACTCCTCGCCGCAGCGCCGACGGAAGCGCCCAATTTACGACACCCGGCACGCGAATGGTGCCGCAGCAACCGTTCCATCGACTTCAGCAACCTCGAGACGGCAGCAATCCGCCACCGAGAACGCCGCCAGCAGGAGGTCAACGTCAGCAGCAGCAACAGCAGCAGCAGCAACAGCCGAGTTCAAGGCCGCCGCCTTACCAGCTGCGGCGACAAAGCGCAATGTGCTACAGGTGCAATCGCGAGCATCGTGCCGATGAGTGCCCGCACCGGCGGTCGGCCAGCACCGCGTCCCAGCGCAACGGCAGCTCGGGAAACGGGACGGCTGGACGCGCCATCGGGGGCAGCGCCATCCAGCAGCCGCGCCAGCACTAAAGTCCCCGCCGAGGACTTTAGTCGCTCAGCAGGCCACTGCTGAGACCGCCTCCGCCGCACCTGTACAGAACTCTGCACCCAAGCGACCTCGAAGGGATCCGTTTTTAACTGGTGAGATTCAAGGCCGTTATTTTGCTTTCTTGCTTGACACCGGCTCCAAGTGCGAAGTCCTAGGATTCAGCACCTGGCACCGCCTATGTACTGACGACCCGACCCTGCGTGGCCAAATTGAGCCTTGCCTGCAGCGTATCGTGACCTACAATGGTGAACCAATTCAAATGGCAGGCCAACTAACTATTAAAGTGAAGATTGGTAATTTCGAGCCAACAGTTAAGTTTCTGCTAGCGAAAGGATCGCACGACAACATCCTGGGCTTCGAGTTCCTAGAGAAGTACAGCACATCACTAGATCTCGCCGCCGGGATGCTGTTTTTCAAGGACGGCACTGCCGCGCCGCTTCGCTACACGCGAACTGAGGCCACCACGTGCAGAATCTACACAGCCGAGAGCACTACTGTGCCACCGCTATCATCAGCCCGAATTAAGATTAAGCTAGCTAAGGGACGAGAAGAAAACCAGGGTACACCCGCTGTGATCGAGCCGTTAAAACCGGCTCGGCGCGAAGAAGATGTGCAGCATCTGGACGCTGCGCCTGCACTAATATCTATGGCTAACGGAGAAGGCGCTATCGAGATGATTAATCGAGGAACAACATCGATCAAAGTACGGGCGAATGCCCTAGTTGGGATTGCTAGACCAATCAGACTGCCCGAGCTACAGTTCTTCCCGCTGCTGAAGCCAGAAGACTCTGTCAATCAAATTCAAAATGAAGATCCTGACGCTTGGATCAAGGAGATCGACATCAGCGAAGACCTGTCCAGTGATCAGCGTGCTCAAGTCATCGAGCTATTGAAGAAGTACAAGACCATCTTCTCTCAAGGGCCACACGACCTCGGCCGAACTCATCTGGTCACCCACAGTATTGTGCTAAAGGACACTAATCCGGTGCATCTCCCGACGCGAAGGATCCCGCCGCATCTGCTGCCCAAAGTGGATCAGCTACTCGACGATCTACTTGCCAAAGGCGTGATTCGACCGAGCTTCTCCAGCTACAACACCCCGCTGGTGATCATCCCGAAGAAGGACGGCAGCCTGCGAATTGTGCAAGATTTTCGGAGTCTGAATCAAAAGTGCGAGTACTTTCCGTACCCGATACCGAACATCCAAGAAGCATTCGCCAGTCTCGAAGGAAGCCAGCTATTTAGTACATTCGATTTGAATAGCGGCTACTATCAGATTCCTCTGCGTCCGGAGGATCAAGACCTGACTGCCTTCGCCACGCTGCACCGCGGACAGTTCGCCTACAATGTTATGCCTATGGGATTAAGTTCAGCTCCAGCCAGCTTCATGCGCCTCATGAACGCTGTGCTCAACGGGATCGCCTACAAAAGTGCAATAGCCTATCTGGATGACGTAATTGTCTATTCTAAGAAATTCAATGACCATCTGCAGCAGATGGAGGAAGTATTCAAGCGAGTCCAAGAAGCCAACTTAAAGTTCAAAGGCAAGAAGTGCCATCTATTTCGGGCAAGCCTCAACTACCTGGGACACGTGGTAACCAAAGATGGGATCAAAACTGACCCGGCGAAAATCGAAGCTATTCAAACCTGGCCAAGGCCAAGAACAGCCCGACAACTCAAGAGTTTTGTCTGCACGTGTGCCTATTATGCTAAATTCGTACCTGGCTATGCAGAACTTGCTGCTCCGCTCCACGATCTAATCAAGGAGAAGAAGATCCGAAATTTCAATTGTCTATGGGGAAAAGCCCAGCAAGACGCGTTCGATCAGCTCAAAGCAGCCATGACTTCGACATCAGTGCTCGCGTATCCGCAGTTCAGCGAGGATCCGGAAGTAATGTTTATCCTGGACACGGATGCTTCTGCGACCAGAATCGGAGCCTGCCTGAGCCAACGCCAAGCTGACGGAGTTGAGCGCCCAATCGGCTATTTCTCCCGGCGACTCAAACCGGCCGAAGCCCGGTATCCGATCACTAAACAAGAACTATTGGCAGTTGTAGACGGAATGCGACACTTCCGATTCTACCTGCTGGCCAAAAAGTTCATCTGCCGAACCGATCATGCCGCATTAACCTGGATCCTAAGGCGAACTCAACAAGAAGGAATATTCGGACGATGGCTACAGCGCCTCAGTGAATTCGAGTTCGAGATCCAGCATCGAAAGTCAAGTCAGCATCAGAACGCCGACGGTCTCTCAAGACGGCCTGAGGACGACGCTGAATGTTTGGAGGAGGCTCAGCGAGAGGCCGCCGTCGAGGACCAAAGTAAGCAGCCAGCCGCGATAACTGGCGCAGCGGCGCCGAAGGTCCACGACAGCAGCCACCCTAGTCCTCCACCGAGCAAGAAGCGACCGACCCGCCGTCACCGACGAAAGCCGCCGACGAAATCAACTGAGTCCAACGGCGAGACTACGCCGCCCGCAACACCGACAGCCGACAGCAAGCCGCTGACAGAGCTGCATCCGCCGGCGACGAAGTCGAGGCCATCTGCCAGTCGTTATCGGGACTCACAGAGGTCGCCCACCAGCTTTAGCAGCACGACATGTTGCCCGTCAAGGAGCCGCCGGCTACTAGCTGAAGGCGACGAGGATAGCGACCACAGTGCAGCCAGCAACGACAGCTGCCAATCCGTTCGCCGTCCTGTGTTCAAGAAAGTGAGATTCAGCCTCGATACCGACAGCTCTGCTGACTCACCCTCATCTGCTGACGAATCCAATTCCGACAAAAGCGACGCCGAAATGTCCGACGAGGATCGGCCTTCAAATTCTGCATCGACCCGGCAACCGGCCAGAGTAGCGATCGTGCGGAGGGAGCTCCAGACCCCGAATCATGCCGCCACAGCCGAAGCCGCGCCGACTAATTCGACTAACAGACGCCAAACATTGAACTTAACTGATCACAATACGAGACCAGTCACACGTGAGGAGCTCCAGACCCATCAGCGTGCTGACTCCGCCATCGCGATGATGATCAACCTAATTGAAAGTCGACAACCGAAGCCGCCGCTGAATCAGCGATTAAATCTGACAAGAGATGAGAGAAATCTACTAGCGTTCTATGAGCAACTGGAAGTCCGAGACGACGGACTATTAGTCATTCATCTCAACGATGATGGCGAGGAGGATAATGCGAGGATCGTCCTGCCGAAGAGTCTCGACGCAGCCGTGTTTGCCGACCTGCATGGTTCACCCTACTGCGGACACATGGGCCGAGATCTCACCATCGCGAAAGTGCGCGAAAGATTCTGGCGACCGGCCCTGGCCAAGGCCGTGTCCGACTATGTCGCTTCCTGCCAGACCTGCACTCAGAGCAAAGGACGGCGACGCATCCCAGCGCATGTACAATCGTTTCCGGTCTGCGAAATCTATGGGCGATGCGCAATCGACATCATGGGCCCCACTGGAGACCCGACAGACCGAGGCAATAAGTACATCCTGACCTACGTCGACACTACGTCGAAATATCCATTCGCCTTCGCCATGAAGAATCAGCGGGCCAAGACGATCATAACTCTGCTGCAGGAACAAGTCTTCCCGATCACCGGAATCCCCGCGTGGATCCATTCGGACCAAGGCAAACAGTTCACAGGGCACGAGTTTCGACATTTCTGCGAAGTCTATGGCATCCGGCAGACAACGACGCCGCCATACTCGCCCTGGGCCAACGGTCAAGCTGAATCGTGCAACAAAAACATCAAAAAGGTGCTCACTTGCCTCCTTGAAGATCATCAACAGTGGGACAAGATGCTGCCAGCCGCTCTGACAGCTCTGAGATCAGCCGTCAATCGTACGACGGGATTCTCGCCGCATTACGTCATCTACGGAGTGCCCTACCGGTATCCGATCGATAACACCCTAGACCGCCTGGACGTATCGCCGGACCTCCCCGAGTACATCGCAAAGCATCAGCGTAGACTGGCCGAGACCGAAAGGATTGTGCGACAGCGCTTGCGAGCTGAGATCCAACGCCGCGAAGAGTACTACGAGAACCGACCCAAGCCCGTGGAACTGCAGCCCGGAGACCTGGTTTGCCTGGCCAACCCGAAGCTCGAGTTGGGCGAGCTGCCGAAGTTTCACCGGCCGTACAAAAGCATGTACAAGGTCAACAGAAAGGTCGGCGAAGTAGCCTACTGGATCCAGCCTGCAATAGCCCGACGTGGACGTCCAGCAGAAATACTCGTGCATCGCAATAACATCATCAAGGTGCCGCAGATGATGGCAGATCGACCGCAGGAGCCGCCGCACCAAACTGAGCGGCCAATGCTGCCCTTCGAGTCGAGTGACGAAAGCGAAGTCGACCCAGCCGATCAGCCCGCTCCAGAACAGCCAGCCGCAGCTCAGCCTGACCTGCGCGGCAGCCAATTGTTCGAGCCGAGCCTCCGCCATCCGGAAGTGCTGCCTGAAGGCGACCCGGATCTGCCTGACATCGGCATGGAGCTCGAGATCTAACAGGTATTTACCTATGAATTTGTTATTGCGCCAAGTTGCTAACTTTTGATGCGCATTACTAATAGTAGTTGTATCTGCGAACGCGTTCCAATTCTAATTTTGCTGTAAGCTTTCTCTGCACCTGTTTTGTGCTGGAAGCCGATTTTAGTTTTCCATTTAAGTTGCCGTTTTGTCATTTCTCCTTATGCTTTCCGGATAAAAGCAGGCGTCAAACTTCAAACTCAATGTACTTTTCCTTATGCTTGAGGGATAAAAGCAACAATTTTCCAATTTGCTGTTCAAACTCTGTACTTTTCCTTATGCTTGAGGGATAAAAGCAACAATTTTCCAATTTGCTGTTCAAACTCTGTACTTTTCCTTATGCTTGAGGGATAAAAGCAATAATTCTCCCCTTTTTGCTGTACTTTAATTTTCCTTATGCTTTCTGGCTAAAAGCAGTGTATATATTTGAGCAGTTTCCGTGCTCATGTATAGTCTGCAATGTTGCTATTTACCCAACGCGATTCATTAATCAGCACCTCTGCGCTTCGTATTTATCCTTAAGCTTTCTGGCAAAAGCCCGCACCAATGCGACCATTTTATTCAACGCATTCAATATTTAATCAATGCGATACAGTATTTGTGTCTCATCTGATTTTGCGAATTCCCGTTATTGTAAACTTCTTTGCACACGATCAAAGTGCAGAAGTACCCCCTCTTTCCTTATGCTTTCGGAAAAGCAAATTAATTATTGTACACCTTCTAGTTCGATTAAAACGGAAGGTCCCCTCCCCCTTTTTCTCTACTATTCTGTGAGCCCGCTGTCTTAGGGCCAATTCGTCTGTGCCCCGTTCAGGTCAAGCGCCCCGGATCCAGGCCTTGTCCTCAGCGGAGGGTTTTTTTGAGGTGACTCCCCCCCCCCCTGTTCTTTGTTTGTTTTGCTCGAGCCTGGGAACCTTGTGAGGGCCGCTAATTTTGGCTCCCCCTCTCCCAGTGCCAGTTGGTGCCCCTGTTTCATTGCAACTCCTTACGAAGCCTCTGCATGCCATATCGGAAGCTAACCTACTTTATTATAACATTATTATTAGTACGGAGCCCGCCTTTGCTCCTTTACTAATTTTATTTCAACTGTTGTTTGTGTGCTAACCAGCCTTTTCTTAACCGCCCCATTTGATGTGAGCCGTTCAAGGCGCCCCAATTCATTCTAAGTTAGACCCCCTGCTGCGGTTAGCTATCTGTTTTATTACTCCGCGATTAGTCACCCACCCCACCTCCGTGCCCACCATAGAGTGCATGCGGGGCGGTGACTGGTGCCCTGTTCCAATGCGTGATTTTCCCCCTCATTCATCGCTTGGGCAGCCGCTCGCGTATTTAAGGCAGCCAAGTGCCCCCCCACTGTCGTTAATTTTCAAATTTTTCTCCGTGCGCTTAGCAAAGTCCAATTCGCCTCCTATATATATTTTAGTTGTTTTCCATTGCTGCCTTAATTGCTTATCGTTGGTCGAGCTGCTACGTAATGTCCGGCAACCCGACGTCTGACGGCGCTACCGGCCGGACACCGGACCTCGATGCCACCCTCGCTAGAGCCCCATGGTTCCGGCCCGAAGAAGTGCCAACCCTGCGCGCCCTGACTTCCACCGCCGAAGGCGAGGCGCCGGCCCGAATTCGGTTTCAACAGGCGTTCGACGCGGCCGTGGACCAGGCTGTGCGCAAAGGCCGAGTTAGAATTGACGCGCAATGGCGGACCATGTGCGGCCTGATGCAGCCGTCTGCCGCCCAGGAGTTACTGAGCAGCTACCTGGCCAGCGCGGAGGAGAGCCTCCGCCAAGGGCAGAGCCGCCGACCAGCCCTAGCTTTATTATTGACTCTCGCCTACATGGAGGCCGGCCTCCTCAAGAATGGTTGGGACCTCCGCCTAAAGGCGTACTGGGACGCCACCATGGAGTGGTATCCCGAGAGACTACGGCTCGTCGACGGCCAGCTGCGCGTCTACGGCTGGCCCCCAGCTCCGAATCCGGCCCCGCTAACTCATGCGCCCAGGACCAACCGCCAGGGCGATACTGGCGCCGCCAACCGAGGCGGCCACCATTCGGCTGGCAGAGGATGCCACCACGGCAGCGGCTGACTGCCTATTTTCTTCTGTTGCGTAGGGCCGCCCCGCGCATGTGGCAGGCGGGATGCCACAGTGGTTGTTTGGACTCAGTTTTTAATAATTTTAAGTGCTATCAAAACTTTAATTTACTGACCCAACCACTGTCTTTTCACCCCATTTTTGTCCATCGTCTGCCCAGCTCCCTTTCCCTTCCGTGGCCTGGTCGCGTCCCTTCGCTGTTTTTTTGTCGTCCCTTTGTTGAAATTTTGTTATCCGCCCGGTGTCCCAATGTTTTTGAGCCGGTCCATCCCGTGAATTTCTGTTTGCCCAGCGTTTGCTTCCAGTACTTGTCAGCCCCTTTTCGGGTATTTAATCTGCTAATTGTGGTGCCCAGTTTTCTCTTCGTCTTTCTTCTGCTTCTTTCTTTTTGTTTCCCCTTCGTCTCCCTCGTTTTAGTAAGCTTTGATTCATTAAACTAGTGGTAATTTTTATTGAATTAATTTAGCGCCCCGGCGCCGCAAGAGCGAATTCATCTCGAGTGTCTAAATAATAATAATATTAACTTTATTCAGTTCTCGCCTGCTATTATCTTAACTAAGTTGCCATAATAAACCGACATCCTTAAATTAGCTTTAATTTCATTCATTGAGCCATAGCTTCTCTTGAATCATTTGCCCGTGGGGCGTAAAATAACCAAAGTTCTCATCTCAAAGAAAGCTCTGAGACTTATCCGTTCCGTAATACGTAAATTACGGTGGTGGCAGCAACTACCCTACTGAAAGTAACCAGTTCAACACATCGGCGCATTAATTTACGGAGCCAGAAATCTCCGGCTTTTCTTCATCGCTTTGAACGACCCGAGCCGCTAAACGACCGCTCTGCTACGATTACGACTACCCTCCCCCCGGACTTGAGAACCCGGCAGCCGGAGTAAAAGGAGAAAGATTTTCCTGTTGAGATTCGTCTGCGCGATTTTTCCGGTTTTATTCGTGCGAACTCAACATTCGGCGGAAATTCAAACGAGGAATCCGCTCCAGCTCACTTGGTGTCAGCAAATTTTCAAAACCGACCAATTTCCAAGAAAATCTCCTCCACCCCCACCTCATAAGCCTCTTCACGGCAATCGATTCCAGAACCAGAATCGGTTCGGATTTCCAAGAAAAAAAGCAGTATACTCGTAACTATTTAACTTTGTTGAATGTTTAAGTGCCCTAACAGTAACAGCCTCACTTTGCACAATTTTTCACTTTCTTCTTGGCTATTGGCATTCAATAATCACAGTTTTAAAGCACTAATATCCCTCTAGTTTAGGAGACAAAAAGTTATACTTTACAAATTGGCTCATTCCATATAAGATGGACATTTTTGGAAAATAGAAAAAAGTCAATATTTTTGCTTGCCATTGCCTTATCAGCCAATTTTTTTACCAAATGTTTTTTATGTGTAATATCTACAATCTAAGAATAAATGAATGATAAAATGTTAGATTAGTATGCTATCAAGTGGCAAAAAGTCATTTTTGTAAAAATTTGGACATTTTTCTAAGCAAAAGACATCATTAAGTTTGTGTACCTTTTAAAAACAAATAGAAAGCTTTGGAAGGTTGAAACAAACTATAGATAAAAGTATAGTACTTGCATCATCAGATAAAAGTATTGGTGACCAAATAATCTATTATATTTTTAATATATTGGTACCTTAAAGTTACTGAATTGACAGAAAAAATATGTTACGACCATAATGTTACGACCATAAGGCTGCCTTTTCTTTTGTATCTCTGTTGCCTTTTTGAGTTTATATATTCTACAAAAAGAGTATGATTACTGAAGATGTTCTTAGTCAAATTTTAAAAAATGTATTGCAAAATGTCAAAAATAAAAATGTTATAACTATAAGACTTTTACCTTTTAGTTTCTATATGTCAAAAATCCTGTTTTTACGACCATAAGTGCCATTCAAGGTTTAATAGCATCTATACTAATGATGATATCTACATGAAACTCATATACAAATATTTTTGACAAAATTATCTTTCATTTAAAATATTGGTTTAGTATATTCTATTATTATATTTCATTTTATAAGTAAAAATAGCCTGTCATGTTACGACCATGCTTATATGGAATGAGCCAATTGGTTCTGGTTTTAGAGCCAGAACAAGCAATATGAAGAGCCTCAATGTATCAAATCACACTCCCGAAATGATTAGGCCTACTAGGCGCCAGGGCCTATCTTGTGTAGCTAGTGACTACTGGCGCTAGCCTAGGCACTAGGCTTAGGCTTAATATGTTTGTTTACATCTAAGTTATGTCATTACAATTGCAATATTACCAAAAGTAGGCCTATTGCTTTTTCCTTTTCATTTAATTCAAGCATATCTAGCTTGTACAATTATTTTTATGTATAAGTAAGAATAGGCTTATGAATTTCTATAAGAATGTGTAAATATGCAATAGGCCTATATGTATTAGTGATGGACCAAATATAAATTTTTGCAAGTTTCATAATAGCAGTTGTTATTTGTCTGGTAACACAAGCTAACACAAGTATCTATTTGTTTTGTGATGAATAGTCTAGATTTTTAAGACCTTTTGTTGTATACTGTGTAGTAGTGCTTTGATATGTCAGGGGTAATTAAACTAAGTTGAAAATCCTACAAATGACACCAAGTTGTTCCAGGGGATTCTTCTGCCTATTCAAAATCCCATCACTATTACCAATTTGTTGTAGGCCTATTAAAGTTTTATGCTTTATCCTAACTACTGTTGACACCAAGTTGTACTAGGGGAGGGGGACCTTTATTGTTCTATAAATTCCACAAAATTAGCTATTAAATTCCTCAAGAACTATTAAAATACAGTGTCACAAAGTTGAGATTATGGGCTTTCATATAAGCAAGGATTGTCCTAGTAGCGTGCAGTGCCCAAGCAGCGAGATACTGTTTAGCTAGTGGGGGGGGGGTGACTTGTGACTAAGTCCTCAAGTAGTGCCCTCCAATGGATCGAGTTTGCCTAGTGAATTTCAATTTCCTCTTATGGATTTGCTCATGTTATATACAACTTCCCATTGGCAGTTTGGTTCAAATGGTTTTATTGGGATATTTCTCTGTCATCAATTGGCTAAATTATGCCTCTGCTCTTTGCAAGTAGGCTATTGGCTGTTAGACTGTTTCTCTTGTACTCTTGGTAATTTTTACTTTTTGTCCAATAAGCATTCACTCTCAGCTTTTAGCAAATAAGGAAAGGCTTTGAAAGATTCTTTAAATTTTGCTAGGCAAATGGCCTACAAACTAAGGATCAATAGAAGAAAACTTGGTTGCCTTTCTAGGCACAAAACTTGCTTCTATTTATATGAAAATTGGGGTGGGGGACAAGGTGCATTTAAACTAAAATTCTCAAAGTTATGCTTCAGAAAATTAGATAAAGAAAAACTTTAGCCTTTTGATGAATTGAAAGCTTAATATCAACATTTGAATATGATTTCAATTTCTAACAACTTCAACGCGTTTCGCACGCCATGGTGCATTGTCAGGATTTTATTAGAATGATTTGAGAAATTAAGATTGAAGCGATTGATTAAATATTGGTTTTTGCAACGTACACAGGTAAGGAGGGTAAGATTAAAAACAATTGATTACAACTTGGCTTTAACAACATACATAGGTATAGTAGGTAGGAGAGAGAATTATAGATTGAGAATGAAAGTTAAACCAAATGTACACAATTCTTGTCCAGTGGTCAAAAGGCAGAATCAGGGGCGGTAGCTAGCTTAGGTAATTGAACGTCAAGCTAAGTGTACACAGCGTGCACAACTGTGTCACTCACTATTCAGAAAACGCGTAGAATGTGACCTGCACCACTATGTTGTAATTGGGTGTTGAGATTTGGGGTCTGAGCTTTTATGTGCAGGGCCTCGAGAATTCTAAGTTTGGTGTCAGTATGGCTTTGGTCAATGATTTTAAAGTGTTCTTCTGGTTTGCAGTCATTGCAGTTAGTGCATTCAAGGACGTCCTTGAAATGCGAAACGCGTTGAAGTTGTTAGAAATTGAAATCATATTCAAATGTTGATATTAAGCTTTCTATTTATTCTTCTCGCCAAGCGAGCGACTCTACCAGCATTTTGATGAATTATATTTCAAATTTTAATTATTTTTAAAATTTTAATTATTGGCTATAAAAATGATTAGGAAAAAAATAATTTATGCTTTTGTAATCAAGTTTATTAGCTAGGCTTAGAAGTGTTGTTTTGTCCAGCCTTAAGCCTAGATACAGTTTTCTTGCAATAATATTTTTCCAAAAAATTAAAAGGAGGATAACATATTTTTGTTAAATAAAAATTACATCTGTGCTTTCTGTTGCTGCTAATTATAATTTGATTTATTTAATCTATATTAACCTTGTAATACCTTTATGCTATTGCTCATCAGATAATACTAATGACTGGTCCAGCATCTACATCTTCAACAGGCACCGCTGCATCAGTGGCTGATAATGCAAAAACTGGCACTGTAGTAGCTATTAACTCGGCTAATTGCAGTCTGAACGACTCAGTCACAGATGCTGAAAGCATCGTGATGAAGCTGCAACAATATAGAAGCGATATTGTTCGACAGGTGAGTTGGACTATAATACGTTGCTATGTTGCCTACTGTTACTGCTTCTGAGTGACTTTAGCGACTCTGGGGTGGTCGCCATTCAAGTCTCCCAGAATCCAAGAATGATTGTGTTGGCGCTGAACTTTCGCTAGAGATGTGACTCTTTAATTCATCAAGCGACACAAATGCGCTTCAAGCGCAACTCGGAGATTCTACAGCCACTCTGGCACGCCTCAAATATGACTCAAGAAACCGTGCAAATCAACATAATTTTGGGTAAACGGCAGGAGTAACTATGACTGTATTATTGAAGCTAAATACCTCGTCAGCTAAGTAGTGACTGGGCCCTCGGCCGGGTGCTGCGCATGTATGTTCAAAGTGACTTGGCCGACTCTTTAATGACCTTTTTTCGACTTGTGTCGTGAGATGTCGTTGTTTTAGAGTCGTCTAGAGTCACTTCTTTCATATTTCATAAAAATTGTTACTTGCAATCACTCTCGGAGCGCTTCTTTGTCTAGATACCGCTTTCACTGAGTATAACAACAAATTTCACAGGTAGGCGACATTTGCACCCAACGGGCCCAGCTGCTCGAACAACAACGGCGTCAATGCCGCGAATGCGTCGACAGAGAGCGCAGCCAGCTGCCCGGCCGTCAGCTGGCGCTAAACTACGCCGATTATGTTCGCAGTGTGCAGCTGCCAAGCCTCATCCAGCAGGGCGTCACGTTGCCCGGCGGGATTCAACTGGATGGCGTCGGCGCCGGCGGGGGAGACGCCCGAGGCGCCACAGCCGGCGCTGCCAGGGGTAAAACGGCAACAGCTCGAGGCGGTCGAACCGCTCGAGGCCGCCAAGCTGGCGCCGCAGCCGCCGCCGCGTTAGCCGCCGCCGCCGCCTCGTCGACGCGCGGCCGACCAGCCAAATTGCAGATCGTCAATCCGTTCAAATTCAGTCCCGAAGATCTCGAACGAATTGATCCGCGCGAGGTGCAGAAATTGCGCGAACTATTCGACAAATTGGCCTGTCTGTTTGGATCCGATTCCGGCGTCGGGTCGCGCTGATTGCAGCTTGTTTTTCCCCTAACTATCTAAACTACTGCTAGCGATGCATGTTCAAGTAGTATCGAACACATTTTACTTTTGTTCTATCATCTATTTTACTAAATTACTTCGTTTATTTTTTCTACTAGCTCTGTAGTAGTATAGACAGGTTATTGTCCGATTTTTTTGCTTGACACCTAATAAGCCCGTGTTTAAATGCTAACTTGTATTGACTCAGTTTATCATTCATAAAAGAAATTATTAACGCAATAATTACTACTGTAAGTATATTCGCTTATAGTTAGGACTGTACTTTGCATTTTGGTCTATTTCTCAATCGATTCGTTTTAATTAATGCATTTCGATTCATGTTTATTTAAAAAAAGTACATGATGTGCTGCAGCGAGGGTAAAACTTCTCATTAGGAATAGTTCTGAACAAGTATATATTAATATATTATTTTTATATCAAATACAACACCAAATCGCTAACGGCTGCGATGCTAAACTGAATAGTGATGTGTGCCGCATTTTTCTAATGTGTAGCTTGTGCATTAGACACTGTCGGTGCTTGTGTGCAAATTTATTCATTTAAATATTCAATTGTCAATTCAGGTTTCTTTGTTATTTCAATAATAATAGCGTAGTTAGGTTATAAAAGTTATTAACTAGTCAAATCTATTCACACTTGATGGCAGCTTGACAGTTGAAGCAGCTGGGTTACACTTCTCATCCTGTATCCGCGTTTTATCAGACAAGCTGCTGAAAAATTCAGATCAGTGTAGAAAAAAGCTTTGCCTTGCTAGTGACAGATCGTGGTCTGTCTCTTTCTTGCACATCGAGTTCAAGCTGACACAAATCTCCGTTATCTAGATCACTCAACACGGAGCAAAGCAAAGGCTCTGGTTTTTTTGTTGAAAAATTTGATTCGATGCAGACATGTTTTCTAAAGCATAAGGGGTGGTTAACGCGTCCGAATCGCGCCACTGTGCGAAGGTTTTAACTCTGTGTGTGCCAACTGAGTCACTGAGTGATTTTTCGGTCTCTCACTGAGTGCTTGTCTGGCCTCTTACTATGTACCTCTGTGGCCTCACTGGAGTGCTTCCCTGGCTTCTCACTGAGTGCCTCTCTGGCCCTCACTGAGTGCTTCTCTAGCTTCTCAAAATTACTTTAATCAGGTCTCAATTTCAAGCAATGTACTTAGTCAATTATAAGCGCAAAGGATTGTATCCGCGGGGGTTTAATTGTGACGTATATGCCTGACGTTGAGAACGTATGTACGAACCAACGGATGCCCGCTTGCGTGCTCAGGGGTTCACTCAGAGAATTTTTTGTAACAAGTGAAAACCTGCAGCTTTCGAAGAAATCGTGATAGTCATACAGAATTTCCAATTATAATTTTATCTGCCTCAGTCGGTACGTGACTTCAAGTGACGATTTTTACAACAAGACGGGCTGCAGAAATTCAAATCCTGCATGATAAATGAAGTATTTATAGAAAAACCTCTATGTCAATTGTCTTGCTCATTTTCAATCAAACCTGGGCTAGGGTGCATAACCTTTGCCTACCTAGTGACAACCAGCTGCTACGAGCTGATCGGTTCTTCTACATCACTTTGTCGAGTTCGAATCTTTCAGCAGCCTCCTGTCCAATCATGCCGGGCTCAATGAGCGCCGTAACTGCGGTGCGCGCGCTGTTGTCGAAAACGGCGCTATTATAGTCGACGTTGACTTCTTGGTCGGCTGCGTCGCGCCTGACGACGCACTCGAAGTTGTTGTCAGTTTCAACTCTGCGTCCGACGGCGACGCCGCTTCTGCTGAAAGTTCCGCTGCCTGCGGCTTCGTTCCGAGCCCGACGACGGCGGCAGAAGCAGAGTCCGCTTGCCAGCGAGCGCAGGGCGACGGCCAGCGATTTGCGGAACGAGGCGGACACCAGGCAGTAGAAGATGAAGTTGATAGCGCAGCCAGTTACCTGGCTTAGCGTTGTCAGACTGGTCAGTCTCTGCAGTATATAATATGTTCGAATCGCTGCGAATTCGGAGCTCTTGAGGCGGATGAGCAAAGTGTTGCTAATGTATCTCCTGCACAGCAGGTTGAGTATCTGGCCTGGACTGATTAGCACAAGGAACAGCAAGGTGACGGTCACCAATAACGGTGTCAGATTATCTGTCTGCTGTACAGCTCCGGCACCGTTGCCTTGCAAACGCGTTGTAGCATCTTCTTGATTGCCATTCTGGGCGTTCAGCTGGTTGCGCTGTCGCAGACTGGACCTGTAGGCCAGGATTAGGCGGATGTTGCAGACTACGATGCCGAGTAGAGGCAACGCGTTTACTAGCAAAATAGTGGCCCAGTAGTAAATATAAGCGTGCCATTTCATGCCAGGGTCCAGCTCTTTCCTCCGGTTGAAAGTGTAGCACGAGTTACTGTTGATCGAGTTGTCTATTGTCGCTTCGTATTTAAAGAAATCAGGGAAATGCAACACAACAGCGGCGACAAAAACGATGCCAATTGAGACGCGCAGTTTTTTCCGGTTGAGCCAGTTGCGCGACTGCAGCGGCCGCCAGACAGCCAGATAGCGGCAAACCGTAATTGTTAAAGTGAGCCACACGCTAGACGCCATGAAAATGTTGGCGAAAGCCTGGCCAAGAATCTGCGAATAAAGCAGACTCAAAGATGAGCATTGCGGTCTGGTCTTGCTGATCGGCAGCGAGCTCAAACAGATGCACAAATCCGACACGGCTAGGGCCATCAGCGACTGCGACATGGAGCTCTCCAGCCTTGCTGGTCGGCCTCCTAAACCATCTCCGCTAGCTACGCCGCCGCGCTGTTGTCGCTTGCAGGGCTTAGCGAAGGCTAAAACTGTGAGCAAGTTGCCAGCGATGCCCAGCAGGCAGACGGACCGGAGACCGATGCCCAGACAGACTGATTCGAAATCACGGAAATTCCGTATGGCGGCGGCCACTTGTTTGACAAAATCGCTGCTGTCATTCTTGCCGCCTGACTCGAGCATTGCGATTTTGGAGTAAAATCTGTGAATTGGTGAGTTGGTATGGAGCTTGAGCATCTGGATTGATTTGTTTTTCAAGTTCAAATAGATGATTGTGTGGTGATTCCTAATCAAAATGATTTTAAACTTTTTTTCGCCGATTAAATTGATGAATCGAATATTGGACATTGGATTCTGGATACTCGTACGCAGGCACAGTGGACTCATTTTTTGATTTTCACGCATTGTCAAGGACTCTTGTCAAATCGAAACCGCGCGGATTTGGACGCGTTAATTAATCGTTGAACTGATGTTTGTCCAAAAATAGGAGCAAGCGCCTGGCATGTAGTTGTCCAAAGTCAATGCCAAACCAAGGCGCACTGAAAGCTGTCTTGAAAACTTTTAATCAAAAGGAAAGCGGATTAGCTACAGACCGGGAACTGGGACTGCAGCTGTACGTAGGAAGTCCTATTGATTAGTAGAATAAACCTTAAATAGTCGACGCTAGTTTATCTAGTTCAAAGCGGCGAAAACCGATCTAAAATGGTACAATCTTGGCTGTACAATTCCGTTTTCAGTAAGCCAACATCAAAGTATTTTAAGTAAGAGATGCATCGGAATCGCCCAATAGTTATGCAGGATTATGAACCAACTGTGCGGTAAACGCAGTCACAAGTTAGTTTCGAGCGTAGTTTAAATACGAGTTTGAATCGTAAGACGTCTATGCAAAAGTGTGACTTTAATATTGAATATTGAATTATTTTATTTAATAACTTCATTTAACAATAAGGCTAGCGCAGACTCGTGACAAGGTTAAAAAACTACCGCAGATTTTTGCTGTAGAACTTAATTAACTGTAATGACTTACCAGCGTGCCTATAAGCAGGGAATGTGTTGTTTCGAAAGTTGGCGGTAATTAAAAATTTTTGCTCCTGCTTTTCCACGACTGTATTAACTTTAACTTTATCCATTCAGCTTTACATGTTAGCAAAAACATATAGCTTATCTAGTGCTCAGTTATTGGCTGTGCAGGAATTCTTGTTGGCTGATCTGTCAATCCAACCAATCGCACATCGAACTAGGAGTTGTCGCCTTGTTTGATTTTGCTGAAGCATTGAATCCATCTTTTCTAAGCATGTTCTATGAGAGTTCAGTTTGACAGTCTTATCAAATCAACGTCAGCCAACTTTTAAAAAATTATTTAAAAGGGGCACTAGATAAGTTTTTAGCCGCGGTCAAACTGTTTATTCAAATTAGGCCATATTTTCTGAGCATATTTGAATAAGAAGTTTTATCATGATCCCCAAAGTTTCATGCACCTATTTGTCACCATTCTCTCACTGTCGCATTTTATCTCAACAAGGTCTGTGACTCTTTCAGCGCTGTAATGGAGCTAAATCGTGAACACTTTCACGCCATGATTTTCTACGATTTTAAGAGCGGCTTGACATTTCACCAGTGCCACGAGCGCGGCTGTCTGCTGCCTTTCCTAACCTTGCACCGTCCACCGTCACCGCCTGGTTCCGGGAGTTCAAGCGTGGCCAAGACAGCTTGAAAGACGAATTTCGAACCGGCCGACCTGTTTCAGTGACGACTCCTGAAACTTCGACCGCGTGCGACGCATGATTGAGGCTGATCGGCGAGTGACGTATCAAACGATTGAGGCATTTCTTGGTAGCTCATCGCCGACAGTCGCTTCTATCCTTCGTGATCACCTCGCTGTCCGCAAGCTGATCAGTCGCTGGGTGCCGCATTTGCTCACCACCGAGCAGAAGCAGGCCCGTATGAGCTGGTGCCAGGAAATGCTGGACAGGTTTGGCGGAGGGACGTCGAAGTCTGTCACAGACATTGTCACATGTGACGAAACGTGGGTGTATTGCTACGAACCCGAGCGGAAATGCCAGTCGCGTGTGTGGGCTTTTGAAGATTAAGCCCCGCAGACCAAGGTTGTCAGGGGTCGGAGCACTGGCAAGCAAATGGTGGCAATTTTCTTCTCCGAAAGACTGGCACTGCTCCGTCTGCCTGCCGCGTGTCATCAGCAGCCTTGAAGAGGCGCGGCCAAAGTGCGGCGTTCGAGGTCTCTGGCTGCACGAGGACAACGCCAGTGCGCACACGGCGAATTGAACTCGAGAGTTTCTACAGACGGTGGGCTTCCAACAGCTCAGTCATCTACTATATTCACCTGACCTGGCACTGTGTGACTTTTGTTTCCATCCATCAAGAATTCCATGCGAGGGTGCCGATTTTCCTCCGCCGAAGAGGCTGTTGATGCCTATAGATCGGCCGTTGAGGGGGTATCCCACTCAGAGTGGCGCCACTGCTTTGAAACTTGGTTTGAGCGGATGAGGCGGTGTATCCAAGCTGATGGAGAGTACTTTGAAAAGCTCTGAAAGTTTCATCTTTATCAGTAGAAAGACCATGGGGGTGTATTTCAAATACACATTTTTCATTTGTCTGGATCTCGAAGAATATTCAACAAATTGACATGAAAATCCAGAACACGGGCTAAAATTTTCCGCTTTATTCGATGGAGCAACTTCGAGAATCACGAAAAATCTGCATCGTCAAGATATTCAACGATTCTCCTCGGGGTGTCAGGTGGCAAAAACCACCAACATTGGCAATTTTTTCTGCTCACAAAATTTCATCATGAAACCACGTCGTCTCAACAAACTATGCAAATCAGTCGCAGGGACTTTTGCTTTCAGCATCCCAGGCACCAGGGTCCCATTCATCTCCGTCTGGAGCATCGGCGGCGACCGTCGGGACCTTCAAAAAAAGCACCCGATCGGCATCTCAGAGACGGCTGCGTTCCCAAAACTGAAATGGAATAATCCTCTTCTGCATGCAGCATTCAGTCAGTAGACATAATCGGTGAATGAAATCGACGATGGCGACCCTTTAGGCTGACCTGTAGACATACAGGCGACCTTCGGGACCTTCAACGGAGTGCTACCTTACAGCCCCGATGAGCCAAACAACGATGCAAACACAAAAGCCAAAAAACTAAGCCTACATAAGAGAGGCTGAAGCCTCCATAATCCAGCAAGCACAAGCACTAACAAAGCCTGTTTACTCTTTGAAAAACAGTCGAGTTTTTGTTTAAATAATATAAAAAGTGGATACGGTAATATGCGCATGCATGTGCATTAACGAAATTGCATCTGCAGATACGGCACAAAATGTTAGTCTTGTTTACTCTTTTGAAAAAGACCAAATCTAGCTCTTTGTCTTGCGCTGATTAAAGAAAACTATGCATGCACATCAGTAGATATAGGTGTAGGTTTAGGCCAACTAAAAAATTCAAGTCACTGCGAGGGCAAAAAGAAAAGAATTCGCGTAGCAGCTAAGCACTCGCTTGTTGACCCTGGCACTGTTTAAACTGTCAGACCTTCTTTCACCCACACAAGCGCTGCTCAAAAGCTGAACAAAAATAAGAGAGTTTGAGTGCACGGCCGTTTTTCTGTCTCTCATCCCATCGCACGCGTTGGCCCTATAGCTGCTATTCAAGTCAAGATCTGCTGCTAGATTTAAAGAAAAGATTAAGCGGTTCTATTTGCGGGCCTGATGACCTGCCGAGCCCCCCTGGCAGCTACTCGTAAGGAGAGTAGAGAATAGGTATAGAGAGAATGAATTGAAATGCAAAAACGAGAGCAAAATCGCGAGGCCGCCCACTGAGCTCCATTCAATTAATTTCTATCTGTACATTCTCTTTTGTAGCCCTAAATCCTGAAATACGAGCTACCAAGCCTGAATTATTTTTAGTAAAGCTCTGCACACCTGAGCGTTAACGAGTGTATAGCTACACGCTAACCGTATCGAGCAACCTACAAGAATCAACCGACAACCTGCCAATCGAAGGCAGATCGATGAACAGTCGACAGCAGGTTGAGACACAGTTCCTGCAGTGGCTGGAAGCCAATCACGCCATAGTGCACAATCCGCCACTTGGCTCTAATCGTTGCTCCATCGAATACGAGAGATCTCGTCAGCGCGGCATCCGCGATGAGCTTGTCCGTATTGCTAGTGGCGTGAGTTTGATTGACAATGTTTTTATATGAGCAGTCCAGAATACTGCAGAGAGGTTTCCAGTAGTTCTCATATTAACCCCCACCCTTAACTCTCTCTGGGATCGAGCTCTCGAGAAACCGCGGACTTCATGCATGGAATTTGTCTATGGCGAAAACCTTCTGTGGCGTTGTCTATGGCGTTCTCTTAGAGCATACCGCAGATACTAAATGTATGATAGGCTTCGCGCACTCGTGGCCAAGACATTTAAACGCTAAAAACCAAGTATCGAGCAGTATTGTTACAACGATCCAATTCTGGAGTCTCGACCATAGACTATGGATTTAATGCACGCTTTTTTCATTCAATTCACGCTGTTTGCTTGGCGCAAGATAGGGAGTGGCCATAGACTATGCATTTAATGCACGCTTTTTTCATTCAATTCACGCTGTTTGCTTGGCGCAAGATAGGGAGTGGCCATAGACTATGCATTTAATGCACGCTTTTTTCATTCAATTCACGCTGTTTGCTTGGCGCAAGATAGGGAGTGGCCATAGACTATGGATTTAATGCACGCTTTTTTCATTCAATTCACGCTGTTTGCTTGGCGCTAGATAGGGAGCGGCCATAGACTATGCATTTAATGCACGCTTTTTTCATTCAAGTCACGCCGTTTGCTTGGCGCTAGATAGGGAGTGGCCATAGACTATGGATTTAATGCACGCTTTTTTTATTCAATTCACGCTGTTTGCTTGGCGCTAGATAGGGAGTGGCCATAGACTATGGATTTAATGCACGCTTTTTTTATTCAAGTCACGCTGTTTGCTTGGCGCAAGATAGGGAGCGGCCATAGACTATGGATTTAATGCACGCTTTTTTCATTCAAGTCACGCTGTTTGCTTGGCGCAAGATAGGGAGCGGCCATAGACTATGGATTTAATGCACACATTTTGACATTGCAATCGGTTTAAAATGTACTACCTAGCAATAGCAGCCTCTAGCTCCTTGTGTAGCCTCATTCCATTGCAGTTGTCTATGAGAGCCAACATACAAGACATATGAATTAAGTGTCCTAACGATTAGAAAGTCAGTGGAATTGACAGAATGGCCGTCAGCGCTGGATTGTAAGGCTAGGTCGAATAAAGGCGATAAAGTTAAACCTGATGTCATGGGTAACTCAAATTGCTTTAAGAGTCAAATCGGGTGGTAATTGTGACCAGGATGCTACACTAGTAGGGCAGCTAAAGTTAACAGCGTCCCCCATTTAAGAAAAGTACATGGCTCTTTCCCTCTCATGAAGCCCAAGCCTAAGCCCGCTTGAAGCCACCGGGAGTGCCTTCAAAGCAAAGCTAAAAACGTGCTGTGTATTAAATTAATTGTTGCTACACAACAGGACCTGTCTCGCCCAGCTAGAGAGCAGTGCAGCGTCGCAGGACGAAGAGTCGGAGACAACATCGCTTCGCTTGACTTCATAGCCAAGATTGCCAGCTTGGAGGACACCTTTGGCGTAAGAGAGTCATCTGTTCTGTTGTGTTGCATCTGTCTAAATTTATCGGGAAATTTACTCACTTTAGCATCCTAATACATGTATTTATGTATTCAGTTTCCTTCCTTATACGTCTCCTTGTCGATCCACCTTCGTATTCAGATCTCTCTACCATTTTCTTAATAACTCTTCTCTACATGTATACCTTGCTCTATTCTCACGACTTCCCTCTCCCTTCTCTTGTCTCCCGTCTTATATCCTGTTCTCTCACTCTATCCCTGCATATCCCTCCTTGGCCCTCTCCCTGCTTCTCTCTCTCTGCCTCTTTCTCCCTGCTACTCTCTCCCTGCCCCTCTCTCCCTGCCCCTCTCTCCCTGCTCCTCTCTCCCTGCCCCTCTCTCCCTGCTCCTCTCTCCCTGTCCCTCTCTCCCTGCTCCTCTCTCTCTGCCCCTCTCTCCCTGTCCCTCTCCCCCTGCCCCTCTCTCCCTGTCCCTCTCCCCCTGCACCTCTCTCCCTGTCCCTCTCTCCATGCCCTCTCTCCCTGTCCCCCTCTCCCTGCCCCTCTCTCCCTGTCCCTCTCTCCCTGCCCCTCTCTCCCTGTCCCTCTCCCCTGCCCCTCTCTCCCTGTCCCTCTCTCCCTGCCCCTCTCTTCCTGTCCCTCTCTCCCTGTCCCTCTCTCCCTGCCCCTCTCTCCCTGCCCCTCTCCCCTACCCCTCTCCCCCTGCCCCTCTCCCCTACCCCTCTCCCCTACCCCTCTCTCCCTGTCCCTCTCTCCCTGCCCCTCTCTCCCTGTCCCTCTCTCTCTGCCCCTCTCTCCCTGTCCCTCTCTCCCCGCCCCTCTCCCTGCCCCTCTCTTCCTGCCCCTCTCTCCCTGCCCCTCTCTCCCTGCCCCTCTCCCCTACCCCTCTCCCCTACCCCTCTCTCCCTGCCCTCTCTCCCTGCCCCTCTCTCCCTGCCCCTCTCTCCCACCCCTCTCTCCCTGCCCTTCTCTCCCTGTCCCTCTCTCCCTGCCCCTCTCTCCCTGTCCCTCTCTCCCTGCCCCTCTCTCCCTGCCCCTCTCCCCCTGCCCCTCTCTCCCTACCCCTCTCTCCCTGCCCCTCTCTCCCTACCCTCTCCCCCTGCCCCTCTCTCCCTGCCCCTCTCCCCTACCCCTCTCCCCTGCCCCTCTCCCCTACCCCTCTCCCCCTACCCCTCTCTCCCTGCCCCTCTCTCTCTGTCCCTCTCTCCCCGCCCCTCTCCCTGCCCTTCTCTTCCTGCCCCTCTCTCCCTGCCCCTCTCTCCTTGCCCCTCTCCCCTACCCCTCTCCCCCTACCCCTCTCTCCCTGCCCTCTCTCCCTGCCCCTCTCCCCTACCCCTCTCCCCCTACCCCTCTCTCCCTGCCCCTCTCTCCCTGCCCCTCTCTCCCTGCCCCTCTCCCCTACCCCTCTCCCCTACCCCTCTCTCCCTGCCCCTCTCTCTCTGTCCCTCTCTCCCTGCCCCTCTCTTCCTGCCCCTCTCTTCCTGCCCCTCTCTCCCTGCCCCTCTCTCCCTGCCCCTCTCCCCTACCCCTCTCCCCTACCCCTCTCTCCCTGCCCCTCTCTCCCTGCCCCTCTCTCCCTGTCCCTCTCTCCCTGCCCCTCTCCCTGTCCCTCTCTCCCCGCCCCTCTCCCTGCCCCTCTCTCCCTGCCCCTCTCTCCCTGTCCCTCTCTCCCTGCCCCTCTCCCTGTCCCTCTCTCCCCGCCCCTCTCCCTGCCCCTCTCTACCTGCCCATTTTTTCTTCTACCAATCTCTCCCTACCCCTCCCTAGCCTTTTATCTTGACTACCAGTACAGCCTATTCAATCATCAAAGGCACAAAAGATCGATATTCTCAAAAATAGCGGCAATGCTGAGATTTGAAATCAGATTTTCAAAAGAGAGCTATAAATGAACACAGTTAAGTATTGCTGTCTTGTCGAAGAAAAGCTATTCAACATTCTTAGTGTTCTGATGAAAACAAAATCCCTAAGCCTGCAACTGCCTCAGCTTGCTGTTTATTAACTTACACAAACATGAACTACAGTAGTATAGGCTCTGCAGTCTGCACTAGTATTAGGGGCGCCAATACAATCTCCCAGTGTGTGTTGACCAAGCTAAAGAATCCCATACTCTTTAGCCAAGTGCTGTATTTAATTAACTATACAACGCGAATATAAGAACTATGATTTAGAGAGGCGGTGAGCAAGTTTGAGCATCGGTAGGGCGAATGGTCTGCATGCAGGCAAGGAGAACCGCTATATAGCTATCATAGTTATTGGTAAATACCCGAGCTCACAGCTTGGAGTGCGCATGCACTCGTTCAGCAACTCGAAGCAATAATATTAATCAGCACAGAGAATTATAGGATTATAGGAAAGAGAGGAAGCGGGGCTGAAAGAGAAAGGAAGGGAGAGAGAGGCAGAGGGAGGGGCAGTGATAAAAGGGCAAGGAGAGAGGGGCAAGGAGAGAGGGGCAGGGAGAGAGGGGCAGGGAGAGAGGGGTAGGGAGAGAGGGGTAGGGAGAGAGGGTAGGGAGAGAGGGGTAGGGAGAGAGGGGCAGGGAGAGAGGGGCAGGGAGAGAGGGGCAGGGGGAGAGGGGTAGGGAGAGAGGGGTAGGGAGAGGGGGCAGGGAGAAAGGGGCAGGGGGAGAGGGAAGCTGTACAATGGCGGCCGATCAACCCCCATCAATATCGATCGCCCATCCGCAGTCCTCTGCCGCAGCCGTGACATCAGAGGCGCACCGGCTGTCCACCAGCGGTCCTCTAGCCGAGCCGTCGTCAGGCTCCTTGGATTCGACCGTCCGCAAGCCGCTTGCCGGCTCCGCTCAGCGCTGCTGGCAGTGGCTGGACCAGCTCTCCGTGCTGCTGCGCCTGCACTCGAGAAACGCGGCCGACTACAACTCTTTCCACGTTGAATGCCACGACGCTGGTGGCCGAATGGGGCGCAGTTTTTCACACGCTTCGCGCCAGCTGGAGTGCCTGTTCCATCTTCATCATCCGGAACGGACTAAGCGACTACTGACCACGGCTACTGTGAGTCTTGAGTTCAACTAACTAACTAACTAACTAACTAACTGACTAACTGACTAACTAACTAACTAACTAACTAACTAACTAACTAACTAACTATAACTAACTGACTAACTAAATAACTAACTAACTAACTAACTAACTAACTAACTAACTAACTAACTAACTAACTAACTGACTAACTAACTAACTAACTAACTGAGTGACTGACTGACTAACTAACTAACTAACTGACTAACTAACTAACTAACTGACTAACTAACTAACTAACTAACTAACTAACTAACTAACTAACTGACTAACTAACTAACTAACTAACTAACTAACTAACTAACTAACTAACTAACTAACTAACTAACTAACTAACTAACTAACTAACTAACTAACTGACTAACTAACTAACTAACTAACTAACTGACTAACTAACTAACTAACTAACTAACTAACTAACTAACTAACTGACTAACTAACTAACTAACTAACTGAGTGACTGACTGACTAACTAACTAACTAACTGACTAACTAACTAACTAACTAACTGACTAACTAACTAACTAACTGACTAACTAACTAACTAACTAACTAACTAACTAACTGACTAACTAACTAACTGACTAACTAACTAACTAACTAACTAACTAACTAACTAACTAACTAACTAACTAACTAACTAACTAACTAACTAACTAACTAACTAACTAACTAACTAACTAACTAACTAACTGACTAACTAACTAACTAACTAACTAACTAACTAACTGACTAACTAACTAACTAACTAACTAACTAACTAACTGACTAACTAACTAACTAACTGAGTGACCGACCAACGAACTTAACTTACCGTCTCTTAAATATTTACTGAACTAAACTCTCGCACTTGTCTCCAGGACTCCCTAAAGCATTGTCTGAGCGAATGGGCAGCCGTGGACCATCTGGTGTCCGCCGCGCACTCCATTGTACCAATTGGCAGTCGGTGTCCAACGCCGGTTGGAAATGTGTCTGACAAAAGCGCTCCACTTCGCGGTATCTGCGCGTGCTTGTACGAAACGCCCGAGGTGAGACTTAGTCACTCTGTTAGCAGTAATATAGCATGTATGCGCGAGTTTTAAATGTAGGTCGCAACTCGCAATCTGGTCTCTTGTTGGGCTCCACCCTGTCTCTTGTTGGGCTCCACCGTGTCTGTTATTGGGCTTCACCCTGTCTGTTGTTGGGCTTCACCGTGTCTCTTGTTGGGCTTCACCCTGTCTCTTGTTGGGCTCCACCGTGTCTGTTGTTGGGCTCCACCCTGTCTCTTGTTGGGCTCCACCGAGTCTGTTGTTGGGCTCCACCCTGTCTGTTGTTGGGCTCCACCGTGTCTGTTGTTGGGCTCCACCGTGTCTGTTGTATGGCTCCACCGTGTCTGTTGTTGGGCTCCACCGTGTCTGTTGTATGGCTCCACCGTGTCTGTTGTTGGGCTCCACCGTGTCTCTTGTTAGGCTCTCTTACCCTGTCTCTTGTTAGGCTCTCTATCCTGTCTCTTGCTAGGCTCTCTACCCTGTCTCTTGTTAGGCTCTCTACCCTGTCTCTTGTTAGGCTCTCTATCCTGTCTCTTGTTAGGCTCTCTACCCTGTCTCTTGTTAGGCTCTCTATCCTGTCTCTTGTTAGGCTCTCTATCCTGTCTCTTGTTAGGCTCTCTATCATGTCTCTTGTTAGGCTCTCTACCCTGTCTATTGTTAGGCTCTCTACCCTGTCTATTGTTAGGCTCTCTATCCTGTCTCTTGTTAGGCTCTCTACCCTGTCTCTTGTTAGGCTCTCTATCCTGTCTCTTGTTAGGCTCTCTATCATGTCTCTTGTTAGGCTCTCTACCCTGTCTCTTGTTAGGCTCTCTATCCTGTCTCTTGTTAGGCTCTCTATCCTGTCTCTTGTTAGGCTCTCTATCATGTCTCTTGTTAGGCTCTCTACCCTGTCTATTGTTAGGCTCTCTACCCTGTCTATTGTTAGGCTCTCTATCCTGTCTCTTGTTAGGCTCCACCGTGTCTCTTGTTAGGCTCTCTATCCTGTCTCTTGTTAGGCTCTCTATCCTGTCTTTTGTTAGGCTCTCTATCCTGTCTCTTGTTAGGCTCTCTATCCTGTCTTTTGTTAGGCTCTCTATCCTGTCTCTTGTTAGGCTTTACCGTGTCTGTTGTTGGGCTCCACTGTGTCTGTTTTTGGGCTCCACCCTGTCTAGGCCTTCAAATAAATTGTCCATCGAAACCGAGTGTTCCGTCCTGATGCAACCGTAACTTCTGGAGGTTCTTTTCAACGTGTTCGTCTCTATATTTGATATATTTCTAGAATAATTTAACCGAACACCCTGGTGTCTAGGCCATAACGCTACATACCGATGGAGAGCATCTGTTAAAAGCATTTTGGATGCTGTATGTATCTACTCGCTAATATCAAAACTTACTCGCGAATCGCTTCACCTCCATGAGTAGTATGTCCTGAGTATATTTCTGTCTTTAGAACTTTCCGGTTTTTGGTAAATCAATCTACGATTATTCAACTAAACGAAGCAGCTCACACGAGACTTTAACCTTGCTATATATTAAAGGTTAAAGGTTAACAGTTTATAAACTCTACTTTATGCAGTTCGTCGTGGCGCAAGGCCAAGAGCTGACCATTCTAGACAACTCCGATCGACTGCAGTGGCGAGTCCGTCTGCTTGATGGCAACGAGGTGACGCTGCCGTCTATAACAGTCTGGATTCCGCCGCGAGATGTTAGCTCTATTGATAGAGCCGTTAGGTAAGACTGACGGACTGTCTCTCAGGAAGATGCGATGTTGGGGGGGGGGACAGCAGGTGGTAAACGTGTCTGACTCTCGCGCGTCAGATCCTCGGGATCTATTTCATGCATAGTTCAAGACTTCCGTAAGGTTCTCACCCATGCATGAGGTCTAACCCCCGTCCAAGGCGCAGAAAGTGTACATGCCTGACGATTAGACTTCGTGCCTGCCTACAGTAATGTGTTCAGTTGTCGAATCAACCCATGGTTTTAACCAATATAGTTTCATATATTATATTTACTTAAACTCACGTCAATCTGTAGACTCAAGCGTCAGTTATCGGATCAGTGGACTGCATTAATTGCCAAGCTAAAGCGAGACACTGTGGCACATATTGCGCAACTGTTCACCGGGCTGCTGGACAAACAGTCGGTTAGTTTGTCGATTATACGATTGTATGAGTATGTTCGGGTACATTACATATGTATCTAACAATCAGGATACAATTTTCTTATCGACAAGATTGTTCGATTTTTCTTTATAGTGACACGTTGAATCAAGGAACAAGCATAACTGAAGCCCCAATCTTACACTGATTTCCTTATCCACCAGCTAATTGCCGTCTCTAAACCAACTTGCGCCGAGGAATTTTACGATTTACTCGAACGAACTCTGCTAGCCGAAGAGGCCACCTCTGATTCTGAGGGCAGCGCTAGGCAAAAGCTGGCCACTATGCTGGCTGAACTGCGTGCCCGAACTGTTAGCACCGACGGTGCGTTTCACTGGTGCTCTACAATTGAGAGAAATAAGGGGGTCGGGTAAAGCGGGCTGACGGACGACTAGAATGAAAAAGGAGAGGGTTGATGTAGAGTGGGGTGGCTGGAGAGAACTCGGGGTCGGGTAAGACAGGCTGCGATAGCCAATTAAAATGAACTGAAAAGGGGTTGATGGGGAGTGGGGTGGCTGGAGAAAAATCGAGGGTCGGGTAAGACAGGCTGCGATAGCAATTAGAATGAAGTGAAAAGGGGTTGATGTGGAGTGGGGTGGCTGGAGAAAAATCGAGGGTCGGATAAGACAGGCTGCGATGGCCAATTAGAAAGTGAAAAGGGGTTGATGTGGAGTGGGGTGGCTGGAGAGAAGTCGGGGGTCCGGTAAGACAGGCTGACTTGGCCAATTAGAATGAAGTGAAAAGGGGTTGATGTGGAGTGGGGTGGCTGGAGAAAAATCGAGGGTCGGGTAAGACAGGCTGCCATGGTCAATTAGAATGAAGTGAAAAGGGGTTGATGTGGAGTTGGGTGGCTGGAGAAAAATCGGGGGTCCGGTAAGACAGGCTGCGATGGCCAATTAGAATGAACTGAAAAGGGGTTGATGTGGAGTGGGGTGGCTGGAGAAAAATCGGGGGTCCGGTAAGACAGGCTGCGATGGCCAATTAGAATGAACTGAATAGGGGTTGATGTGGAGTCGGGTGGCTGGAGAAAAATCGGGGCTCCGGTAAGACAGGCTGCCATGGCCAATTAGAATGAACTGAAAAGGGGTTGATGTGGAGTGGGGTGGCTGGAGAAAAATCGGGGGTCCGGTAAGACAGGCTGCGATGGCCAATTAGAATGAACTGAATAGGGGTTGATGTGGAGTCGGGTGGCTGGAGAAAAATCGGGGCTCCGGTAAGACAGGCTGCCATGGTCAGTTAGAATGAACTGAAAAGGGGTTGATGTGGAGTGGATTAGCTGAAGAAATATCGGGGGTAGGATAAGGCAGTCCGCAGATGGGCCAATTAAGCTAATTAAGCTAAGAAAATCATTAATTTTTCAGAAGCGGCGAGCGAGATTGCACGCAAGGGGCGCGTGAAGTCAAGCCTACGTAAGCAAGTTCTTATTGTTATTTTGGTACCGTTTTTTACAGCTGATTGTTGATTCCGTATACAAGATCTATATAAGAAATGAATGATATGATGTACACCCATAGCCCATTGTTAACAACCGTACCGCAGGCAACGATCCATACAGGCTGTCAACCACCGAGTTAGTCCGCCTGCACACGCTGGTGTCGAAGCTGTGGCAGCACCTGACCAGCTGGGCAGAGTTCCAGCGTGCCGGTTCAGACTGCGCCTGCTGTTGCTGCTGCTGCGGCTGCGGCTGCCCAGAGGAACTGTGCTGCTGCTCAGCCACAGAGACTAGAAAAGTCGGCACTGCTTTAAACTGGCGCGCGAACGGCGACTTGGAGTCTGAGTGAGATCAAACTATCACTATCAAATCAGAAGTACGGTATATAATATTAGTATTTTATAATTGGTATATCATAACAGTAGTATATGATATCAGTAGTATCTTATTAGTAGTATGCCAAATCAGTAGTATGCCATATCATTATTATACCAAACCAGTATAGTTATAATGTATCTCGATTCCTAACTCGCCAATTAAAACTCAGACTTCTACAATGCAGCAGCGAACGTCTCGAGCTGCTGCAACGCAGTCTCAAATCCGCAGCCAAAGCACCGTCAGACGATTACGATACCACTGAGCCGACAGTCCTTGCTGAGGTCTCCATGACAACCACAGCTAAACTTGGCCACCTGGACTTGAAACCAGCCGAGCCGAAGCCGAAGCCGTCTGTGGACTTTGTCGTCAGCGGCGTTGTCGTCGGAGCCTCGACAGTAAATGCTTTAGTTAAGACGAGTGCAATGATGCAGCCACAACCACCGCCACCACCACCACAGCCGCAGCAGTCAATGCGGGAGCCGCCAGTCCTCAGACACCAGGCGGCGCAGACAACCGCTTCTGTCGGTCTCCGTCAGTCCGAGGTTCGAGCCCGGCCGCCGAGCCTCTCCGAGGCGAGTCAAACGATGCTAACGGCTAAAACCCCCACCGCCAGCGTGTTGGTTGTCGCAACGAAGCATTCAGAGTCCGTTGCTGATCAGGCTAGCGACACACTCGATCTGACTCGTCAGAGACGGCAGGATCGCGACGAGCGTCGCGTCGACTCGTCGTTGCGCTACCAACCCGACATAGTCGAGACCAGGTGCGCAGCGGCCGGAAAGCTGCTTACAGTTGATCAGTTCGTTGACAGTCCGCTGGCGGATTTGCGTATCGAAGGGCTTTCCGACAGCGGCGTTCAATGTCGCCTGGCACTTGAAGACGCTAGTGATATTTCTGTGCAGATTGGACCGCAGTTCGACTGCGCCAGTGCGCAGACTTTGCCACCTGAAGCTGCCCATGACAGCGTGAACACAGGCATCACTAGCAAGGACATAGCGGTCTGGGCTGGCGCAGAGAGTTTCAGTCGCGGTGAGCAGACTTGTCCGGAGCCGGCTATAGGTCACGTGATCTGCGCTCCAGCCACCGCGATTGCCGGCGTGCGGACGCATCTTCACTTTGCGTTTGAATTCGGTGTTCAAACGGGAGCCAGCGCTTTTAAATCGGTCGATTATGGTCAGCAGGTTGGGTGCAGCGCGTTCGACAAGACGAATCAAGGTCAGCAGGTTGGGTGCAGTGCGTTCCACACCACGGATCAAGGTCATCAGTCCGGAGCAAGCGCGTTCCGGAACACGGATCAAGGTCATCAGTCCGGAGCAAGCGCGTTCCAGAACACGGATCAAGGTCATCAATCTGGAGCAAGCGCATTTCACACCACTGATCAAGGTCATCAGTCCGGAGCAAGCGCATTCCACAACACGGATCAAGGTCATCAGTCCGGAGCAAGCGCATTCCACCTCATGGATCAAGGTCATCAATCTGGAGCAAGCGCGTTCCACAACACGGATCAAGGTCATCAGTCCGGAGCAAGCGCGTTCCACAACACGGATCAAGGTCATCAGTCCGGAGCAAGCGCGTTCCACAACACGGATCAAGGTCATCAGTCCGGAGCAAGCGCGTTCCACAACACGGATCAAGGTCATCAATCTGGAGCAAGCGCGTTCCACAACACGGATCAAGGTCATCAGTCCGGAGCAAGCGCATTCCACCTCACGGATCAAGGTCATCAGTCCGGAGCAAGCGGGTTCCAGAACACAGATCAAGGTCATCAATCTGGAGCAAGCGCATTTCACACCACGAATCAAGGTCATCAGTCCGGAGCAAGCGCGTTCCACACCACGGATCAATGTCATCAGTCCGGAGCAAGCGCGTTCCAGAACACAGATCAAGGTCATCAATCTGGAGCAAGCGCATTTCACACCACGGATCAAGGTCATCAGTCCGGAGCAAGCGCGTTCCACAACACGGATCAAGGTCATCAATCTGGAGCAAGCGCATTCCAGAACACAGATCAAGGTCATCAATCTGGAGCAAGCGCGTTCCACAACACGGATCAAGGTCATCAATCTGGAGCAAGCGCATTCCAGAACACAGATCGGGGTCATCAATCTGGAGCAAGCGCATTCCACAACACGGATCAAGGTCATCAATCTGGAGCGAGCGCATTCCATAACACGGATCAAGGTCATCAATCTGGAGCAAGCGCATTCCACAACATGGATCAAGGTCATCAGTCTGGAGCGAGCGCATTCCACACCACGGATCAAGTTCATCAGTCCGGAGCAAGCGCGTTCCACGGTGTGAATTTCTGCCAACAAGCAGGGGCCAGCGACTTTGATCGGCTGGACGAATGCGAGCAGTCTGGTAACAGTTACTTCGACCGGCTGGATGCAGAGTCAAGCGCCGGGATCAGTGCATGGGATGGTGTTGATGGTCAGGCGAACGCGCAGTCTCTATTAACAGACACAGCTAGCTGCTATGATGTTGGAGTTCAGAATGTCGCCATTGAGGCTATCTGCGGGACTAATGAGGCTGTGACTCAGATGGGCTGCAGCAGCTTCTCATTTAATCAGACAGGGTGTCAGATTGGGCCCGGCTACTTCGACTTAATTCATACTGAATGCCAAGCTGGATGCAGTATTTTCGACAAAGCAGATAGTGAGTGCCAGGCTGGTTACAGCTACTTTGACAGAACGGAGAGCGACTGTCAGACCGGTTGCAGCTACTTTGACAGAACGGAGAGTGATTGTCAGACCGGTTGCAGCTACTTTGACAGAACGGAGAGCGACTGTCAGACCGGTTGCAGCTACTTTGACAGAACAGAGAGCGACTGTCAGACTGGTTACAGCTACTTTGACAGAACGGAGAGCGACTGTCAGACCGGTTACAGCTACTTTGACAGAACGGAGAGTGATTGTCAGACCGGTTGCAGCTACTTTGACAGAACGGAGAGCGACTGTCAGACCGGTTGCAGCTACTTTGACAGAACGGAGAGCGACTGTCAGACTGGTTACAGCTACTTTGACAGAACGGAGAGCGATTGTCAGACCGGTTGCAGCTACTTTGACAGAACGGAGAGCGATTGTCAGACCGGTTGCAGCTACTTTGACAGAACGGAGAGCGATTGTCAGACCGGTTACAGCTACTTTGACAGAACGGAGAGCGACTGTCAGACCGGTTACAGCTACTTTGACAGAACGGAGAGTGATTGTCAGACCGGTTGCAGCTACTTTGACAGAACGGAGAGCGACTGTCAAGTTGGCTGTAGTCAGTTTCAGTTCAAGGAGCAGCTTATTTCAAGCGAGTGGAGCGAGTCATTGGCAAAACAGCAGCGCCCACCATCCCCTGTGTCAGCTTTAGCCTCCATGTGCGTGCACCCGGTGCTAGCGGATACTGCTGCCCACTGGGTCACCAATTCCAGTGACGCATCATCCGAGGCCGTACAGACTGTACAGACTGATTCAGCCATTGCCAAACTGCCAGAACTGAGCCACACAGGCAGTCAGCACTTGCAGGTTGTACTTACTGACATGGCAATCCAGACGGACGCACCAGCAGCACTAACGGAGATAAAAAAGGTTGCCGAGACTTACAGCAGCCAAATTCAAACTGATGGCAGTCTTTTTAGCCGCCTCAATGCCGAGGTTCAAGCTGGTTGCAGTGGCTTCCTGCTCAGCGATGCAATCGTTTCGGTGGGTACAAATGTTTTCACGGACTTCAGTCAGGCAAAAGTGTGCTCAAATTCAATTGCGTTAGTTGAGACCGGTAGTCTGCATAAGGTTTCTAGTGAGCCGCAATCTGTCTCAGCCAAAATAGACACCTGCGAGGAGGTCGTCAGAGCCTGCGGAAACATTGATATTGAGATGATAAATTCAAACTGCCAGACTGGCAAAGCAGACAGTCGGGAACTAACTGACTCAGCCGTTCCCAGCGAATGGAGCACCTTACATTGGAGCAAGTATTCAGACGACTCCGTCCTGATTCGTCCAGCGACTGACGAAGTTCTGGCTCTATGCTTTGGACAAACTGCCGAAGCAATTGCTCGTACGCAGAGACTTTCAAGTGACAGTTCCGCCGTTGCAAGAGTTGCCGCAGTGGCTCACACAGGTAGCATGCACTTGTTGACACCTTTAAAAGAATTCGGAACGCAAACGGATCAGGAGGTTATTATTGAGAAAAGACAACCCACTCAGAGCCTTAAAATCAGTTATTCGGATGGCAGCGAACAAACTGACTCGAGTTTTTTCACACGCGATATCGAGTTATCGGCTGGTGTGAGCTGTTGGAGCTTCGCTGAAGATGCTGTCAGAGCGAACAGTCGGCTCCAGCTAGCCGAGACAGGAAGCATTCACGATGTCTCATCTCAGCAGCAGTACGTCTCGGTCAACATGGACCCGGTGTTGGATTCGAAACGGGTCGAATGTCAGGTCGATGCAGTTTGTCAATCCGGCTGCAGCTTCTTCTTTGATAGGCAAGAGGCTGAGAATCAGATGGGCTCTGGTACCTTTGAGATAATTAATAGTGAATGTCAGGCCGGTAGCGGAGGCTTGAATTCAGAAGATTTCGAATGCCAAGCTGGTTGCAGCTTTTTCTTTGACTTGGAAGAATCTGACAGCCAAACTGATTGCAGCTTCTTCTCTGGCAGGCAGGACACCGGTTGTCAGGCTGGCTGCAGCCATTCAGAACTCGAGAACTTCGAATGCCAGTCTGGATGCAGCTTTTTCTTTGACAGAGAGGACAACGAATGTCAGGCTGGTCGCAGCTGGTCTGACTTCTCAGACTCCGCTATTCTCGGCGAGTGGAGTCTCACACGATCCAACAGCAGCGTCGCTGTGGTTGTTGCGCGTCCTCCAGGCAAAGCTGAAGAGACAGTCAACACCAGAGCAGAGATTCAACCGGGTAAACTCGATTTCGTTGTTGCTAGGCTGCCTAATTTGAATCAGACAGGCAGTCAACACCTTGGAATTAATGTGAAGGAGTGCGAGACGCAGACACTGGACATTGAGGAACCTGAGCAGTTTACCATTACTGAAAGACTTCATGAAAGCTGCGAACCCAGCCTGAAATATTCGGACAGTTGCAATCAGACCGACCACACTCAATTCGGACACTGCGAGACGGGATCGTCAGCCGGTGTGAGTACGTGGAGTTTCAGCCAGGCGAGTGTCAATGCGAGTTCAAGTTTGAAGTTAGCAAATACTGGAAGTATTTACGAACTATCGTCTGAGCAGCGGTGCGTCTCGGTCAAGCTAGATGCTGATAGTGAGCCTATCAAAGTTGTTGCTAAGCAGACAAGGCATGCCGACAGTCAAGTTGATAATGAGCTTCTGCCCACGACCGATGCCGTATGTCAGGCTGGGACCACTTTGTCGTCTGAAGCTGTCCAGCAAGCTGTATCAAGCTCGTGGCATCAACCAGACTCTCTCCTTGGCCACGTGAAGTCGCAGCCAATGAAAACTACGGACACTGGTTCGCTCTGGGCTGTGGACGCTGTGCAAAGCGAGATGCGCACCTCAACAGGTCCAGAATGCTGCGAAGTCGAGTCGCAGACTCGCACAGAGACCGCCGTAGCCAGCGTGAAAGCCTGTCTAGATGCGCTGTCAACTTCGGACATTGAATTGGACAGTCGAGAGTGCCAGACCGACCCAGAGGTGGTGGTCCCTTCTGTTCGGCTCGATAAGCCGCTGTCCCGCTCGATCGCTTGTCGCGACACGGTGTCGCTCTACCGGCCTTTAGACGCGGCGGCGCTCGGCGACGACTCCGGCTCCTACTTCACTTACCACCCGGAGCACGCGGAACGGATGCGATTCGATGAGCCGTGCCAGCGCGCGCACTACATCCAGACAGATGGCATCCGGATTCACGACGGCCCGATGGTGGACACCGGCTGCGGGCATCGGGACTACTTACCGAGTGAGCCTGTTGTTTTATTTAATTTTACACCATGCTACTATTAGTACGATGTTTTTTAGTTCTAAGAATTTTAGCCGAAAACTTGACTACTGGATTCGATTTGATGTTTGATGTCTGCGCAAAATAGGGCTTTTTGTGGTGCGTATTCGAGGTTCAGGATCGGACTCCAAGTGCCAAACAAAGTTTGTGTCTCTTCTCAGCTTTCTACTATCTGCCATCTAATTTCCTCTCTCGCCTCTTTTCTCTTTTTTTCATATATCATCTCATCTTTCCTCTTCTGGAAAGGAAGGTCATAATACACACACATTATGCATTCCCAGGCTTGGCGGAGGCTTCAACTGACACCGCTTCGGCGTCAGCCGCCGCCGCGTTGTCCTTGTCGCTGTCTCTTTCGCCGACCGTAGTGTCCAGCCCTTTCCTTGTTGGCTCCGCCGACGCTGGGTCCAGCGGTCTGCGCAGCCCCGCTGCCATGTTCCGCTGGCGCAGTCGCAACCAGAGCGCCAGCTCGCATCAGCCGACTGCGCTAACATCGACGTCTAGCGATAGAGACAACGAGGGGGAAGAAGCGGCGGCGAAGCAGGCGGCCGAGGAGGCGCGCATGGTTGCCGAGCTGACCAAAGTGACGCGTCTGGTGCCAGACCTGAAAGGCCGCGACATTCCAGCCGTGCGTCTCGGACCACCGATGCCCACCGTTGTCGAACACCGCGACATCGCGACACCGACGACGACGACGACGTCTGCTTTGACAAAGGCAACGACAGCGGCGACAACAAAGACCATGACGACAGCGACTGCGTCAATTTCGATGGCGGCGACGTCCGGTGCGCCGACAGTGTCAACGTTGCCAGAAGCGGTATGGACTACTTCAACGACGTCGGCTACTGCTATGGCGTCAGCTACTTCAACGACGTCGACTACTTCAACGACGTCGGCTACTGCTATGGCGTCAGCTACTTCAACGACGTCGGCTACTTCAACGACGTCGGCTACTGCTATGGCGTCAGCTACTTCAACGACGTCGGCTACATCTACTGGCCCTGTCGTTGACGACGCGGACTCTGTCTTCCAGCGAGCGAAGGCGAAGTCTCTTGCCAGACAGCGCCAGCGTCAGCTTCAGGAACTCGCGGCGGCCGCTGCTGCCGATAAGGTGACCAAGCAGTGAAGAACTTTAACTATATTCTCGAATATGTTCAAGTACAGCATGCTTCACTTAAATATGCTTAGTAGTTTTTCTTTTTAAAGTTTGCAAAAGATTAGAGAAGGCTAATTATTTATTATTACTTTTTGTTAGGGAATTAATCAAGAATATCAGAATTTTCTTATTTTGTTAAAGAAAAAAAATCAATAAAAATTTTGTCTATTTTTCTCTTTAATAAAAATATACATGCATATTGATTGCAGCATGCATCGATCATTTTCATCCACAAAGCGTTTTATGTAATCAATGAATTTTATTTTTTGCAAAATATCTGCGCATTTCTTGGCTTGCAAGGCAAATGGCTTTTTAATTGGGACAAAAGGGATTTGATAGTGAGTTCTATTTTCCTACTAGACTAGTTCATGCAATTTTCCCGTTTCGGAGCTGCCTCAATCAAGCATTTTTGAGTGCGACTCAATAGGCCTCTGTAGAGCATGTATGAACCGTTTATTTGTTCATTTTTTTAATTGAAAAATAATTGCGGAGGCTTCTACTGTTTGCTGTCGGTTAAATTTTATGCAGGAATAATCTAGTGTCACGTGCTTGCCGCGTGTATGTGTGTTTCACAATGACTGCAGATGTGTATTTCACAATGACTGCAGATGTGTGTTTCACAATGACTGCAGATGTGTGTTTCACAATGACTGCAGATGTGTGTTTCACAATGACTGCAGGTGTGTGTTTCACAATGACTGCAGATGTGTGTTTCACAATGACTGCAGATGTGTGTTTCACAATGACTGCAGATGTGTGTTTCACAATGACTGCAGATGTGTGTTTCACAATGACTGCAGATGTGTGTTTCACAATGACTGCAGGTGTGTGCGTGTGTTGTAAATAGCATCAGTTTCGCTCTCGCGTGCGCGTGAACTTATGTGTTTTATGCTCAGTGTGCAATCGCTAGTGTACATGCAAAATCAAATATAAAATATCTCGCTTGGCTTTAGCCACTTCGTGTTTTCTCGGACTAGCTCAAGCCTGCCTTTTGCCTAGTTTACAGTGGTTAACAATGATTTGAAATGTTTGTGTGTTTTACAATGACCTCGAATGTTTGTGTTTCACAATGACTTCAAATGTTTGTGTGTTTCACAATAATCATAGATGTGTGTGTTTCACAATGACCGCTATAGTGTGTTTCCCACCAGTGACGGCCGCTTGTGTCCTTTTAACTACCAGAACACTATGGTTGCATATTTTTGTTATTGAAATTGATTTGAAATTTCTTTTAGCTGTTAGAGATAAACCACACACAGTCTTGATAACGACCTCAATCAAGGGAGAGAGAGAGTGTGGAGAGCTTAAGATTGTCTGAGTCTGAGATAAGGGACACCCGAGCTCTGTGGCCTGATCCAAGTGCTGTCACCTTTGAACCAATTGACTCAACAGAATGATTGAGCAGCCTTTTAGCGACTAGAAAACTATCTATATTAACCCGAGCCTTGCACTGGTTCTGCTCAGATTTCAACTCACCTGAGGTTGGCTGTTGTCTATTCTCAGAAATATTTTTTCAATCTGTTTATTAATTGATTGTATCGATCTTGCCTTCAGCTTGACATCCAACAAGACTCGTTTGAGAATGCCGCCGATCAAATTGGCCATAGTAACGCTTTTGTTGCTGCTGCCGAGTCTTGTTGTCACCTCGCCAACAGAGAAGGCAACTAAAAAACAGCCGAACATCCTCATATTGCTGGTGGACGACTTGGGCTTCGGCGACATCGGTGAGTCCTTCTTTTTTGTAGAAATGTTTTTAAGGCCGTCCTAAAAGAAAAAATAATTAATTTAATTAATTTTCATTTCTCAATTCTTGAATGCTTTAAATTTATTCTAAGATAGTTTAACGTCTTGCCAGTGGCATGTCAGGCCGGCGCACTTAAAGCGACATTGTCACACAACTGGCAAGAAGCATTGCTGCCCCCATTCCGCCGACTCCCCTGAGCAGGCACACAAGCGCGCGGATACGTACGCAGTCATACGCACAGGCACACTCACACAGGAGTGTACAGCGGCCCTAACTTTATTGATCGTTAGGCATGTACACTTCACAGTGCCTTGGGGGTTGGCCCTCAAGCTGGGCATTAATTGCACGAGCAGAGCCAAGCCGAGATCCCAATCTAGCCCAAAAATAATGCGACTGCACTTGGAATCGAGCCTGGGCCGCTGGCACACCAGAGTGCCGCGCTGGACGACTAGGCTACGGCCGACCTTATTCGAATATTACTTTAGCTTTGTTTGCAAAACGGTTCAATGCTTTACCAAAAATTTCCTTCTAACCTCGCAGGCGCCAACGGTAACACCACAATTCGAACGCCGAATGTTGACAGAATCGCCAAGGAAGGCGTCCGGCTGTCGCACCACCTGACAGCCGCGCCAGTTTGTACGCCGAGTCGGTCGGCACTGCTGACGGGAAAATATCCCATTAGGATGGGCATGGTGCCCAGCATCCAGATGCAGGTGTTCCCGTTCACGGCTAGCCAAGCCGGTTTGCCAACTAATGAGACCACTTTTGCCAAGGTGGCTCAGCGGTCTGGCTACCGCACCGGACTGATTGGTGAGCGATCGACCGCTTAGGGTCTTCATGCATTTTTTGTTGTAAATTTTAATTATTGGGTTTGAAGAGATTGTGCTGTGGGGACTTGTTTTGCGTGCTGAGTGTGAGGGATTGTTTTGCGGTGGTGGGTGTGAGGGCTTGTCTTGGGGTGATGGATGTGAGGGGTTTGTCTTGGGGTGGTGGTTGTGAGGGGTTTGTCTTGGGGTGGTGGTTGTGAGGGGCTTGTCTTGGGGTGGTGGGTGTGAGGGGCTTGTCTTGGGGTGGTGGGTGTGAGGGGCTTGTCTTGGGGTGGTGGTTGTGAGGGGTTTGTCTTGGGGTGGTGGTTGTGAGGGGCTTGTCTTGGGGTGGTGGGTGTGAGGGGCTTGTCTTGGGTGGTGGGTGTGAGGGGCTTGTCTTGGGGTGGTGGGTGTGAGGGGCTTGTCTTGGGGTGGTGGGTGTGAGGGGCTTGTCTTGGGGTGGTGGGTGTGAGGGGCTTGACATGTGTCACGTAACGTACATGTATGCATTGTGTGCCCGATCCGCCACTATTGCGCAACTACACAACCAGGAAAGTGGCATTTGGGCGCCCACTGCAGCAACAGCAAAGACTTCTGCCACCATCCGAACAACCACGGCTTCGACTATTTCTACGGCTGCCTGCTGACTCTGTTGAAAGATTTCAGCGGCCTAGGCGAGTCGATCCTACATTCGCGATTTCCTCACTACTACAGGAACATCAGCCTCACACTGCTGGCTACATTGGCTTCTCTCGGTGTGGGCTACAAAATTGGCATCCTGCCCAGAAAACTCTGCATATTCTTAGCTTTGCTGGGCGTCCTTGTTACCGGATTCCTATTCTGCCTGCCGGGTTACCTAGTCCGCACCGTGAACAGCCAGCTTCATCGGCAAACCGAGCTGGTTGAACAGCCAATTCGATTTGAGAAACTGACCCAGCGGCTGGTCTGGGAAGGCGAAGAGTTCCTTGACAAGGCGGTGGACGAGGGAAAGCCGTTTCTGCTATTCATGTCTTTCCTTCAGGTTCGGAGCTGACTAATTTTACTAGCTTTTGCCTCATTTTTCATTGGGGTAGCGGTGCTCAAGAGGTGTGAGCTATCCGATTGAGTCTGGGGTAGCGGTGCTCAGGAGGTGTGAGCTATCCGATTGAGTCTGGGGTAGCGGTGCTCAGGAGGTGTGAGCTATCCGATTGAGTCTGGGGTAGCGTTGAATTTCAAATAGTTAATGCTTGGCCCCCGTTCTTCCAAAATGCCGCAGGTGCACTCCCCGTTGTACAATTCGGTACCCGGATATCGGGGTCGCAGCGCCCACGGCTGGTACGGCGACAACATCGAAGAGATGGACTGGTCCGTCGGCCAGATCCTCGACGCTCTGGACAAGCGCGGCCTGTCCGACGACACCATCGTGTACTTCAGCTCGGACAATGGCGGCCACATCGAGGAGACGACGCACACGGGCGAGCGGGCCGGCGGCCACAACGGCATCTATCGGGGCAGCAAATGTCAGGGCGCCGTTGACGGCGGCATCCGCGTGCCTGGACTGCTGCGCTGGCCTGGCGTCATCCCGGCTGGCAGTCAGAGCAACGCGCTGACCTCCCAGATGGACATCTTCCCGACTCTGCTGGAGGCCATGGGCCAGCCGGTACCGTCGGGCATCGACGGTCGCAGCATCACAAAGCTCCTGCGCCAGCCTCAATCAACAAAATCGCCTCACGACTTTCTGTTTCAATACTGCGGCACCTTGCTGCACGCGGTGCGTTGGAACTCGCCCGAGGGGGTGCTCAAGCTGCGGCACTACTCCCCCAACTGGCTGCCCGGCACTGAGGGCTGCCGCTACATCTGCGGCTGCATGGAAGGCCTCGGCAGCGTTCGACACTCGGTGCCGCTGCTGTACGACCTCAGCACCGACGAGCGCGAGACCGCCATCGTCCCCGCCGACTCGGAGCGCTACCGCCGTCTGGTGCCGCAAATTCTCGAAGCCGAGAGGCGTCATCAGGCGAGCCTGAGCTCAGTGCCGAGCCAGTTCACCTTCGCCAAGCTCATGTGGCGGCCCTGGCTGCAGGACTGCTGCAATTTCCCCCTCTGCAACTGTCGGGACACCAAGTACGACAGTAGGCCAGCCTAGGGGAGTCTTTGTTCTCGGCCTTCCAAATACTGATAAAGACATGAACATCTAAAGTACTTCCATTTATGTAGTTAATGTCTGTTTCTATTAATTTTTCTCCGTGATATAGATTTCTGCGACGACCACGATGAGATTCTCTGAATAGAGATTCTTATGGTTGAGATTCTCAAAGGTGAGATTCTTGATCTTGAAAGTGCGAGCATGGAAAGGTTTGTGGAGTTATTTATCGTCTATGGTCGAAATTATGAGCTTTACGTCAACCAAATAAATAATGCAGACACGCAATAAATACATTCCGCCTTCAGGCAGCAGTGCGCACTTTCAGTTGGATTTAAAATATGGAGAGTAGGGCGGCAGCTGCGCGACTCGTTGGTTAGGCTATACTGTTACAAACACTAGAACTCAAAATTTAACTATAGCGTTCCTATATATGAGCTATGTTGATATATATATTGAGCTTGACCTGGAATGAAAAATAAATTGAATATATATACTGAATTAAAATTCTCTCAGTCGATATTTTCGATTCTGAGTTTCTTATAAAATTGTTTTTGACGGGCATTCCGTTGCAATTACATATTCCTGAAGTCTATATACTAATTTTGCGCTTTAACAATGAAATAAATAATATATGAAAAAATGAATGTAAGTACTACAAATAGAAGTTAACAGAGGGTCCTTTGAAACTTCACAATAGCCATCCGGGGCGCTCATGGTTTGTCCACCTCATCTCATATATCCACTCACCTTCTATCCGCTTCCATCTTGTCTCATCTATCCTCTTAGTTATCCAACTGAATCAGAAATTCTTTGTTGCGCATCGATTTTACGCATTAATGTGTTTAAGACGCGTTTTGCATACATTTAGCACGTGTATTAGAAGTGCTTTAACAGAGACCTTGAACTAATAATACAAGCAACAGATTCACCTGCTGTAAAACAGCTCACCGTCTCACCTGCCCTCTACAGCTACAGCAAAAATAATTCGGTCATAAATAATTGGATAAGAACGCCTGGCACATCCTCTTCTCTCTTGACTGTCAGCCTTCCTCTTTGCCCTGCTGCGCCAAAGAGAACCGCCGTCTCTCTCTCTGTCCCTACATGTGTATCTGGTCGGCTTAGTCTCTGGTTCGTTTATATCTCTCTCTGTTAGTTCGCTTCTCCGCAAATGAGGAAAATATATTCTCCAAGCAGTGTTGTTTAGTTCGGCAGTTGACCCACTTGGGCCGGAACTGTGACGACTCTGTCTGTCAGGGGAGCAAATTT
>NIVC01000040.1:1112500-1320000 GCA_002269645.1 Macrostomum lignano
GATTTGGCCGACTGGCTGGAGGAGCGATCTTCGTCGCAGGGTAAAACTACTGTCAACAAGGGCTTAGAAGGGTTAGGAAAGTACAATTGCAAATAATGAAAATAGAGATCTGAGAGAGTGTCCTAGATGACAGTTGAAAAAAGAAGATTAAAATAATAAAAAAATGGTAGAAATTTGCATACAGACAGGCAGACACAAAGACACATGAACGGGGGTGGACACAACTGACACCAAAGCATTGGATGACTTGCACACATAATGCATACTAGGGCATTGTGCACTGGACACTGAGACAAGGAAGAAAGCAATTTTTGCTTTTAAAAAAATTTCTAACGGAAGATTACCCACTGCCAGCAAACTTTGTTCCACCATTATCTCCATTATCCCCAATTGCCATCTCAACCGGAGCAGACCGACTGGGTCCGAGCGAGTCCCGCCGCGACTCGCTGGAAATGTTGTCGGCCACCAGGCGCAACGATTTGCGACTGCTCCGGCTTGCCCGACGACTGGCCAAGGAGCTGCGAGAGGCGACCGAAGCGGCGGCGACTGCTGCGGCGGGCCACGACTCGGGCCTAGCAACAGTTTTCAAGCGGTGTCGCCTCGGCCGGTTCTCCTGCCCGATTGGCTGAATTGTCGATATGTCTGTCGCATCCTGCATAGCTACTAATGGCATATTAACTGTGGAGATCTTTGAGATGAAATGAACCGAGAAAAAAACCTTACAACGCTGCAACAACCCCGATTGATGGCTCCTCATCTTGAACTCGATTTTGGTCGAAAATATACAGTTACATCAAGTCAGTCCCGATCCGCCTATACAGGCTGTTTGCGCGCGGTGTAAGGAAGGCACTCTGAATGAACTTTTTCAAATGATGTTCATAGTTTAACAATATCGCGAAATTTGCTGTTCGGATCATAAATCAGCGTCACAGGGCGCGTTTCACAGCTTCACAGCGCAGTGGCGTAGCCATCCATGCAAAAGGGTCAAAGAGGGCCGTGCACGGTCCTCCCTATATGCTGGCAGAATGGGGTCATCAAGCAGGCGGTCGACGGTTGGTCGCCTAACCGCGTTAAGGTTTCAGGGCGCTGATAAAGCGACGGTACAACATGCGATCTCAGAATGGTTTAAGGACGATTCTCGAGAGTTTTCTTGACAAATCGACACGTCATGAATTAGGTTCTTGTTACGATTCCCAAGATAGTCTGTGGGTGGTTTTAAGGATGGCCCAGGGATAATGCAAAAACAGCCCGATCTTGAATTTATCCAGCATCTCGACCACCGCGTTAAACAACGTCCGATCGACTGCGCTACGATGTCGCAGTTCGTCGTTGGAAACTTCGGTTGGTAAGCAAGTCGTCGAAGAAGACGAGGTTCCTTGATCTGCCTGTCAGCGCGCGTTGAACACGAGGACGACGCGTTAGCAAAGGAATTTGAAAACGAATGGTGAAATAGAGTTTCTTGCTATTGGCGATATGCAGATAAAGTAATGTCCTACGCCAATTTACCAAGGTTCTTTTATAACTAAACGTGTTTCGCCCTCGGTGGAGCATCTTTAGGTTTATTTTATTTAAGATTTCAAAAGTTAATCATCAGTGTTAGCATTTTGAAAAGGCAGAGAAAGCCAAAAGAAAACTTCATTAACTTTATCTCTACAAAACAAAATTTTAACTTCTAGATTTAATCTCAGTTTGTTAAATTCGCGCTACGGTTTCTTTCAACCATCTACTGTACTGTACTTGTACATCGCTCGACAAATTTCCCGGCGAGGGAAGGCAGAAGCTGGCTTGCATTTTTCACGCTGTCTGCAATCTTTAATATGTCGGAATTGTTTTGAAACCTCCAGCAGTGCAGAGTATAAAAAAGGTAAAAGTATTGTATCATAAAAAGTGCGATGGCACGTGTACTGGAATCCTGCAGTTTAGTCCTGAAAGTCACTAAGATGTCAGAGACTGACTTGGTCTAAAAAATCACGCATGTACCTGTTGCATTAACTGTCTATATTATTTTGCGAAGCAGCAGGCATAATCATGGCTGCATCTGTATAGCATATCTATACCCAAAGCTTGAGAAGCAAACAATCATAGACTCAAGCAAAATCATTTGTTGAAGCGCAAAGCAGTTTACACTCCCAACTCCATTATCGCAATATCTGTGGCAGTTCAACCAGAACGTTCGATCTGCACGAGCGGCCTGCCAACCATGACTTTTACAGCACAGGCATATGGTATAGGCAGTATATCCGTATCCCTAGCTTTTTGTATATAGATTCATGCATTGGATTTTTTAAAGCTTGCTTTTTAAGCCTTCTAAAAGCTGTACAGTCGGATTTCAATTCTCTACTATGTACATACATGTACGCACATAGGTATATAGCTCGTAGTAAGCAAGTCACGAGACAATAATGGATTACGTAAGCTATTTACACCTCATTAAACTACTACAGTGCTTACCATTCAGTCACTCAGCCTTAAAAGTAAATAGTTCATTCAGGTTATAGCCAGGAGTCTACATGTACGCTCATAAGCACTTGGCGCTACATTCAAAACTTGTCAAGACTTTGACGTATATTTGTAAACTTCTTAAAGACAGATATTTTACGATTTGATGCATAGGTAGTAAGAATTTATAAGGTAAACCATAATCTCAAGCACTCTCTGAACGTACGAGTGGCTGCATGTCTGTTTACAGTATATTTGGGAAGTGAAAATCGCGGACTTTCCCGATCCCAGGATTCCACAACATTAAATGCAATTGATGACGTCAGTTAGTTTCACTATTGGACTGTATATTTGCATGGCATGACAGGACTTTAATCTAAAAATTACAGGAAGTCACTAAAAGTCCTGTCAAAGTCTTGCGCAGCCAGTCGCCACACACAGCCTCAATTAGCCCAGCTAATGTGGCACCCATTTTACAGCTGGCTGAAAATAAGACACGCAGAGTCAAGTGTCTTGCTCAAGGACACAAATTGTTCCGAGTGGGTCGAGAATCGAACCTCCGACCTTTCTGACCTCCTCCTGAATTTTAAGGTTGATGCCAAACAGAAAGCCCCACAATGCCTAGCGGATGCGATAGATAAGATATATTTAGCCATATAGCTACTGAAAATAGTTTTAGCAATTTTTTACAAACTCTTCCAATGACTGAAAGGTCTGATCCCACGTCAATTCAGACAGAAACCTGCTTCCTGTAAAGACAGCAATAATCGGTAGAGATGTATTGTTTCTGGTTAGTTTAAAACGATATGCAAATGTAAGAAAAGCTATATTAAGCTTGTATTTTCTATGGGGAGAGAAGAAGAGATCAAAGGCAGCCCTATAGCTACGAGCTAAGAATCGGCACAGACAGGCTTCTACGCGTCGAAGCTGCAAAAAGTTCCATTCGATGTAGTTTTGAGCTCAACCAGACCAAGCGTGAATAACTTGAGCTTGATAAATCCAATTGAGGAATCCTTACTTATACATGCAGTGCACCAGAGAATAGCAACTTCCTTGCGTTTTTTCGTGATTCTACTCGTATAAACAGCATGAATTTTCGAAGCTATAAAGACCCAAGTTTGTAACTCCACATACGTATAATAATCTCAAAAGCTACTTGTAGTTTCATCACTAAAATGGCTAAAAATTCTTTAAATTTCATGAAAGCTATAGACTCAATGCGAACAGGCTGAACTGCTAATGCAACGACATGGGTTCGAATTTTAATCATGAAAAATAACTATATAAAAGCCTTTTCAACCAAGCAAAGCAGACTTGACTTGAGAAAAGGAAAAAGAAATTAGAACTCAATCAACTTTCAATAAACCATTTCGACTTTTGAAGATCGTCCAAGCTTTTAGACACACGGCAGATTTTGTCTGCATTGCATTTTGCCTCTCCATGCTTAGTAAGTCTTATTACGTTCTGGTGGGTGACTGTATATCAAATTCATTCTTTTATTGCGGGAGAAGTTTTCATTTCTATATACATGCAGGGGTAAAATGTACCCGGTACATACATAAGAATCGGTGAGCTATTAATACATGAATATTCCATGTCGCATTTGTCCCCTACATCTGGGGGGATTGCTGAGATGTCAAGGCTCATAGGGGAATTGCTGAGGTGAGATGAAAGGCTCACGGGGGAATTGGTAAGATGTCACAGAGGCTCACGGGGGAATTGGTAAGATGTCACAGAGGCTCACGGGGGAATTGGTGAATGTCGCATCTTACGGGGTAATTGCTGAGATGTCAAGGCTCATGGGGGAATTGCTGAGATGTCAATAGGCTTACGGGGAAATCGCTGAAATTCTGTGACCCATGGGTTACTGAGTTGCAAAAGATTAATTGGAGGTTGTTAGTAGCCAAAGCATCAAGGGGGGAGAGGTTTAGGGTTAAGTCATGGCTTTAAAGGGAATTTAGATTATATTTTAGGCTATACAGGTGGCTTTCAGGTCTTATGCTTTTTTGCTTTAAACATCAGTCTCCTTAGGGAACTAACAATAGTGACCATACAAGGTCAAAAGCTGCATGTGATGTGATTTATTGATTAAGATTGCTAGTCCATATTTTTAAACCACCGTCTAGATTGCAACTCACTGCAAGGTTTCCATACGAGACTATATCAATAAATCTTGAATTTTTACACCTATGCCCTAGAGATTCCACTAAAAGCTAACAATTATTAGCTTAAAAAAGCTCTTGAATCATTAAGAGTAAACAAATTAGATTTTTAAGTAGGCAAAAGCTTAAACAAAGAGTGCATAGTCATATAGGTGTAATATAGCCGATTAAATATGATTTATGGCCAATGAAAGGCACAGAATCGCCCAATGGTAAAAACACCAAACTAGTACAAAACTGCGCCACTTAGAAGTCACAATACAAAAAAATCGAATGACAGAAAAGGAAACACTGCAGCAATGACAAAATAAATCAAACAAGGCAGTTATTAAAATTATCAACTTAGAAATAACAGCAAGCATTATCTATGCAGTTAGTATAACTCTGAAAATTAAAAAGACCATGCCAATCAATCTTACAACAATTTTCTTTCAACAACAGCCCTCTTGACTGTTCAGTCTCATAATCGTCCCACAGGATATGCTTCGTAATAGCTAGACGAAGCGGAGGTAAACTGAGAGTTTAATTAACCAGTAGCTTAGATTTTCTGTATGACAACCATATCGATATTCACTATTCAGATTGGATGCAACTTACCGAAGAGGCAAAACTAATAAACATGCAATCATTGATCGATTCGAAAAGACCTGATAATCAATGAACAAAACGACACGAGGGGAAATTAATAACAATATGTTCAATTCATAAAAAAATTACAAGAATACTTTTGTGTGTGCGGGATTTTACCGAGAGGCATTTAGTTGCAAAGATTGTATTCCATAGAACACAGTTGTTGCAGTCAATTTGGTAACAACAGCCAGTCAAAATGATTGCGCTAATTTTGTGAAATTATACAGGTTGGTGCATAAGTAGCCGAACGCAATTATAAACACAAAAATAAAATGTCTTATAAAGTAAGAAAAAAGTATGCTCATACGCTCGTATGTATTAATTTTTTAATATATTATTATTTGTTTTATGTATTCTTAACAAAACTTAACAAAGTTCGGCTACTTATGAAACATTCTGTATTTTAAATTCCATTGCATTAATCAATAATACATGCATACAGGCAATAAATGACTGACTCGGAACAACGATGCACTCTAAATATGACAGTCAACTGTGACTTATAAAAGTACGCAACAGACTTGCAATTTGCGCATTCAGGCGTATACCAAGCAAAGCTGAAAGCGTTAAACTTGGGTGAACAAGACATAGCGGACAAAAAACCCAGGGCATCGGAGTGCTGTTTAAAAAACAATCGATAAACTTCAGTCTCCAAACAGGCCAACCAATCCAATAAGGGAAAGCTAAATTCCGCTTAGGCCAAAGAAATAAAGTTAGCCGTTAGTGGGGGTGGGGGCAAGACAGAAAGCAGGGGAGGAGGAGTGGGGTTGGTGCAGTGGTGCTGATTGCTGATAAAAAAGGCTGACCCAATTACTCCTACCCTGCCGGCTAAATAGCAATAAAACTTGTTTAAAAGTCTACAAGGAACGGGGTGGTGGCCGGAGGGGGTGAGGCGTGCCTGTGGGTTAGGGTTAAAAATCGATATCTCGCCTAACGAAACCCACCCTAGAAAACTACGAGACGAGTCTGGGGCCTGTTCTGTGCGATATAACGCAATAAAATTTTAATTTGTGATGCTTAAAGTCCTATTTAAACACTGCCAAAGCCATATGCACGTCGTTAAAGCATTTGTAATTAAGTCACACTTTAATTTATTGTCAATTTAATTTTCATCAGCTTTTTACTTGTACAAAATCAAAATTAATTACTAGAAACCCACAATATACCACTTTAAGTAGCGAAATACGAATATATTATAACAAAATTTACTATAAAAACAAAACTTTATAATGATAATGATCAACAATGGAGATTAATAGAAATCAATTACAAAAGCACCTTATAAGGCTTTGCTTCAGATATCCGATAATATTGAGCTATTGAGCTTATGCTATTATAAGTAGGTAAGTAGGTTGATATACAAGTACATTCAAAATATAAACAAAAATGCTTTTCGTAGTAATACAAAATAAAACAAAAACACAGGATCGATGGGGAGAATGAGGAAAAGATAGCAAACGGGAATACAAGACAATTGACGAACTTACCTAAAATGGCTGAAGCGCCTCATCATCTAATTAAAAAAAAAACTCGCCACTCAGCATGCATAATAAAATGAAAATCAGCGAGATTGTTAAAAACAACTAAAATAATTAGCCGCTCAATCAGTCTGATCGGCGTTTTGTTTTTTTGTCGTCATTTTCCGAATTGCTCTCGACGCCTTCGTCGACGGGACCAGCCGGGGCGGCAGGTGCGGCGGCTTGTTCAAAAAATGGTCGTTTCGGTCTAACTTTCTCGTAAACAAAGCGCTGCTCGCGCCATTCTAATAAATCGGCGCCATCAGGGGCGGAGCCGTCGCCGTGTTTAGTAAAGGCCCGATTTCTTGCATAGTGAAATTGTCGTTTAGCAAAATCGTAGAACTCCTGCTCGAGCTTCCAGGCCGGGGTTTTCTTTAATTTATCTATTGTCGCCTGCGAAGGCGGCACTTTGTGCGAAGTTCTGCGCAGATGCGATTTCTCCCGACTGCGGTAAGCCGCCGTTAGGCCGCGAAAAAATCTTGGCAAAGCTGATTCTAATAATATGATAAAATCGCCCAGCTCTTCGGTGATGCCAACTAAGAAATATTTATCAACAAGGTTGCGCTTCGCCTGCTCCAGGGCCTCCCGGTTGCCAGGCTGCCAGCAGTGAGCGTCGTGGCCGCAGAAAAACGGAACCTTGAGCAACAGGTTAGGGATTAAAAATATCTGAATTTGTTGTTTTCTAATACCTGAAATACCTGCTTTCCTATCCCTGAAATACCTGCTTTCCTATCCCTGAAATACCTGATTTCCCACCCATGAAACACCCGATTCCCCATCCATGAAACACCCGATTCCCCATCCATGAAACACCCGATTCCCCATCCATGAAACACCCGATTCCCCATCCATGAAACACCCGATTCCCCATCCATGAAACACCCGATGTCCCATCCATGAAACACCCGATTCCCCATCCATGAAACACCCGATTCCCCATCCATGAAACACCCGATTCCCCATCCATGAAACACCCGATTCCCCATCCATGAAACACCTGATTCCCCATCCATGAAACACCCGATTCCCCATCCATGAAACACCCGATTCCCCATCCATGAAACACCCGATTCCCCATTCATGAAACACCCGATTCCCCATCCATGAAACACCTGATTTCCCATCCATGAAACACCTGATTTGCCATCTCTGAAACACCCGATTCCCCATCCATGAAACACCTGATTCCCCATCCATGAAACACCCGATTCCCCATCCATGAAACACCCGATTCCCCATCCATGAAACACCCGATTCCCCATCCATGAAACACCTGATTTGCCATCTCTGAAACACCCGATTCCCCATCCATGAAACACCTGATTCCCCATCCATGAAACACCCGATTCCCCATCCATGAAACACCCGATTCCCCATCCATGAAACACCTGATTTCCCATCTATGAAACACCTGATTCCCATCCCCAAAAACAAAAAATCATTACATAAGACCAACTCTTACCTGCAGCCAGAGACTCTTCTCTGAGCAGTCCTTGTGACCCTGCTCAACGCACTGATCGAATGTCATCTGCTGGGTGCGCTTATTTCGCATTCGTTTGCGCACCAGATGAGGCCGATAGTCGTCGCCAAAGCGTAGAAAATAAAAATATGATATTAGGCGCTCCAGCGGATCCCGGATGATGTTGATGTGCAGCGGTTGGAGTGGGGAGCCCAGCCTGCAGCGGGGTCATTAGGAAATGGGATTGTGTTCAGATGAGATTCTATTAATAATGGGTGATATTCTATTAATAATGGGTGAAATTCTATTCATATTGGATGAGATTCTATTCATATTGGATGAGATTCTATTAATAATGGGTGAGATTCTATTCATAATGGGTGAAATTCTATTCATATTGGATGAGATTCTATTCATATTGGATGAGATTCTATTAATAATGGGTGAGATTCTATTCATAATGGGTGAAATTCTATTCATATTGGATGAGATTCTATTCATATTGGATGAGATTCTATTAATAATGGGTGAGATTCTATTCATAATGGGTGAGATTCTATTAATAATGGGTGAGATTATATTCATAATGGGTGAGATTCTATTCATATTGGATGAGATTCTATTAATAATGGGTGAGATTCTATTCATAATGGGTGAGATTCTATTCATAATAAGTGAGATTCTATTCATATTGGATGAGATTCTTTTAATAATGGGTGAGATTCTATTCATAATGGGTGAAATTCTATTCATATTGGATGAGATTCTATTCATATTGGATGAGATTCTATTCATATTGGATGAGATTCTATTAATAATGGGTGAGATTCTATTCATATTGGATGAGATTCTATTCATATTGGATAAGATTCTATTAATAATGGGTGAGATTCTATTCATAATGGGTGAGATTCTGTTCGTAATGGGTGAGATTCTATTCATATTGGATGAGATTCTATTCATAATGGATGAGATTCTATTCATAATGGATGAGATTCTATTCATATTGGATGAGATTCTATTCATATTGGATGAGATTCTATTCATAATGGGTGAGATTCTATTCATATTAAGTGAGATTCTATTCATAATGGGTGAGATTCGATTCATATTGGACGAGATTCTATTCATAATGGGTGGGATTCTATACTTTTATTGGATGAGATTCTATTCATATTGGGTGACATCTTATATTCATATTGGATGAGATTCTATTCATAATGGGTGAGATTCTATTCATAATGGATGAGATTCTATTCATAATGGATGAGATTCTATTCATATTGGATGAGATTCTATTCATATTGGATGAGATTCTATTCATATTGAGTGAGATTCTATTCATAATGGGTGAGATTCGATTCATATTGGACGAGATTCTATTCATATTGGACGAGATTCTATTCATAATGGGTGGGATTCTATACTTTTATTGGATGAGATTCTATTCATATTGTGTGAGATTCTATACATAATGGGTGAGGTTCCATTTATAATGGGTGAGATTCTATTCATATTGAGTGAGATTCTATACATAATGGGTGAGATTCCATTTATAATGGGTGAGATTCTATTCATAATCGATGAGATTCTATTCATAATCGATGAATGAGCCGACAATTCACCTGCCAAAGTCCAGATATGCCACGTGGCCGTGAACCATCATTGGCTGCATCTCTCGCCAACCAGTGAGATTGTGCACCAGAGCCGCCTGATTGGCCAGCGTCAGCACGTGCTGATTACGGCTAGTACTAATGTGAATCACGTGAATCTGGTTCGACCAGCACAGATCGTACACCATGTTGACGAAACTTGTACTGCCAGTTTTCGGGACCCGATTGTAGACTATTAGACTCGGAATCGAACTTTTTGACTGCTGGATTGGCGAATTGAAGGTCTGAGCAACTTGATGGGGCTGAGACTGAGGCTGCGACTGAAGCTGCTCATCTAGGCGAGTTCGGCTAAGGGTCACGATGAGCAGCAGACAGAGCAGGCAGACGGCTGCCACAGGCCAACGCTGCCGCCAAACGAATGAACAGAAACGAACCATAGACGGCATGACAAATAAGGTGCCCAAATATCTACTTTCAGTGTTGCAACTGAATAGTAGTAGTATATATAATAACTACTATTTAGCTGTTATTCAACCCATGCAATATTTGTAAGCGACTGTCATTAGTAATAATTAACCATGCATTAAGACTGTAAAGGTAATTCTGAGTGCAAATGATATTATAATCCTATATAGGAATAGAATCGGCGCTACAAGCCTACAACTGTCACAGACTGTTGGATTCGGCGCTAAAACAGCCACAGACTGTTGAATTCGGCGCTAAAACTATCAGAGACTGTTAGAATCGGTGCTAAAACTGACAGGCCGTTGGAATCGGCGCTAAAACTATCAGACTCTTGGAATTGGCGCTAAAACTATCAGACTGTTAAAATTGGCGCTAAAACAGCCACACACTGTTGGAATCGGTGCTAAAACTGTCAGACTGTTGGAATTGGCGCTAAAACAGCCACACACTGTTGGAATCGGTGCTAAAACTATCAGAGACTGTTGGAATCGGCGCTAAAACTACCAGAGACTTGAATTCAGAGCTAAAACAGCCATACACTGTTGGAATCGGTGCTAAAACTGTCAGACTGTTGGAATTGGCGCTAAAACAGCCACACACTGTTGGAATCGGTGCTAAAACAGCCACACACTGTTGGAATCGGTGCTAAAACTGACAGGCCGTTGGAATCGGCGCTAAAACTATCAGACTCTTGGAATCGGCGCTAAAACTATCAGACTCTTGGAATTGGCGCTAAAACTATCAGACTCTTGGAATTGGCGCTAAAACTATCAGACTCTTGGAATTGGCGCTAAAACTATCAGACTCTTGGAATCGGCGCTAAAACTATCAGACTCTTGAAATCGGCGCTAAAACTATCAGACTCTTGGAATTGGCGCTAAAACTATCAGACTCTTGGAATTGGCGCTAAAACTATCAGACTCTTGGAATCGGCGCTAAAACTATCAGACTCTTGGAATTGGCGCTAAAACTATCAGACTCTTGGAATTGGCGCTAAAACTATCAGACTGTTGGAATTGGCGCTAAAACAGCCACACACTGTTGAAATTGGCGCTAAAACTATCAGACTGTTGGAATCGGTGCTAAAACTGACAGGCCGTTGGAATCGGCGCTAAAACTATCAGACTCTTGAAATTGGCGCTAAAACTATCAGACTGTTAAAATTGGCGCTAAAACAGCCACACACTGTTGGAATCGGTGCTAAAACTATCAGAGACTGTTGGAATCGGCGCTAAAACTACCAGAGACTTGAATTCAGCGCTAAAACAGCCACACACTGTTGGAATCGGTGCTAAAACTACCAGAGACTTGAATTCAGCGCTAAAACAGTCATACACTGTTGGAATCGGTGCTAAAACTGTTATGAACCGTTGGTTTAGTTTTCTAGACAAAGATTTAAGGTGCTGTAGATTTCTATGAAAGTAACAATGGACAAAATAAATGGAACTTGCAGCTAACTGCACTGCTAATATATTAACATGTTGCACTATTTCAACATAAAATTTACAAAGACAACAAAGAAACCAGTTGTAGGGATATTTGAAACAGCATCGTGAACAGATTACCACATAGAGCAACTATGCAGAAATAAATATATACAAACAAGCCCGATAGGAATCACAGAAAACCGTAGCGGCAATCAACATTGTTTGAAGCTAGTCTTAACTCAGTGTCTATGCTAAAAAGCTGATCCCGGCCCAGCATCATTATCCTCCTCATCGCGACTCTCTTCATCAAACCGAAGCTTTAAACGTCGGCGCTTAGGCACCGATGCAGTGCCGGATTCGACGTCAATGTCATCTTCGACATCGTCGTTGGAATTAGCAGTGGCAGCGGTAGATTTCGAAGTCGGACCATTGTGTCTGCAAGTTAAAGCACAGACGATGAATTATTATAAACTAATACCCAATCCACCCCACCGATAGCTTAGCTACCCAATCCACCCCACCGATAGCTTAGCTTACCCAATCCACCCCACCGATAGCTTAGCTACCCAATCCACCCCACCGATAGCTTAGCTACCCAATCCACCCACCGATAGCTTAGCTACCCAATCCACCCCACCGATAGCTTAGCTACCCAATCCACCCACCGATAGCTTAGCTACCCAATCCACCCCACCGATAGCTTAGCTACCCAATCCACCCCACCGATAGCTTAGCTACCCAATCCACCCCACCGATAGCTTAGCTACCCAATCCACCCCACCGATAGCTTAGCTATCCAATCCACCCGACCGATAGCTTAGCTATCCAATCCACCCGACCGATAACTTAGCTTACCCAATCCACCCACCGATAGCTTAGCTACCCAATCCACCCACCGATAGCTTAGCTACCCAATCCACCCACCGATAGCTTAGCTACCCAATCCACCCACCGATAGCTTAGCTACCCAATCCACCCCACCGATAGCTTAGCTACCCAATCCACCCCACCGATAGCTTAGCTACTCAATCCACCCAACCGACAGCTTAGCTACCCAATCCACCCCACCGATAGCTTAGCTATCCAATCCACCCGACCGATAGCTTAGCTACCCAATCCACCCCACCGATAACTTAGCTACCCAATCCACCCCACCGATAACTCAGCTATCCAATCCACTCCACTGATAACTTAGCTACTCGACCGATAGCTTAGCTACCCAATCCACTCCACTGATAACTTAGCTACCCAATCCACCCCACCAATAGCTTAGCTACCCAATCCACCTCATAGCTGCCCCATAGCTACCCCATCCACCTCATAGCTATCCCATCCACCCCATAGCTACCCCATCCACTCAATAGCTACCTCATCCTCCCCATAGCTACCCCATCCACCCCATAGCTACCCCATCCACCTCATAGCTACCCCTAATCCTCCCCATAGCTACCCCATCCACCCCATAGCTACCCTTAATCCTCCCCATAACTTCCCAATCCACCCCATAGCTACCCCATCCACCCCATAGCTACCCCATCCACCCCATAGCTACCCCATCCACCCCATAGCTACCCCATCCACCTCATAGCTACCCCTAATCCTCCCATAGCTACCCCTTCCACCCCATAGCTACCCCTAATCCTCCCCATAACTTCCCAATCCACCCCATAGCCACCTCAACCACCCCATTGCTCACCTGTACGCAGGCCATATAAGGTAGGGCAGGTTGTTAGTAAGCAGGCTGACCAAGCCCGGCGGTAGTGTCAAGGCCTCTGTAACGCAGAGCCTATCCGGTATGAGATGTCGCAGAGCCCTGCAGCTAAGCGCCTGCAAAGTGATTGGCAGGCTTAGCGCCCGGATTAGTTTAACGCCACTCTTAGCCGCCGTGCTGCACACAGCCGGATACATTGGCGCCTTGAGACCGCGAGCGGCCACGCCAAGACACTGGCGATTTAGAAAATAGGTAAGGGTGCCGTGCCAGAGGTCCAGCAGGAGGCCAACAATGGCGCCTTGGCCGAATGGTCTGCAGAATTCGCGTTTCTGCCTGAGGGCAGTTTTAAGATGATCGGGGCGTTTTTTATTTGTTTTGAGGCACAAAACTGGATTTTGAATACTTGGACACGTGCATATATGGCGCCAAAATGAGTACCAGAGAGCTGCCAAAATAAGTACTAGGGAGGCGCCAAAATGAGTACTAGGGAGGCGCCAAAATGAGTATAAGAGAGGCGCCAAAATGAGTACCAGAGAGGCACCAAAATGAGTACTAGGGAGGCGCCAAAATGAGTACCAGAGAGGCGCCAAAATGAGTACCAGAGAGGTGCCAAAATGAGTATCAGAGAGGCACCAAAAGGAGTATCAGAGAGGCACCAAAATGAGTATCAGAGAGGCACCAAAATGAGTACCAGAGAGGCACCAAAAGGAGTACCAGGGAGGCGCCAAAATGAGTACCAGGGAGCTGCCAAAATGAGTACAGGGAGGCGCCAAAATGAGTACTAGGGAGGCGCCAAAATGAGTACCAGAGAGGCGCCAAAATGAGTATCAGAGAGGCGCCAAAATGAGTACCAGGGAGCTGCCAAAATGAGTACAGGGAGGCGCCAAAATGAGTACTAGGGAGGCGCCAAAATGAGTATCAGAGAGGCACCAAAATGAGTACCAGGGAGGCGCCAAAAGGAGTACCAGAAGGGCACTAAAATGAGTACCAGAGAGGCGCCAAAATAAGTACCAGAGAGGCACCAAAATGAGTACCAGAGAGGCGCCAAAATGAGTACCAGAGAGGCGCCAAAATGAGTACCAGAGAGGCGCCAAAATTAGTAACAGAGGGGCACCAAAAGGAGTATCAGAGAGGCACCAAAATGAGTAACAGAGGGGCACCAAAAGGAGTATCAGAGAGGCACCAAAAGGAGTATCAGAGAGGCACCAAAAGGAGTATCAGAGAGGCACCAAAAGGAGTATCAGAGAGGCACCAAAAGGAGTATCAGAGAGGCGCCAAAATGAGTACCAGAGAGGCGCCAAAATGAGTACCAGAGAGGCGCCAAAATGAGTAACAGAGGGGCACCAAAAGGAGTATCAGAGAGGCACCAAAATGAGTAACAGAGGGGCACCAAAAGGAGTATCAGAGAGGCACCAAAAGGAGTATCAGAGAGGCACCAAAAGGAGTATCAGAGAGGCACCAAAAGGAGTATCAGAGAGGCACCAAAATGAGTACCAGAGAGGCACCAAAATGAGTACCAGGGAGCTGCCAAAATGAGTACAGGGAGGCGCCAAAATGAGTACCAGGGAGCTGCCAAAATGAGTACCAGGGAGGCGCCAAGCTTGGTACTAGACACAAAATATCGCCTGCAAAACATTATAAACTGTATATAAATGACTATTTTTTAGTATTTAACTTAGGAATGAGACAAGCTAGACACACACGCTCTGACACAATTAATTATATAATAAAAGAAAAACAAATCCTCACTGATTCTGTTGAAAGTAGCCATTATAAGACAGTCCCATCGAGTCGGGTCCCAATCCCAGTAGGGATACGAATGCGCTATGATGACTGCGAGGCTCGAATCCAGTCGAGCAGACGCCAGCCATAATATCGGTGCCATAAACCGGGCTGACAAATTTCAATTCCCAATAGTGCAAGCCGTCTATTAGTGGCCGATTGCCAACCGCCGCCGCGGTGCCTCGGCTAAACAGCGGATGAAAGCTGACGATGCGGCCGCAGCTGGACAGGGCGCAGTCGGCGGCCTCCGGTTCTGCCCAGGACCAATCGGCGTCGCTGTTATCCTGCCGACTACCGCCGTCACCAGTTGTCGATGCCGACAACTCTTCGCCGCAGGCGCAATGAATCCAAGTCAAAGATCTGGCACCGCCGCCGTTGGCTCGGGGACAGTTGCAGAACGACTCGGTGTCCCTGCGCGGTTTGTACAGTTCAGACAGGCCGCCGCCTTGGGCGCTGATGGCTGCTCGGCGATGCTGTTGAAGATGATGACGGAGTCTGGGATGGTGCCGAGGCGACTCACCACTGTTGCTGCTTCTGTCATCATCGTCTAGAAGGGTGAGCCTCAGCTGCTCGCCAGCGGCCGACTGCTGAGGCTGATGATCAGCGCCAGTGTAGCCATCGCTGCTGCTGCTGCTACTGCTGCTGTTACTACTGTCAGCAGTAGTGCTGTTGTCTGGTGCTGTTGCCTGAAATTATTTTAGTCATTTTCTAACTAATGTATTAGTAAATTGATATAAAATAAAACCAATTACTTTAAGGGGTTACTTTAAGAGGGTAGCCTCTCTATCGGGCTCTCGGGTCCTCTGGAACTTCACAACAGCAAACTGGCCTAAGACATGTCTTAAGGTTTATGACACTTCTCTGCTCTCTACTCTCTGATCTCATATCTTCTCTCCTCTCCCTTCTCTTTTTTCCTCTCTTAACATATTTTATCTCTTCTCTCCTCTTGTCTCCTATCTTCTCTTTAATTCCTTTGCCTCATTTCTCTATCTCTCTTCCCTTGATATCTCTCCTTGTTCCCTTCTCTGACCCGCAGTCATGCGCTGGATTCTCTATCTGGCCCTTGAGGTAAAAAACGTTTTTTGCCACCCACTGGGTTAAAGCATCGGACTGATAACTCAAAGGTCGGTGGTTCGATTCCCAATCCCACTAGAGCAGTTTGTATACTTGAGCCAAAAACTCTGCATTGCTTCAGTTCACTCAGCTATAACTGAGGGTGTGCATGGCAACCTTCCAGACCTCAGACTGAACAGCTATAGGCAGCCTTCAGATGCGCCACGCAATAGCTGAGGCTGAGCTGACAGTTGTACATCTGGCTTAATTAGGGCCAATCTAGATATACTAAATCTATATACTAATTTTTTATATATTGTTTAAATAGTAAGAAGCCACAGTTTTGTATTTTGACTAATTATGCTATGGATAAACCCTTAATATGGCAAAACAATAAAAATGTATTGATACATTAATAAAATAACAAAATTAAGAGCCTTTTCTTTAGGAGAAGAGATATTCTCATATTTTCTATATCAACATTTTTTTTTAGAAAAAAATATTTTTTTATTATTTAGAAGTTATCATATTATATTATATATTTGAGGCTTAGAATGACTTTTTAGACTTTGCTACAAAGTTTTTTTGGCTATTTTGGTTATATTTTTAATTTATTTATTAGCAGTCTATACCCCCTATTAGGAAGACAACAAAGAAATAAATATATATTTTCAAAAACAATATATATACCTATATATCTACCTATAAAAACGAGCTATCTAGCCTAAAATATCAATATTCTCTGTGAGATTTAACATCAAAATTTCCTTTTTAAGCCAAAAATTAAGCCTAACTTACTTTTTGATTTTGATCCATATTCGGCTTGGCTTATAAACAATTTCCAATTGATTAGGGCCTATAATTAGTATTTCAATAAACCCTAGAAAACTTAGCATCTTAGCAATTCCCTCCTCCTCTTCCTAAGCTTTGAAAATATATCAAAGCATTGCTTTATCCCATTCTAAACATTGATAATATAGTAATTCCTAAATAAATATTTAATGTTTAATAAGGCAATTATTCTATGGTTTAATCCTAACCCTGCTGAAAGTCACAACATTTTAGCTAATCCCCTAATAAGATAAAGCATGCCAGCTATTCCCAATGAGCCTCAAGCCACAAAAACTTAGATATTCCCCTTATGTGCCCTAACAATTCAATAGTTGTGCATTTTTGCAAAACCCTTTAATGATTTTAATAATTCCTTGTGATACAATTTAGCCAACAAACCAATAATTAATAAAAAGCCTATTGTGACATAATATTCTTAAAAGAAAAAACAGAGTCAGCTTTTGCTTTATAATGATCACTATTCATTTTATAAAAAATTTTTTGACCTTTAGCTTTGCAAAAAAGCATGTTTTTTATATAAAACCTAATCTCCTTAGCAATTAAAATTGCACTTTATAAGGCCTATCTACAATAACACATTTTTGATGCAAATTACATTATCTATAGTATAGTTAAGATATAGGTCATAATGTACTGATTCTAGAAAAGTTCTAATTCAACAATAAAAATCTTTCAAAAATTGATAGCCATTGCATTTTTATGAAATCAATTAAATAGACATAGATCATGGATAGGCTTTAAGCAAATTATTTATTATGGTATAATTAATTGATTATACTATATCTAGGCTAGGCCTAGTTCGTTAGCTGGTTAAATAAGACTATCCTTCAGTTTTGTTCATTTAATTATTTTCAGAGTCTTATATTATTTTTTACCCCTTTTTCAGCATGGCGGGTTGCCCATCTGCTCCGACGACGATTGTCCCACTGGCTGAGGTCACCTATGCGATCTTCCATTCATGAAGATGCGTGACCTTGCTATCCTGACTGCCGACACGCAATCTGTGATGCGCTGGCTGGCGAAGTACCGGCTGCTGCCCAACGAGCACCAGTGCCACAATGACAACTGCCCTATGACACCCCAAATGCAGCTTCAACATTGTCAAGGTGATCCTTACATTGATGGCTAGGCCTGGGCCTGCAAGGACTGCCGCACTCAGGAGTCTATCAGGAAGGGCTCATTCTTTGAGCGCCTGATTGCAGCGCATGGGCATTTTGGCGGACGGCGTCTGGCGCGGATCTAATATGGCGCGGCGCGGCGCGTATGGCGCGCAGCAATTAGTACGGCGCGGCGCGGTACTAATTAGATGCCGAGGCATTTAGGCTTGATAAGACAGTCATAGTTACTCCTGCCGTTTACCCAAAACTGCGTTAATTTTGGTTTAGGGTTTCTTTCACAGGTAAGTCATTTCACAGCGTGGCGCAGGTTGTGTAGGCGTCTGGCGTACTTAAGCCATGCGCTGCAATAGGGTTTGAGCGTAGCCACCTGCTGCTAACCCAACTGGTGGACTCCTGTACTGGTGGTCCCACCCCATAGCTGGGAAGGTGGCAGTTTTTGGTGAATCTTCCGGCGCAAATTGGCCCTTTTTGGCATACACAGCGCACACAGCGTACAAGGAAAAATTGGAAATGCTCTGGTGGCGCACATGGCACATGGCGCTGAAAAAATGTATAGTTAGGCCTACACTTCATTATACTTTGCAAAATATATAGTGTCAGGCCTAATTCCATAATTCGTAAAATAAAATTATGTAAATTACATAAATTACGTAAATCACGATATAAAATACGTAAATGAAATTCAAATTTGTCTACCGTAAATTCCTTATAGTAGAATAAATACCTTACCTTACCTTACCTTAGGCTTACCTTATCATGACGCGCTATGGCGCACAAAATCTTTTCTTCTTGGCGCACGGTGCATAGTGCTCAAAAGCCATCAAAATAGTTCTGGCACACACTGTGCCACCTTCCTGACTATGGGTCCCACCTGCAGGAATACCTGTGGCGCCGGCTGTACCCAGACGGGCAACACTTCGGCAACTTCCTGTAGGGTGAGCCACTACTACCCTGCCTGAACACTCTTCGCGGCTAGTGTATAGTAATTGTACCTGAACAATAAAACGGCCCTTTTCAGGGCCACCAAATAATTTGATAGTCCTATTTTGTGTTGCGACAATCGTTGTGGGAGCAGAATAATATAGGCGACCCGCCATGCTGAAAAAGGGGTAAAAAATAATATAAGACTCTGAAAATAATTAAACAAACAAAACTGAAGGATAGCCATTAAATAATAATAGGCCCCCCTAGTAGGCTAACAATAGGCTTTTTAGAAAGAACCAATTAAAAAGGTGATAGATTAAAAAGGCAATAATTAAAAGAATAGCAATAATATTAATTACAAAATCACATGTATTAGATTTGTATTTGTCAAAAATGTATATTTTTTAATTGATTTTACTAAAATGTACAAGTAGTTAAAATGTAGATATATTAGGCTTATATTGGTATTCTATCTATACATGTATCATTTATGTATACATTAATGGACCAAGTCAAGGTCTCAAGGACTACTCATGTATCAAAGGAAAGGAAATCTCATTTCTTAAAAAATTTTACTAGGCAAGTTTTCCAAAAGATATACTAGTAATTAGGCCCTAGTAATTAGAAGAATAAGCATTGGCAAATACTTGCTTCGTTTATATTTGATAACCAATATGCTAATCAAACATTGTCCATTGCATGAAAATTGATAAATAATAAATAATAAATCAACAAATTAAAGAAACAAACACAGTAGCAGTAATAAGATCAAAGTGTACAGATACAGATACACTTTTCAGAAGCGCGGCTACTGGCCTGGGTCGTTCTCAAAGCTAGGTCACAACTTTTTGTTATTGCAAAAAAAGTTTATACATCGACCAATAATCGTACAAAAAAAATTCTTTCGACAATTTCTGTAAGAAGCTGCTACTAAAACCACAAGAAAACTTGAAATTGACAAGAAATCAAGGCTATTTGTTATTCTTTGTTGCGGAAAATAAACGACAAAAATATTAAAGAGAAAATAAAATTTTCTTCTATTTTTATTTTAAATATGCAGTTAAATTTCTTTTGCAAAAATAAAAGAACAAGAAATTGACAAAGGAAATGTTTTTGAGCACAGCATTTTGTTACTCTGCTCTAAATCCCAGACATTTAAAATTATCGTGTGCGAAAAAGTGCGAAATTATTATAGCATGCACTCGAAAGGACTTCGATCAGTTTAACTAATCACTGAATTAAGAAGTCTAAATAAGTCTTGAAAGGTTGAATTAAAAATCAAGTTTTCACTATGTATCTTTTCAAAGTTAAGATGATTCGACAAATAAAGAATGTTCATTTTTATGGTGAATAGAATTGTTTTCATTTTTACATTAAATATAATAAAATCTAACTAATAATAGAAAAAGTCAGGGAACTATCCTTGAACACCAAAAAGCACATTGTGGATTTAATATCGACTGCATGTTCCTTAATAAAGGAATTCGGATACTAGTATATATTTGATTATTTGTAGCATAATTTCTGAAAACTATAACTTGCTTGATTTTACTTTAAGTACTTACTACATTAATACTTATACCAAAGCTACATGTACTTAAAACAAAAAATTATAGTTACTTATTAGACATTTTACTCCAATTAACTTAAAATAATTCAAATTTATTTTAATTTATTTATTTTTTGAAACTTTTTGGAAAATAGACAAAATTGAATTATTAAATTACCAAAAACCTACTAGCTTAACTAAAATAGCAATTAGTCTTTAAGAAAAGATTTCACTTGTTAATTGAGAAAAATGAGGATGTGCGAGGTGTAAAAATGCGAAAGAGCATGCAGGAAACAGAGACAAACAAAAATGTAGGTAAAAGACACTGCACATGCACATAATATGATAACCAGACATAATGCGCACACTGAAACACCAGTAGCAATGACGCCCAAGCTTTTGATGATCACAAGCGAAAAGGCAAAACCCAGCCATCTAATCAAAGAAGTAGACTATAGCACGCATATTGAGTGCATCACGCATTTTTTGCAGAGAAGCTCGAAAATTAACATTGTATTCTGTGCACAACCACCAACTGCGACAGGGTCTGCCGGGGGATTTGTGGGCACGCGGTCGCGGATACAAATCGGAGGAGTCGCTGACCATTCTGAAATTACAAGCTAGTACATGTAATTTTGTGTATTAATATATTTAGCCCGCTTTATTTCTATGCTCTCGTCCGCCTCTCGTTAATGCATCCCCAGACTCATGCAAAAATTAAACTTATGATCGAACTATGCATGGCTTCCGTCCCTCGCTTTGAGTCTCTCACCTCCCCATAGTTCCATCAACCTTACCGTAGTGGCTTCCTATGCAAAAATCATCCCTCCGCATCTTACACAGGCTACTTCAGGCTGTAGACTGTACTACACTATTAATTAGTTGCGCTAAGGAATCTACATGTATTTTGCTCGCAGCGCAGCGCGCTGCTCAAAGAAGTTTAGATCTATCTAGATATTCTAGTAATTTCAGGTTTGTCCATAGACTAGAGCTCATGAGATGAGAATTCCATTAACTAGTACATTTAATATGAATGAACTGCGTGTGTGTGAGTGCTGTGCATACATATGTATAATATACGAGTAGTTTATGGGCCAAATTATTGTGTGGCACAATTCTTGGCATCACTCAGCAGGCACAAGATGCAGTTAAGCAGCGCACGAAAATTCTACAAAAGAAATTGAGCCTGGTTGAGGTGATGCGAGGAGGCAGATCCACACAATCTCAGTGAATACACCAGACTGCACCAGATACGAGTCCAGTCGAATGTGCGCACTGGTCTAAGCAGCACACGCATGTCCTTCTGACAATGACGGCACCTAGCTTCGTCCAAGCCTTTGCCAGCGTCACTGACAGCGTCAATACTACCATGCAGTGCCACCTGCAGCACCGACAACGGCAATTCCTCCAGTTAGCCCACAACAGTGGCTAAACTGAGGGACAGGGAACCTACCCACAGAAGACACACACATACACACACAGCACCGGCAGCAGCACTCTGACAGCATAACCTAAAGCTCCATGAGCTCAGTTTTCAAGCATTGAAGAAGCAGAAGCAGTCATCTTGGATCCAGGGATCAGGAAGAGTGTTGCATGTCCGACATGTGCTGTTTCCGTGGAAAAAGGTGATGGAGCAAATTAATCAACACTTACTATCTAGCTCGTATTAAGACTAAAAAACTGAGGCAAGCTGGGATTAAACTAAAGAAAATTTTTTACTATACTTTTTTACCATACTTTTACTATACTTCTATAGTATAGTAGAGAGGTACTCTATTTAAATGCAGTAAGAAGTGAAACAAATTTATATATATAATTATTAAATTAAAATAATTCAAGGTAAATAACTAATTTAACCAATTTATTAGGAGTACATGTATTTATTATAATAAATTGATTTTTATACCTTACACGAAATAAGCTCTACATTCATTTCTTAGCTTGGGGCCCATCTGTATAAGGTCAGTTTCTTCAAAATGCTGATTAATTAATTAAGGCCTGTTGTCTTTACTTAAATTTATAAGGGCATCTTAGAAGTTAATATTACTATATAATACATGTATAATATTATTACTATATTATAATAATATAGTTGCAATTTTAATGACTATTGAATAAGTCTAAATGCTTCCCCTATTGACTCTAAATATATGGTACCTTTCCCTTCAGAAAAAATTAGCATAGAATGACTTGATGAAAACAAAAAAAATCATTTCGAGATACACATTTGCTGATCATTCAGGTCAAATTTCAAGGTCCAGTTTTGCACATGTTTCTCTGTAGCTTGGTTACAAGGATTTTAATAAAAATATAATAAATATGTCCAATGAACTAACTGATACATAGCCAAATTGAAGTATTTTCAAAAACAAAAAAAATCATTTGCTCAGTTTACTTTACTGGATATCTGTGTAAAATTTCAGCTCAAAAGGTGCTCCATGGAGAATGCTAGTGTGGTTACAGGATATTTATTTTGTGCTTCAAAGTAGGAGTTTATTGCGATGCATGGTTGCTTTTAATTATTTTTATCAACAATAGTGCTCTATTTCATAACAATTTTTTACAAAAAGATAATAAGACATGTTTTTCTAATTATCTGCATCAAAATGTATCATTTTAAGCGCACATTCTAGACGTCAGCTGAAAAATACATTTTGTGAGACGCAAAGAGGCTATCCCACCGGAAATGCTAGGCGTCCAGTTTAGCGTCTATAAAATCATTTATAGTGCAGTTTATTGAGCTTTAAAAAATTCTTAAATTAAATTTATATAAGCTTTCATTTTAAATGTAATATAGCAAGGTTTCAACACAACAACAACTTGTTTTAGCTACAGACATCTTGTAGTATCAAAAATTAACATCGGTGAAATGATTGAATTTGAATTTTTTCATCGCTAATTATCGCTTAATACCGCCAGATGATTAAAAACACTTTTTCATGATAAAGTTCAACCCAAAAATTATCTTTATTCACAGATAAAAGTGTCCTATTATTTTGAATATGGCAGTAACAATAGTAAATGTTCGGAAAATTGTTAAAATTTTTGCTCCTCCTAGAATTTGCGAACGACCCGCCTACTGCTGGCACAACAAATTTAAAAAAAGTATAGAATTTTAAATAATATTATTTAACAGACTAGTTCTCTGAAACCTTTTTTTAAACAAAATTTTACATACAAAACTGATACCTTAAAGTTTAACTCTTAGTAGAACACTTTTTAATTATTTTTATCAATTTTTAAATATTTCACAGTAAAATAATAGATTTAAGAACAACTTAAAACGATGTATATGAAGAATGCGACACTTGAAATTTATAGAAGGCCACTTTTCGCCGAAAACTACACTTCAGATAAAAGACTTCTCATTTTTCAGCACAAAAATTGTTATTGCTTTCGATAGGAGGCAGACCCAATGTTCATCTTATAATATTGTGATGGGTTCGACCTTCCGGCCCCCTTGTGGGGAAGCCTTCGGGCCTCAGGTCTCAGAAATAAATCAATTAGAGTCCTGGCCCCCCTCTCCTGTCAGATGGTCAGCCCCATGGTAGCTTGATCGTGTGGTGAGCAGTCTAGGTCCTATAGCTAAGAGAGGGATAGCGAGAGACAAGCAGGGAGAATTTTGATGGTAGAAATTAGTTAATCCGCAGATTAGCTAACTCGCTGCCACCAGCCCGTACGCCCTGGCTCACCACACCGGGACTCTCGAAATCGGGCTTCCGACTAGAAGGGGCTTTGCACTTACCTGCCAACTAGTGTCTTTTTGCTTGTCTATCTCGAAGTCATAGCCGATGATAAGGGACACTGCTGGGACTAGATCGCATTGGCCATGCAGGTACAGAGGGGACTTGTGCAGGGGATTCTTGCAGTGGCGAGACTATGGGGTAGCTACATGTACTATTACATTGCTAAATACGAAGATATGTACTTTTGGCCTTCAACGCGCCAACTAGCCTCTCATAGCGCTGATGATAGACTAACTTGAACTTCAGAGACCGCATGATTCATTACCCGAGCCGCTTGGCTAACCTAGAGTGCACAAAGTAAATCTGTGGCGCCGATTCTGCACTCCTGGCAGCTTCGCTAACTGATTTGATAGATTGATCGACTGAGAACTGCCTTGCCATTGGTCCACTGTGACCGGCGCCTACTAGTTTAGCTACTCATCTGAGCCATCGGCGAACAAAGAAATAAAACCGATAAAAATAACTGTCAGATTTAACCTTCTCCTTGAATTACTTCACACTTCAGATTAAATTGGAGCTTCAGACTATACTAGTAGTATTATTGAATGACTTCTGCCTCAGTAACAGCACTACTGAACAAAATGAGCAAAAGTGTGCGCCTAATCCAGCTACTGAAACAGGGGACAGATAAGGGATCACCCAGTCAAGCAAGTCTAGGTAGCCTCTCACCCAACCAATCAGAAACTCAACAGCCGGAGACCAGGTAATCCACAGTGACCGAATCGGCTATGCTTCGCAGCTGTAGACTCGGGATGATGCTGTCACAGTCTTCGCAGATGGCTAGCAGGTGATGGTCTTAACTTTGATGTTCGCTGCTGGTGACCGGGGGACTCGTCCTTGACGATGAGGGGGGAAGTCGCAATCCGGGGATCAAGAAACGATGGTCGCGCTCCGGGATGTCTCAAGCTTGATGGCCTGTCAAAATGATGAGAAAAAAGCTGCCGCCCGCATCCTCTCAGACCATCTGGCGCTCGCCTCAACACTGAGTGAGGCGCAGGTGGCTGTCAGACCAGCTTCGAAAGCGATGATTTATGACCCAAAAAGCTGCGCCTATGTTATTATGACTACTAGTATGACCAAACATTATATCTAGTATAGATTCTATGACAATTCGCAGAAAAAGGATAAAAATGCCCATAGCCTGCTGTTAGTAGGCTAGTAAGTTTAGAGCCCATGTGCTAGCGTGGGGTTTGGAAAAAAGTGCGTCCTCATCAATATGTTAGTGCCTTTATATTAAATTGTAGCTCGATATATATATTGATACATGTATTTTAGTATTTATAAAGTTTTTTTGGTCAGAAAATGAGGATTCTTTGTTAATTTTTGATTCTACGTACAATTAAATATGCCCTGTGTCTAAAAACCATTAAAATGGCACGGCTCAGCTCATTGGTTTTATGAATCTATTTTGCCATTATACACATGTAGCTGCATGACTGTTAACTAATTACAATATGTACATGTGACAATAATTGATTCATAAAACTAAAGATTCGAGCTGTGCCATGCATTTTTGTATTTTTTAGGTACAGGAATGTACGTAGAATAAAAAATTAAGCATAGAATCCTCATTTTCCGACTGAAAGCTTTATGCACATCAATAGAACTATAATTACAAAGGCAAAACATATCAAAATATGAAAATTGGGTCTGCCTTCCTATCGAAAGCAATAACAATTTTTGTGCTGAAAATGTAAACTTCCAAACCCCGTAGTGTATTTTTCCGGTGAAAAGTGGCCTTTTAAACATTTTCCATAGATTTCGAGTGTTGCTTCTTTCTACTTAAGTAGTTCTGGTTGTTGTTAATTGTACGTGCCTGTACGTGTCAAATGATAGAGGCAGAGTAAAATGTAAGTGAGAGAAAGATGGAAACATTACATGTCCAGAAGTGCACTCTGTCCTCAAGTTTTTTTTTCAAATAGTAATTAATCAATTAATTAATAGATTCAAAAGCTGAAAAAGTAAGCCTGACTGTTAATACTGTTTTTACCTGACAGTCGCTTAGGACATGTGTAATTTAAGTTAATCCGTATACGTTTTATACAGAGATTTATGTGTAAGAAACAGTGCAAAAATATACAAGTTTGCGCATTGACTTAGCTGCGGGGGGGGCATTGACCAGCGGATTGACGAAGAGGCGGAGGAGACCGCCCATGAATTCCGCAAGCTCCAGAGAAAGGGCACTGAGGAAGGCATTCATGCCTTTAAAGCGAGTAGAGGGTGGAGCGTTCATAGTCATGCGCGGCAAGCTCGGTCCTGGACTCTATATATATAGACTCATTTTAGAGCATCGAGGTTATTCTTGCCGCTCAGTTCGCACGCGGAAGCGCTTTAGCTCTACCGAGAGCAGGCGCCAAAGCACCAGTCCTTCAAGGAGCAGTGGTGATCGCAACATACAGGGAGGAGGCGAGAGATCTTCCGCGTCTTAGCAGTCGGAGAGGTCATTGGGGGGTCAAGATCCTGAAGGCCGTAGCTTAGCTTCGAACCAAAAGACGGCCCAATCGTCATTCCTGACGTTCCGGCTCTAAATGACCTTTGAACTCTTGCCTCAGCTGGCTGATTTTGGCGGTGCGGACCGCTTCAGCTGCTCGCTGGAACAAGCCGCGCCGTCTGGTGCTGCGTGCTTGGCGTCGGTCCTCTCCGCCCTCAGCAGCGCGCTCAGGCTTGCCGCGTGGCTATACTGCCGGGCTTTCGTATTCAGGCGGCCAACAGCTCAAGGATGGTTGTGAAGCCGGTGCCGTCTGTCATACATCACTAGGCGGCCCGCGGCAGGGAGCTTTCGCTTGACTGCAAACAGTCCTTTCCAGAGCTAGTCAGCAGAGGTAACGACGCTCCTGGCCGGAACCCAGATTTTATGAATGTTAGTTCGGGGGCACTCATCCTCTCTGCAGAAGGCTAAGTTGAGGTCCCAGCTCTGCTCGAGCAGCAGCTCAGGGAATCGCCATAACGAGTCAACATCACCGGGTCAAATAAGAATTCGCGAGTCCCTCTTCGCAATTCGAGTGATCTGTTCAGAGGCGTGCCGTGCCTTCAGAGTGAGCTTCTACCTAGAGGCAATCAACAGTGCGGCTCGCCTGCTTCAGCTGATCGGAGGACAGGCGCGCGTCCTTCCACATGATGACCACCGCCGGTTGATTCTTTGCCGCTTCAGCGTAGGAGGCTCGGGGTTTAGTGTGGAGCCTTCATCGGGTGGGCTGTCCAACCCTTTTGGCTGCATCAGCTTCCCTATTGATGGGCAGCTCCAGGTGTGCTACTCAGCTGCCTCTTGGTAGCTGGAGTGGCGGGTGTCTTCTTGGAGAGTTTGTTCCACGGGTCTCGCCGGGACGTCCCCGATGGTAACGGATGTGTTAAGTTGTGCAATCGTGCCCTTTTTCGCTCTCGCGCCCAGCCTCAACCCTCCCTCGGTCCAGTTTTCTCAATCAGCGCGAACGTTGATCACGCCATCTCGCACCTAGTGGGTTAGCCGCCATCCACCCTTTTGGTCCTATCGTTGGCTGCCTTCAAAACAAAACTTGTCTACCATAGCAAGTGCACGGCGAACTGCATCGGCTATAGTGCATAAGTCGGCTATGGTGCGTGAGTGCGTAGGTCGCGGGACGGGACCTCCGACTGGGGACCTGGGGGTTGCAGCTTCCCAACTGGTTAGTCTGTAGGCGTTGCTCCAGAGGAAGGGGCTCACAAAAGATGGTATGGCCGTGGAGTCCACGGTTCTGGTCGAGGACTGAGGCACTGCATGTCATCCGCTGCCGGCAAATTACGCTTGTACTTCGGCTATTTTCTGAAATTAAAAGGTGGGACTTCCTGCAGAACACAGGCAAAGAGTTAAGGCCGCAACCCCAAACCAAGCGGAAGGTCCCGCAAAAAAGAAAATGCCACGCTGCAGGGGGGAGGACCCAAAAGCCCAGGGGAACCGTTAGCAACCAGACTACTCCCTGGCCAAGCGTCCATCAGCACGGAGTTGCACTGGGACCTAAGAGGGTGAGTTTATCGTCACCAGGACATCGGCACCAACGAATCAACTCGGCAAGACCCAAGAGGCCTGCCTTAGCACCCACGGGACGAGTACCCTTCGAGTGCGCTTTGCAAGGTGAAAAGAAATCGAGCTATCATCCCACCAGAGGAGGCAGGTGTAAGTGTCACTGGCTAAGAAAGAGGCCAAACCAGGCTCATGCTGCACAGATGGTTCTCCACGCCTTTCTATGTAGTACCCAGGGTACTGAGGGCAACAGCCTCGAAACTGGTATGTTTAATGTCGAAAGATCCATTCATAGTTCTTTTTAAAAAATTCCTTTCCTTTTTGCCTCCCCATGCAACGGGCAAAATTGGGCAAAATTGTTAGTATATTACTGAAACTTTAAGTGAATGAAACATCAGACCGATTGCAATAATTGTGAAGAAAAAAGTATTGAAACTTAACTCAATTCAATTATCGCTAAAAATTCAAGAATAAAGTTTCTGGAATTCACTTTCAAAGGAATGCGCCACGTGGCGCAGCCAAGCGATCCCGGAACCTCAGCATAAAATGGTTCAGCAAATGCCCCAAACAGCCAACCAAAGTCAGGCCCGACCTGTTCAACATTCACTCTGCAGGCATTCAGCATGCGGCTTCTTCTGTTCGTTTCGGTCTTCATTCTGGCAGCTTCCGGGATCTCCGGGGCTGAGCTGGGTGAGTTTGAGATGCGTCTCACCTGAGCTGGGTGAGTTTGAGATGCGCCTCACCTGAGCTGGGAGCGTTTGAGATGCGTCTCACCTGAGCTGGGTGAGTTTGAGATGCGTCTCACCTGAGCTGGGTGAGTTTGAGATGCGTCTCACCTGAGCTGGGTGAGTTTGAGATGCGTCTCACCTGAGCTGGGAGCGTTTGAGATGCGTCTCACCTGAGCTGGGAGCGTTTGAGATGCGTCTCACCTGAGCTGGGTGAGTTTGAGATGCGCCTCACCTGAGCTGGGAGCGTTTGAGATGCGTCTCACCTGAGCTGGGTGAGTTTGAGATGCGCCTCACCTGAGCTGGGTGAGTTTGAGATGCGCCTCACCTGAGCTGGGTGAGTTTGAGATGCGCCTCACCTGAGCTGGGTGAGTTTCAGATGCGCCTCACCTGAGCTGGGTGAGTTTGAGATGCGCCTCACCTGAGCTGGGTGAGTTTCAGATGCGCCTCATCTGAGCTGGGTGAGTTTGAGCAAATGAGCAAAGACACAGCATCACAGATGAAAAGTCTCACTTTAACTGTGTTTGTGAAAACTCCTCCTTCAAGAATACGCATCCGTCTATCAGTGGAATTTCTCAGAAGATTAATTGTCGATGCTACTCGTAAATTTGTGATTTGCGAGACTACTGAAGTTATTTCTGACCTTAGTTCATTAGTGCTTTGAACAAACTGTACATAAAGCTTATCACTTTCATTCTTTTGCTTGGCTACTTTTATGCGGAGATCTTCTATGTTTATCTGTAGCTGGTGCCTTGATCGCTCTAATTGTTTCAGTCTGTTTTTATTCAGTTTGATCTCTGGGATCTCTTCGTCGCTGTTGATATATCGCATGTCAAGGATGGATATTTGAGCTGATGTAAAGAGCGCTGTTGCCAGGAATGGATTCACCTGCAAAATTAATAGACATCTTTTAATAGCAAATTTTAAATTACACTTCTTTTTTCTTTGTTGATCATGACAAACTGATAGGGTTGGTTCCAATTTTCGTAGCAGAGGTTAACGAATTCCTCCTGTGAAATCTTTCTGTTTGAGTTTTTTGTTGGATTTATAAAATAGGCAGGCGCAATGACCTCATTGTAGAATCTTTTTAGCCTGTCCTGTGGAATGATTGGAAACAGGAGAATCAGATTGCAGTTCCACCGAATTGTTTTGTTCGGGAGCTCGAACCAGTTCTGAGCAATGTAAATTACATTACAATTGTTATGTCGTCCTCTTGTAATTTTTTCTATCTGCTTCTGTGGGCCTGTAATACAATCATCAAAGACGCATGTTAAAGACTCTGAATGTTTTACCTGAACCTGATGAACCAACAACAATGCATCTGAAGTGACTCGGGATTGACTCGTGATGAGAAAACTTAATCTGATTACGCTTCCAGTGAGGATTGAAGTCGTTTGAAAAGTCCATTTTTTCTATGATGAAAAAATTTTTTTAGTAATAAATGTGTCATGTGTCATTAGATGTGTCATTAAATGTGTCATTAGAAGATGTGTCATTTTGGGACTTAAATGTGTCATTATGGGACTTAGATGTGTCATTAAATGTGTCATTAGAAGATGTGTCATTTTGGGACTTAAATGTGTCATTATGGGACTTAGATGTGTCATTTTGGGACTTAGATGTGTCATTTCGGGACTAGTCTTATACTCTTACATGTCTTGTACCCTCGGAAAGTACCCTTTAGTCCAATTTGAAACCACTTCCTTTTTTAATTCTAGCTCTCATCTTCTCATAGACTGCAGGGTTCACACTGTCTGGTCTGGATTTGGGGCCAGCGGTGCCAGTGGAGCCAGTGGAGGTTGAATCTCTTGTTTAGGTGTTACAGTATCCTTTATCGTTTTGGCTGCTGTGGCTACACTGCCAGCCGCTTCGGCAACGTTCTTGATGTTCTCTTTGTTCTCTCCAATGATCTTAAAAATCTTGGCCCCCTGAGCGATCAAATCAGCAAGGCCATTCCCAGAGCGTTCTTTTCTTGGATAGTGGCCTGCAGGGAAAAGTCCAGATCCGCGTTTAATGAGATTAAGTTCCTCTTTGTCATAGTATTTGTCAATGTCTTTTTCGAAAATAAGTGGCATTTTTACTTGAAATAAATTATTTTTTGTTGAACCGCGAAAGCAGAAGCTCTCTCGCCCTCTTATCGATGTATTTTCTCTCAAGCATTTTATTGAGGATGTGAACGAACTCTTTTCTATTCTCATCTTTCATTCCGGTCTTTGCTGCACCTAGGAGAACAACTAGCCGCTTGTAGACTTCAGGCACGCCTTTTCCGGAAGAGCTTGGCGGTGATTCGAATTATTGCTCAGAGGAGGATGTTCCTGGTGAGGGTTGCTGTAGCCTAGGTGTGAATACTCTGTCATTGATTCGCTTCATTCGTTCTGGGGAGAGCTGCTCTAATTGTCGCCAAGCATCAGGGTGTCTATCTTTGTACTGCGAAACATGAATCGGTTCTGCAGCGTCAAGTTGATCAAGTACTTGTTCAGCCTGGATTTTTTGTTGCTGTGGAGGCGGAGGTTGTTGTGGTTGTTGCTGCTGTTGTGGTTGCTGTGGTTGCGGTTGTTGTTGTGGTTGTTGTTGTGGTTGTTGTTGTAGTTGTTTGTGGTGGTTGTGGTTGTTGTGGTTGTTGTCTTATGACCTCTTCTTGATCCGGCAAACCAAACCATTTTTTAAAGTATTTGTATTTTTTAAACCTGTTCAAGACAATCCTGTTTTCATGTAAAAATTTTCAAAACACCCTGGTTCTTGAGCATATTTATGTCCCTATCAAGAGCAAAGATAACAAGATCTTTGTAATTTTCGAGCTGCTTTTTAGACGTTGTATCTAGATTTTGAAATCTTTTCCTTTGTCACTTCAATGTTGTAATCCGCCGGTTCCCCGGTAATATATTTTCGCCAGGCGCTAAATCCAAATATATATTTTCCATCATCCACTACGGGGCCAAAAAAGTTATCCGTCACTTTCATCTGCACCGGTTTTGCTTCTGGTTGTCCTGGTTCCTGAGCCTGGGGTTGCCCCGGTGAAGATGGGATTTTACCCAATGTGTTTTGCAACTGGCTCTCTTGAATATCACCAATTGCTTCTTTCACAGTGTCGATGTTTTTCTTCGCTTCTGTGTATCCGGGTTTGTGAAATTCGGTGGCTGCTTGGACGAATTCCAACTAATTTGAACTAATCTAGGTCCAGGTCAGACACTGACTTTCACATACAATGATTGCTCGTCATTGGTCAGTGTCCACAGTCTAAGAAGTGGATTCTACATTACTTTCCAATTCAAGACACAAGGTGGAGATGATGCTGCTCATGCCAATGACGATAAGCACAATGCAAATGTGGCATTGATCAGTAACTTCTGGGCGTACATGTTCAAAGAGTTTAGCGTGTCGAATGGAAGCACAGAGTTGGAAAGAATAGCAAACTTTGTTGTGGTCTATGATACCCAGCGCTTGATTGAGAACCCGCATTTTATCCAGTTGGGAAGTGGAGCTGGCTTTATCCCCAATGAGTGGAAAGTTAGGGGATGTGGATGACCCCGGTTACAAAAAGAGAAAGGAGAGATAGAACTATGCTCTTGCTGGTGCGAACAATGCTGCTAAGAATCCGCTGTTTAGGTCTGTAGATATTTTTGTACCTTTGAGGTTTATGAGTGGTTTCTGTAATAGTTTCAATCGGTTGACAAGCAACTTTAGCTACACATTTAGGTTGACTAGAGATGATCGAGATCGAGGAATTTGGACAGGAGCTGACCATACAATGATGGAGGTAAAACTTGCTGGTGTGGAGCTGTATTTTGAAACCAATTAAGCGAAAACACTTTGAGACACCGGATCCAAGTAGACCAGAGAACAAACTGTTTCCTGCTAAACTATCCCATGATCTCACTGTGATGAGAGTTGTCTTGCAAGTTCATAAAGATGCTGAGATTGAGTTTAAAAAACACATGGTACAGAGAGTTAGGTTTTGACTAGCAATCTACGCCCCCCGTTGGGGAGCCAAAGAAATGCAATACACGTTTTTTTAATAAGCTACATGTATCCTTGAAATCTTAAAAAATCTCCTGTCAAACCTTGTAAGCCTTGACATGTCAGGAATTCCCCCCACAAGCTTTAACATATTAACTTCCCCCCTTGACATCTCAGCAATGCCCCCAATAAGCCTTGGAAATCTAAAAACATCTGTCAACCTTCTAACCCTACCCTAGCCTACCCTAACCCTAACCCTAAACCTAACCTAACCCTAAAGCATTGAAATTTCCGTAATTCTCTCTAAGAGTCATTATAGCACTACTACAGCATTATAGCGATTTCCTGTAAGCCTCGACATCGTAGGGATTCCCAAATGAATCTCTTAACTTCGACATGAAGCTTCTTTTATTTTTTACATTACGCTTTTTTTATCAGCGATCCCTCCCCTGAGGAGGCATCAAATAATGTAATAAAAAGTTTTCAATAAACTACATGTAGCTTCTGACTTTAGCCTTGAAATCTCATTTATACCCCCGTGAGCCTTGACATCTCAGCTATTCCCCCCGTAAGCCTTAACATGTCAACGATGGCCCCCATAAACCTTGAAATCTAAAAATCCCCTGTTAACCTTGAAACCCGATAAAATATAACCCTCAACCCACACCTGACCTAAACCTAACTTTAACCCAACCTAAAGCCTTGAAATCTCAGCAATTCTTCTCCCCTAAGCCTTGACATTTTAGTGATTCCTTCTTTAAGAATCACAGCACTATAACGATTTCCACCAAGCTTTGACATCGTAGCGATTCCCAAATAAATCTTTTAACTGCGACATGACTTTCCTTTTATGTATACGTAGTGCTACTTTTATTTTTTACATGACTCTTCTTCTATCAGCGCCCCCCCCCGTGGCGAGCCAACAAAGAATGCAATAAAAAATTGAGTAAAGTACATGAACTTTGAAGTAGCTTCTGACTTTTGCTTTGACATCTCAGAACCCCACCCCCCGTAATCTCAGTTATTTTCTGAGAGCCTTTATGTCTCAGTTTTTCTCCCCAGCACAGCATTATAGCTGCATTTAATTTTTACATGACACCCTTCATGTCTGACATGAAGCTTCTTTTATTCTACCATGATGCTTCTTAATTTTTTAAATGACACTTTCATTAGTTTTTAAATGAGGCCTCTATGATTTTTTATATGAAGCTTCTATGATTGTTTATATGACGCTTCTATGATTGTTTACATGACGCTTCTATAATTGTTTACATGACCCTTCTCTGATTTTTTACATGACGCTTCTATGATTTTTTAAATGACGCTTCTATGATTTTTATATGACGCTTCTACGATTTTTTACATGACGCTTCTATGATTGTTTACATGACGCTTCTATGATTGTTTACATGACGCTTCTATGATTTTTTACATGACGCTTCTATGATTTTTATATGACGCTTCTACGATTTTTTACATGACGCTTCTATGATTTTTTACATGACGCTTCTATGATTTTTTACATGACGCTTCTATGCTTTTTACATGACGCTTCTATGATTTTTTACATGACGCTTCTATGATTGTTTATATGACGCTTCTATGATTGTTTACATGACGCTTCTATGATTTTTTAAATGACGCTTCTATGATTGTTTACATGACGCTTCTATGATTGTTTACATGACGCTTCTATGATTTTTTACATGACGCTTCAATGATTTTTACATGACGCTTCTATGATTTTTTAAATGACGCTTCTACGATTTTTACATGACGCTTCTATGATTGTTTATATGACGCTTCTATGATTTTTTACATGACGCTTCTATGAATGTTTACATGACCCTTCTCTGATTTTTTACATGACGCTTCTTTTATAAAAGTCTTTTAGTTTTCCTGACGTTGAAAAGCTTTAATTAAAAAAATTATAATTTATGAAAATTCGAACCATCGTCGCTGCATTTAGCAGTTCAGTTTGTTCACCTTTAGGCTAGCTCTCATCGTTTTGATAACATCAAATTTTGCACTTATATAATTCAACACTTGAAAACTCCAAGCATAGAGTAAATCACACGAAGCAGTTATGACATAATCAGTTTCTCAGTCAGTCAGTATCAGTTAACAATATGGTTACGCAATTTAAATCAAGTCTGGTGCTACGCTTCCACACTGCATTTTCAATTCAAGTCGGAGTTACAATTCAGTTATGATGCAATCTATTTCAGAATCAGAATTCAACCAGTCAGTTTTTTCTCTAGCATTCTTACAATGCATTTCAAGTCGAAAAGTTTGCTTGACCTTTGCAAAAAAGCATGTTTTTCGAATATTTAATGCCTTTAGCATCGAAAAATTTCTTAGCCACGATGCATGTACAGTCACGGGAAAATTTCTGATCGAACAGTGCAAGTCTCATGAAAATCGGTTAAGCCACTTTTTCTCTAATCTATCACATATATATATATATATATATATATATATATATATAAACATCTGGCATGCTGGCTAGCATGTCTATAAAGCATGTCCATAAACATATAGACATGCTGGCTTTTTACTGTTAGACATGGTGGTTCTTCTATGTTTGACATGGTGGCTCTTTAATGTTCGACATGTTGGCTTTTTACTGTTAGACATGGTGGTTCTTCTATGTTTGACATGGTGGCTCTTTAATGTTCGACATGTTGGCTTTTTACTGTTAGACATGGTGGTTCTTCTATGTTTGACATGGTGGCATTTTAATGTTCGACATGGTGGCTCTTTAATGTTAGACATGGTGGCTCTTCTATGTTTGACATGGTGGCTCTTCTATTTTTGACATGGTGGCTCTTTAATGATCGACATGGTGGTTCTTTCATGTTCGAAATGGTGGTTCTTTAATGTTCGAAATGGTGGCTCTTAAATATTCTACATGGTGGCTCTTTTATGTTCGACATTGTGGCTCTTTAAAGTTCGATATGGTGGCTCTTTTATGTTAGACATGGTGGTTCTTTAATGTTCGACATAGTGGCTCTTTAATGTTTGAAATATTGGCTCTTTAATGTTCGACATGGTGGCTCTTTTAGGTTTGACATAATGGCTCTTTAATGTTTGACATAGTGGCTCTTTAATGTTCGATATGGTGGCTCTTTTATGTTAGACATGGTGGCTCTTTTAGGTTTGACATGATGGCACTTTTATGTTTTGACATGGCGGCTCTTTAATGTTGGATATGGTGGCTCTTTAGTGTTTTACATGGTGGCTCTTTAATGTTCGACATTTTGGCTCTTTAATGTTCGACATGGTGGCTCTTTTACCAGTATGTTCGAAATGGTGGCTCTTTAATGTTTGACATAAACTCACAGATATGTTTGACATATTGGCTCTTAAATTTTTGACATGGTGGGTCTTTTATGTTCGGCATGGTGGCTCTTTTTAATATCTGACATGGTGGCTCTTTTATGTTCGACATGGTGGCTCTTTTAGGTTTGACATGGTGGCTCTTAATTGTTTGACATGGTGGCTCTTTAATGTTCGAAATGGTGGCTCTTTAATGTTTGAAATGGTGGCTCTTTAAAATTCTACATGGTGGCTCTTTAATGTTCGACATGGTGGTTCTTTAATGTTCTTCATTATATAGCTCTTTTATGTTACACATGGTGGCTCTTTAATGTTCGACATGGTGGCTCTTCTATGTTTGACATAAAGTCACATATATGTTCGACATGGTGGTTCTTTAATGTTCTTCATTATATAGCTCTTTAATGTTCGACATGGTGGCTCTTTAATGTTCGACATGGTGGCTCTTCTATGTTTGACATAAAGTCACATATATGTTTGACATGGTGGCTCTTTAATGTTCGACATGGTGGATCTTTTTTGTTCTACATGGTAACTCTTTTATGTTAGATACAGTGGCTTTTTAATGTCTGACATGTTGGCTCTTTTATGTTTGACATGGTGGCTCTTTAATGTTCGACATGGTGGCTCTTTAATGTTGGCATAAAGTCACATATATGTTTGACATGGTGGCTCCTAAATGTTCGACATGGTGGCTCTTTAATGTTGGCATAAAGTCACATATATGTTTGACATGGTGGCTCCTAAATGTTTGACATGGTGGCTCTTTATGTTTGACATGGTGGCTCTTTAATGTTCGACATAGTGGCTCTTTAATGTTTGAAATGGTGGCTCTTTAAATGTTTGACATGGTGAGTCTTTTATGTTCGACATGGTGGCTCTTTTATGTTTGACATGGTAACTCTTTTATGTTCGATATGTTGGCTCTTCTATGTTTGACATTGCGCTTCTTTGATGTTTAGCAATTTTATTGTGTTTTTAAGGTGTTTTAATAAAAAAATCTTTTTGCACTACTAGGATTTGAACCCAGGTCGCTACATTAGCATTCCAGTCTGTTCGCATCAGGGCTATCTCTTTTCAATTGGAGAACATGAATTGTGGCCCTTATAATTCAATTTTTACAGCAAGTCAATTGGAGTAAAAAGTTATGACATAATCAATTTCTCAGTCAGCCAGTATCAGTCTCAATTCAAGTTAGCAATATGGTTACGCAATTTAGATCAAGTCGTGTGTGCATTTTTCGGCACTGTTTTCAACTTGTTGTGATGCAATCTTTATCACAATCGGAATTCAGTCAGTCAGTTTTTTCTCTAGCATTCTTACAATGCATTTCAAGTCGAAAATTTGGCTTGACCTTTGCAAAAAAGCATGTTTTTCGAATATTTAATCCCTTTAACATTGAGCAATTTCTTAGCCAAGATGCATCTACCGTCCCAGGAAAATTTCTGATCGAATGGTGCAAGTTTGAAGAAAATCGGTTGAGCCAATTTTTCTGAAATCTATCGCATAGCTACAGACATTTCATTTTTAGTATATTGGACTAGCAATCTTCGCCCCCCGATGGGGGACATCTAGATAGAATCTCTGTTCTCTACAAGTATCAAAAGGATGGCCAAACAAAGCCTTCACATAGTCAATAGAAAAACTGCTCAGATGAAGTGCAATGCAAAAAGAAAACATCCTAAGACAGCAAGCATCCCCCCAGATAGCAAGCACCCCCAGATAGCAAGCACCCCCAGATAGCAGGCATCCCCAGTTAGCAAGCACCCCCCAGATGGCAAGCACCCCCAGATAGCAGGCACCCCCAGATAGCAGGCACCCCCAGATAGCAAGCATCCCCCAGATAGCAAGCACCCGAGATAGCAAGCACCCCCAGATAGCAGGCACCCCCAGATAGCAGGCACCCCCAGATAGCAAGCACCCCAGATAGCAAGCACCCCCAGATAGCAAGCACCCCAGATAGCAAGCACCCCAGATAGCAAGCACCCCCAGATAGCAGGCACCCCAGATAGCAGGCACCCCCAGATAGCAAGCACCCCAGATAGCAAGCACCCCCAGATAGCAAGCACCCCAGATAGCAAGCACCCCAGATAGCAAGCAGCCCCAGATAGCAGGCACCCCCAGATAGCAGGCACCCCCAGATAGCAAGCACCCCAGATAGCAAGCACCCCCAGATAGCAAGCACCCCAGATAGCAAGCACCCCCAGATAGCAAGCAGCCCCAGATAGCAGACACCCCCAGATAGCAAGCACCCCCAGATAGCAAGCACCCCCAGATAGCAAGCACCCCCAGATAGCAAGCACCCCAGATAGCAAGCAACCAATTGATAGCAAGTATTGATCTTTAAATAGCAAGCATCCACCGGACAATAAGTAGCAAGTGCAACAATTTCCTTAGCTTTATAATGGCTCCTTTGTGATTGGCATGACGCTTCTTTTTACGTTTAAAATTGCGTCTCCTATGTTCGACATGGCGCCTTTTTACTGTTAGACAGGTGGCTCTTCTATTTTTGACATGGTGGCTCTTTAATGTTCGACATGGTGGATCTTTAATGTTTGACATGGTGGCTCTTTAATGTTTGACATAGTGGCTCTTTAATGTTCTACATGGTGGCCCTTTATTGTTCGACATGGTGGATCTTCTATGTTTGACATGGTGGCTCTTCTATTTTTGACATGGTGGCTCTTTAATGTTCGACATGGTGGCACTTTAATGTTCTACATGGTGGCTCTTTAATGTTTGACATAAAGTCACATATATGTTTGACATGGTGGCTCTTTAATGTTCGACATGGTGGCTCTTTTTAATATCTGACATGGTGGCTCTTCTATGTTTGGCATGGTGGCTCTTAAATGTTTAACCTGGTGGCTCTTTTATGTTTGACACAGTGGCTCTTTAATGTTCGACAAAGTGGATATTTAATGTTTGACAAGGTGGCTTTTAAATGTTTGACATGGTGGCTCCTTAATGATCGAAATGGTGGCTCTTTAATGTTTGACATAAAGACACATAAATAATTGACATGGTGGCTCTTAAATTTTTGACATGGTGGCTCTTTAATGTTTTACATGGTGGCTCTTTAATGTTTGACATGGTGGCTCTTTAATGTTTGACATAAATTCACTTGTATGTTCGAAATGGTGGCCCTTTAATATTTTACATTGTGACTCTTAAGTGTTCGACATGGTGGCTCTTTTAGGTTTGACATGATGGCTCTTTTAGGTTTTACATGGTGGCTCTTTTAGGTTTAACATGGTGGCTCTTAAATGTTTGACATAAAGTCACTTATATGGTTGACATGGTGGCTCTTTTATATTCTACATTTTGGCTCTTAAATTTTCGACATGGTGGCTCTTTTAGGTTTGACATGGTGGCTCTTTTATGCTTGATATGGTGGCTCTTTAATGTTTAACATAGTGACTTTTAATGTTTGACATGGTGGCTCTTTAATGTTCGACATGGTGGCTCTTTAATATTCGACATGGTGGCTCTTTAATGTTCGACATGGTGGCTCTTTAATGTTTGAAATGGTGGCTCTTTAATGTTTTACATGGTGGCTCTTTTATGTTCGACATGGTGGCTCTTTAATATTCTTCATGTTTTAGCTCCTTCATGTTTGACATGGTGGCTCTTTAATGTTCGAAATGGTCTTTAATGTTTGACATAAAGTCACATATATGTTGGACATGGTGGCTCTTAAATGTTTGACATGGTGGCTCTTTATGTTTGACATGTTGGCTCTTTTATGTTTGACATGTTGGCTCTTTTATGTTTGACATGGTGGCTCTTTAATGTTCGAAATGGTGGCTCTTTTTTGTTCTACATGGTAACTCTTTTATATTTGATACGGTGGCTTTTTAATGTCTGACATGTTGGCTCTTTTATGTTTGACATGGTGGCTCTTTAATGTTCGAAAAAAGTGGCTCCTAAATGTTTGACATAGTGGCTCTTTGATGTTAGAAATAGTGGCTGTTCTATGGTCAACATGGTGGCTCTTTAATGTTCGAAATGGTGGCTCTTTGATGTTCCAAATGGTGCCTCTTGAATATTAGACATGGTGGCTCGTTTAGGTTTGACATGGTGGCTCTTTTATGTTTGACATGGTAACTCTTTTATGTTCGACATGTTTAGCAGTTTTGTGTTTTAAAGGTGTTTTAATAAAAAAAATCTTTTTTGCACTACTAAGATTCGAACCCAGGTCGCTACATTAGCATTCCAGTCTGTTCGCATCAGGGCTATCTTTTTTCAATTGGAGAACATGAATTGTGGCCCTTATAATTCAATTCTTACAGCAAGTCAATTGGAGTAAAAAGTTATGACATAATCAATTTCTCAGTCAGCCAGAATCAGTCTCAATTTAAGTTGGCAATATGGTTACGCAATTTCATTCAAGTCGTGTGTGCATTGCTTTGACACTGTTTTCAACTTGTTGTGATGCAATCTTTAGCACATTCGGAATTCAGTCAGTCAGTTTTTTCTCTAGCATTCTTACAATGCATTTCAAGTCGAAAATTTTGCTTGACCTTTGCAAAAAAGCATGTTTTTCGAATATTTTATCCCTTTAACATTGAGCAATTTCTTAGCCAGGATGCATGTACCGTGCCAGGAAAATTTCTGATCGAATGGTGCAAGTTTGAAGAAAATCGGTTGAGCCATTTTTTTCTGAAATCTATCGCATACCGACAGACAACTCATTTTTAGTATATAGGACTAGCAATCTTCGCCCCCCGATTGGGGACATCTGGATAGAATCCTTGTTCTTTACAAATAACAAATAGACAGCGAAATAAAGCCTTCATAAAAAAACAACAGACATTCCCTCTAAAAACAAAACATCACAAGACAGCATTCAAGCATCGATCCCCAAATAGTGAAATCCTCCAGACTGCAAGCATCCCCCCGATAGCAAGCAACCCCAGATAGCAAGCATCCCCCAGATAGCAAGCATCCCCCAGACCTCAGATAGTAAGCATCCCCCAGACTGCAAGCAACCCCAGATAGCAAGCATCACCCAGACCGCAAGCAACCCCAGATAGCAAGCATTAACCTGGATACAAAGAGACCTTATAGATATCTAGCAACCCCCTCTTAGATAGCAAGTACCCTCCACCCCCCAAGAGCAAGCATCTCCCAATAGCAAGTTACCCCAGTAGCAAGCATCCTTCCGATAGCAAGTATCCATCCTTAAATAGCAAGCATCCACCAGAGAAAGTAGCTAGTGCAACAATTTCCTTAGATTTATAGTGGCTCCATTTTGTTTGGCATGACACTTCTTTTATGTTTGAAACGGTGTCTCTTTTATGCTTAAAAAGGTGGCTCTTTAATGTTGACATAGTGGCTCTTCTATGTTTACCATGGCGGCCCTTTTACGTTTGAAATGTTGTCTCTGTTATGTTTGACATGGTGGCTCTTCTATGTTTCACATGGGTCTCTTCTTTGTTTGACATGGTGGCTTAGTTGTTTGACATGGTGGCTCTTTTATGTTTGACATGCAGTCACATATATGTTTGACATGATGGCGCTTTAATGTTTGACATGGAGTCACGTATATGTTTGGCATGGTGGCTCTTTTATGTTTAACATGGTGGCTCTTTAATGTTCGACATGGTGGCTCTTTAATGTTTGACATTGAGTCACGTAAATGTTTGACATGATGGCTCTTTTATATTTTACATGGTGGCTCTTTATGTTTGACATGGTGTCTCTTCTATGTTTCACATGGTGGCTCTTTAATGTTCGCCATGGTGGCTATTTTATGTTTGACATGGTGGCTCTTCTATGTTTGACATGCAGTCACATATATGTTTGACATGATGGCGCTTTAATGTTTGACATGGAGTCACGTATATGTTTAAAATGGTGGCTCTTTTATGTTCGACATGGTGGCTCTCTAATGTTCGACATGGAGGCTCCTTAAGTTTTGACATTAAGTCACGTATATGTGGCTGTTTTATGTTTGACATGATGGCTTTTGTATATTTGACGTGGTGGCTGTTTAATGTTTGACATGGTGGCTCTTTAATGTTTGTCATGGTGGCTCTTTAATGTTTGACATGGTGGCTCTTAAATGTTCGACATGGTGGCTCTTTTATGTTTGACATGGTGTCTCTTTTATGTTTGACATGTAGTCACGTATATGTTTGACATGGTGGCTCTTTTATGTTTGACATGGTGGCTATTTAATATTCGACATACAAAAAAACCTATAAAAAGAAAACCGACAAACTGCTCAAATGAAGTGCAATGCAAAAAGAAATCATCCCAAGACAGCAAGCATCACCCAGAGAGAAAGCATCCCCCAGATAGCAAGTACCCCCCCCCCCAGATAGCAAGCATCACCCAGATAGCAAGCACCCCCAGATAGCAAGCATCCCCCAGATAACAAGCACCCCCCAGATAGCAAGCATCCCCAAGATAGCAAGCATCCCCAGATAGCAAGCATCCCCCAGATAGCAAGTACCCCCCCCCCAGATAGCAAGCATCCCCCAGATAGCAAGCATCCCCTCGATAGCAAGCATTCCCCAGATAGCAAGCATCCCCCAGATAGCAAGCACCCCCAGATAGCAAGCACCCCCCAGATAGCAAGCATCCCCAGATAGCAAGCATCCCCCAGAAAGCAAGCACCCCCAGATAGCAAGCATCCCCCAGATAGCAAGCATCCACCATACAATAAGTAGCTAGTGCGAAAATTTCCTTAGCTTTATAGTGGCTCCTTTAAAATTGGCATGATTTAAAATTGGCATTGGCTGGCAATACTTTTACGTTTGAAATTGTGTATATTTTATGCTTGACATGGTGGCTCTATTATGTTAACATGGTGCCTCTTTTATGTTTAACATAGTGGCTCATTTATGTTTGACATGGTGGCTCTTTATTGTTTGACATGGTGGCTCTTTAATGTTCGAAATGGTGGTTCTTTAATGTTCGAAATGGTTGTTCTTTAATGTTTGACATAAAAACACCTATATGTTTGACATAAAGTCACATTTACGTTGGACATAGTGGCTCTTTAATGTTTGACATGGTGGCTCTTTAATGTTTGACATGGTGGCTCTTTAATATTCTACATGGTGGCTCTTTAATGTTCGACATGGTGGCTTTTTAATGTTCGACATGGTGGCTCTTTTATGTTTGACATGGTGGCTCTTTAATGTTCGAAATAGTTGGTTCTTTAGTGTTTGACACGGTGGCTTTTTAATGTTCGACATAGTGGCTCTTTAATATTCTACATTGTGGCTCTTCTATGTTCGAAATGGTGATTCTTTAATTTTATTCACGGTGGCTCTTTAATATTCGAAATGGTGGCTCTTTTATGTTCGACATGGTGGCTCTTTAATGTTCGACATAGTGGCTCTTTTATGTTTGCCATGGTGGCTCTTTAATGTTCTTCACGGTGGCTCTTTTACGTTTGACATGGTGGCACTTTAATGTTCGACGTGGTGGCTCTTTAATGTTCGAAATGGTGACTCTTTTATGTTTTACATGGTGGCTCTTTAATTTTTGACATAAAGTCACGTATATGTTTTACATGGTGCCCATGTAATGTTTGACATGGTGCCTCTTTTATGTTTGACATTGTGCTTTTTTATGTTTAGCAGTTTCGTGTTTTCAAGGTGTTTTAATAAAAAAATTATTTTGCACTACTAAGATTCGAACCCAGGTCGCTACGTTGGCAGTCCAGTCTGTTCGTATCTAGGCTATCTCTTTTCAATTGGTGTACATGAATTGTGGCCCTTATAATTCAATTCTTACAGCAAGTCAATTAAAGTAAAAAGTTATGACATAATCAATTTCTCAGTCAGCCAGTATCAGTCTCAGTTCAAGTTAGCAATATTGGTTACGCAATTTAAATCAAGTCGTGTGTGCATTTCTTCGACACTGTTTTCAACTTGTTGTGATGCAATCTTTATCAGAATTGAAATTCAGTCAGTCAGTTTTTTCTCTAGCATCCTTACAATGCATTTCAGGTCGAAAGAGCTGCTTGACCTTTGCAAAAAAGCATGTTTTTCGAATATTTAATCCCTTTAACATTGAGCAATTTCTTAGCCAAGATGCATCTACCGTCCCAGGAAAATTTCTGATCGAATGGTGCAAGTTTGAAGAAAATCGGTTGAGCCAATTTTTCTAAAATCTATCGCATACCGCATTCTTAATGGTGTCTGTTTTATGTTTGACATGGTGGCTCTTTAATTTTTAACATGGTAACTCTTTTATGTTCGATATGGTGGCTCTTTTATGTTCGAAATGGTGGCCCTTTAATGTTCGACATGGTGGCTCTTTTATGTTCGAAATGGTGGCTCTTTAATGTTCGACATGGTGGCTCCTTTAGGTTTGAAATGGTGGCTCTTTAATGTTTGACATTGTGGCTCTTTAATATTTGACAAGGTGGCTCTTTAATGTTCGACATGGTGGCTCCTTAATTTTCGAAATGGTGGCTCCTTAATTTTCGAAATGGTGGCTCCTTAATTTTCGAAATGGTGGCTGTTTTATGTTTGACATGGTGGCTCTTTAATGTTTGACATGGTGGCTCTTTAATGTTCGACATGGTGGCTCTTTAATGTTTGACATGGTGGCTCTTTAATGTTTGACATGGTGGCTCTTTAATGTTCGACATGGTGGCTCTTTTATGTTCGACATGGTGGCTCTTTTATGTTCTACATGGCTGCTCTTTTATGTTCGACATGGTGGCTCTTTAATGTTTGACATGGTGGCTCTTTTAGATTTGAAATGGTGGGTCTTTAATGCTTGACAATGTGGCTCTTTAATGTTTGACATGGTAACTCTTTTATGTTTGATATGGTGGCTCTTTTATGTTCGACATGGTGGCTCTTTAATGTTCTACATGGTAACTCTTTTATGTTTGATACGGTGGCTTTTTAATGTCTGACCACGGACTACTTAAGTAGAAGGACGCGACACGCGCAAAACGTGCAAATTTTATTGGAGGCTGAATATTCAATTTTATGTAGCTCGACTCCAGAAACTCGCCGAAGTGTAGTTTTTTCACATGATACAAATAATTTAGTCCTTGTTCATGTAACATACGTAATGCATGATTAAAACGATGCAGAAACCTTAGAAATTAGTTTCAAGCGACGAAAACTAACTTTTTCTGGTGAGTTTCGAGTCTCGACGTGCGGCATTTGTAGCACAAAATATAGCTCTTCATTTTGATATAGCACTTATTTTAAGTGATTCTTTTAGCTGTTCATTGTTACTGTGAAGCGGACCTTTTTGACCTGGTCATAAGAAAACCTATCGCAAGATGTACAGACATATAACAGATACCACTGATTCTGCGCCAATCGTATCGGATAAATAGAGTCAAGACGAACTAAGACGAAAGATTTTAAGAACACGAATTTTGAGTCTTAGTAGCCATTCAATATTTTTATGCCATATTAATATTATTGGCCTTTTTAAAATGTATGCAAAAAGTATATATCAAAGTGGTATAAGATAGCTAGCAGGTTTCTTGTAGAAAGCAAATGCGAAAACATGCAGTTTAAACAGTATCCAACAAAAGCGTACAACGAAATATTTTACAACAAAATGATCTATTGTATCAAGACAACTTGCTATAACATTGCATCAAAAAAACTAACAGTACGCAGTTCTGGCAAGGCACCACTCATAGTGATCTTCATCATGCAAAGCCAGCTGAATGAAATGCATGTAGTCAATAAGAATAACAAATAGAAATGAGGATAAAGTGCACAATCTTGCACCTGGACACGAGTTGGTGGCAAATGATCAGGTGTAGTAGGTAAATATAGACTAAAGTCTTGGACAAACTATAGAGGTCCATGATCATCTGGACAGTAGCTATACAAAAGAACTGAACTCCATGCTGCAGGAGAAGCATTACAATAGCCACCTGGCTGATGAAGTTAAAAGCTTTGCAGAAATCTATACAGACAATTGACACCTCCTTTTAGAGAGTCTCGCAGGTGCCATATGGACTAGCTACTTGTTGTAACAGCAGTACAGTGACAGTTGTAACAGCTCAGCCTTGGACACTTCATTGTCACAACAGTTCTGGAGCATCCTCCTTAAGATGTGTGTACACTTGTTTGTGAGGAAGCCAACCACTCGAGTATTTGTTCCATGTATACAAAATAGCAACCTCCATGGCCTTGCCTATAGATAGAGAATTCTTTCTCCAGACCATCCAATTGAAAGTCACCTGAAAAGGATAAGGAAAATAGCTGCATAGCATGAATACTTAATGATACACAACCTAAATAAAACAAGTTAATACTTATAATATTATTCATACCTAGCATGACATTTAAATTGGAAGTGAGATAAATTGAATTTATTAATTAAGTGAGTTAAATTGAAAGTGGATAGGCCTATATTGTGACATCTGAATACAATACTTCCATGGGTGACCATCTAACTGCTGCCCCCCCCCCCTTAACCAGAGATACTGTGCCGCCATTGAATTTCTATATATTAACAGAAAAACTGATTAAAACAATTTAGGCCCTATATGCCTCTGAAAGAATATAAGATGAGTAGGCCTAAGTTCTTAAAAACATAAATATCTATAAGTTCTATAGCAAAAATATTAATGCAGTATATATTTTTGAAGCATGGGGCTATAATTATAAATAGACTGACATCAGTCATAAAAAATATATAGGTTTACCAGTAAAATGATTAATAAGAATAGAATACTTAAAGTTAAATACTTATATTAATAGGCCTATATTTTATAAATTATCTTAGTCTAAGCCTAGCTAAGTCAATAATAGATAGAAGAGATAGCTTATAGGTTTACCAAGAATACCAACTAATGCCAATGGTAATGATATACAATAGTTAGCTAGGCCCTATACCTAGATAATGTATATATAGGCCTATGCCTAATAGTTTAATAATGAAATACTGCAGGCCCCTATGCTGTAATAACAAATAGCTACATTATATTTTATCATCGCCAGGGTAGTAGCAGTGGGCCCTGACTAGCAAATGTTGATAAATTTCCAAAAAGTATACTTGCATAGATGGCCTATGCCTCCTATGGTCTACATACAAATTCTAATTTAAATTAGGTTAGGCTAGCTATGTATAAACGATACATTTCTAAACAGTACTAAGCTAGACGGAAATTATGTATTGATAAAAAATGGGACAAAAACAAAAAACACTCTAAAAACTAAAAAGATCTGCATTCTATGATAAAAACATTTCAATGCCCTGCTAAATCTATAGTATACGCTAAGGGAAATTCAGCCTCCAAAAAAAATTACACGAATCGTGCGTGTTGCGTCCTATATAAACGACAATTAAGTAGTCCGTGTGTCTGACATGTTGTCTCTTTTATGTTTGACATGGTGGCTCTTTAGTGTTCGACAAAGTGGCTCTTTTATGTTTGACATGCTGGCTTTTAATTGTTTGACATGGTGGCTCTTTAATGTTCGAAATGGTGGCTCTTCAATGTTTGAAATGGTGGCTCTTTAATGTTCGAAATGGTGGCTCTTTAATGTTCGAAATGGTGGCTCTTTTATGTTTGACATGGTGGCTCTTTTATGTTTGACATGGTGGCTCTTTAATGTTCGACATGGTGGCTCTTCTATGTTTGACATTGCGCTTCTTTGATGTTTAGCAGTTTCATTGTGTTTTTAAGGTGTTTTAATAAAAAAAATCTTTTTGTACTACTAAGATTCGAACCCAGGTCGCTACATTAGCATTCCAGTCTGTTCGCATCAGGGCTATCTCTTTTCAATTGGAGAACATGAATTGTGGCCCTTATAATTCAATTCTTACAGCAAGTCAATTGGAGTAAAAAGTTATGACATAATCAATTTCTCAGTCAGCCAGTATCAGTCTCAATTTAAGTTAGCAATATGGTTACGCAATTTAAATCAAGTCGTGTGTGCATTTCTTCGGTACTGTTTTCAACTTGTTGTGATGCAATCTTTAGCACAATCGGAATTCAGTCAGTCAGTTTTTTCTCTAGCATTCTTACAATGCATTTCAAGTCGAAAATTTGGCTTGACCTTTGCAAAAAAGCATGTTTTTCGAATATTTAATCCCCTTAACATTGAGCAATTTCTTAGCCAAGATGCATGTACCGTCCCAGGAAAATTTCTGATCGAATGGTGCAAGTTTGAAGAAAATCGGTTGAGCCAATTTTTCTGAAATCTATCGCATACCCACAGACAACTCATTTTTAGTATATAGGACGAGTGGAACTCCTCCTTCGGAGGAGAAAGGGGAAGTACTCCCATCACCGGAATTCCATTCCCTGAATTATCCATCAACTGAAATTCCATGTCTTGAACCCCATCTTCCAAATCGTCTCCAAATTCTTTACAAACCTTTCAAAGACCATAGCTCAAAGACTCTTACGTCTCTCATATCTACTCTCTCCTCTCTTCGCTATTATCGTGACTCGCTTCTCTCTCCTCTCTCTCATCTCATCTCTACCCCTACTCTCTTTTTTATCTCTACTCCCTTATTTATCTCTTCTCCCTCGTCTTTCGTCTGTACCCTCTCCTGTCTACTCTCCTATCTTCTCTATTATCTCTCCCCTTTTCTCTCCTCTCTCATATCTCATCTCTACTTACTTATCTATTGTCTCCGCTCTACTTTCTCTCTTCTCTCTGCTCTCATTTCTCGTATCTCTTATACGCTCTCACCCTCTCCTTTCTTATCTACCATCTTTCTTCCCTTTCTACTGCATCACCTGTCTCCTCTCCTCTCTTTTCTCTCCTCTCCATACTCTCTTCTCTCCTCTCATCTCCCCTCATCTCTTCTCTAATCTCGAATCTCTCCTCTCTCATATCTCTTCTCTACTCACTTATCTATTCTCTCTCCTCTGCTCCCCTTTTACACTTTCCTATATGCTCTCACTCTCACCCTCTCCTTTCTTATCTCCTGTTTTTTACACTCCTTTTTACCACCTGTCTCCTCTCGTTTCTCTCCTCTCTGCACTCTCATCTTTACCCTCTTCTTTCTCCTCACTACTTTCTTCTCTTAAATCTCTGATCTCTGATCTTTCATCTCTCTCCTCTCACCTCTCACCTCTCTCCTCTCTTTCCTCTCTTCTATTGCCTCTGTACGCTCTTATCCCTCCTTTCTTCTCTCTCCTGTCTCCTCTCTGCTATCTCATATCTCCTCTCTCATATCCTCTCCCTTCATCTCCTGTCTCCTCTTCTCTTCTCTCTCCTTCGTTCCCGCCTTACTCCCCTCTTCTCTCCCATCTGTCATGTCTAATCTCTCCACTCATTTCTACTCTGTTTTCTATCATCTCATCTCTCTTCTCTTTTCATTCTTCTCTTTACTCTCTTCTCTGACTGATTGAAGATGCCAAATCCATCAAGATCCTCTCCGCGAAGCAGAAAATCCTGTCCGTGCAACTGAAAACCATTGAAATCCTCTCCTTGAAACTTAAATCCATCAAAATCGTCTCCATAAAACAGAAATCAATCATAAATTATCTCCGCGAAACAGAAATACTCTCCGTGAAACTGAACACCATCGAAATCCTCTCCACGAAAAACAGAAATCCTCTCCGTCAAAATTAAAACATTGAAATCGTCTCCGCTAAACTGGACTTAATCGAATTTTTTCCGTCAAACAACTCAACTCTCCGGATTCATTGGTTAGGGTTAGGGTTAGGGTTAGGGTTAGAAGAACTACGCACAGCTTCGTGTTAAAAGGCACTGATAAAAATACTGAACTAATTGAATCAATTCATTGCGCAACCGATTTCACAGTCAGTCAGTATCAGTCTCAGTTAAAGTTAACAAAAACATTGCGCAATCTAAATCAACCCTCCAATACACAGCAGCAGTGAGAAGTTGAACCCTCCCCCCAACTTTATCTATTACGTCTCGCAAAACTGAGTACAATCTTTGCAGAAAGTTAAAAGTATGGAAATAGTTTTTCCAATGCTGTGCTTTTTATTTTCATATTTAAAGCAAACAACTTATATCCTCGAACTCAGCGTTGCAAGATCTTTCCAGCAATATAAGTCTCTCCTCTCAAAGTTTAAAACTCGAGGAACAGTTAGCGTTTGAAATTTACCGATTTCCCGACTGCTTGCTAGAGAAGCTCGCAATTCATTGAATTTCACTGCCAAACTAATACACAGGGCTGCCTATGGAGAAAAAAAGGCGCCAATAATAAAACCAATTGAATCTCGACACAGTCTATCTATTTACACTGTACAACTGCTATGTACACTCAGCCCAAGCCCAACCCCCGTTCTGGGGGAAGCATTAAATTTAACTCAACCCCCCAACACGCGGCGGGGTTTTATTTGCATTGAACCCAGAACACGCGCACCCACCACCCCTCAATACACAGCGGCCCGCGGGCGGAGGTTGGGGTGGCTATTTTTACAAACTGGCTGAAGCCCCAGGCAGAGTAGCCAAAGAAGGTTATTGGGGGTTAAAAAAATCAGTTTTCTGCTTTTTTGAAGCACTTAAAATTGAAATTTGAAAATGAATTTTAAATTGTAGCATCGTCGGGACATTTGACATGTTTAAATACCGGTTTGAAAGTTGAGTTGCAAGAATCCTAGGAGGAGATCGTCGACAAACCCGGCCCACCGGCCCACCCTACCACCGGACCACGACGTCAGCTTTAGTATATACGAGTGGAACTCCTCCGTTGGAGGAGAAATCCGCTGAATTGAAATCCCCGGAATCCTATGGTTGGAATGTTGAATCTGCAGAACTCCATATCGTAACCCTAACCCTAGCTCTTGGGCCAGCGAAATTGAGCTACTGAAACGATCGCCTGCCCCCGTTGATGCATATGCATTGCGCCATCACTGTCGCAGCCCGGTTCTCACAAATGTACACTGCATTTAGCCGAATTTATTCATTTATGTCGGCCTTGTTACTTGCAAGCGTACAGTAAAGATCTACAGTACAGTCTATAGCCCATGCACCTCCCCAAATGCACAGGGAGAGTCTAGGCTTGTGCATTGCACAGTCAGAATTGAAATTAATGAAACCCCTCCCCAGCCACTTAACATTTTCACAATTGAAATCAAGAAAATTTCTATGACAAATTGCTCTGATGCAGTTGAGATTTCGGAACAGAAAATTATACCATTCTGTTCAGTTTTTCAAACTCTTTCCAACGGTGTGATTCACTTTTCTGTAGCTTGAAAATTAAAAGCAGAAATTAAGGTGCAAGTTTTCCCGTTTCTTACTTGCAGAGCGCAATGTACACTCTGTGATGAGTTAAAAAATCAAGCCATCCATTCTCGCGCAGTGTGCACCTCCACCCCTTTTTAACACTGAGCAAGTAGGCCGCCAATTCTCAAGTGCCGGCGACCCTCCCCCAGCTGAAATGAAATACACTGCAGAGATAGGAGAAAAGTTGTGGCGCAACCATACAAAATAGCGTCAAGTGGGAAGGAAGTCCATGGAATGCGATATATAGACATCTGGCTGTCTGGTTTGTGCTGTTTTCTGCTTTTTTGAAGCACTTAAAATTGAAATTTGAAAATGAATTTTAAATTGTAGCATCGTCGGGACATTTGACATGTTTTGGTACCGGTTTGAAAGTTGAGTTGCAAGAATCCTAGGAGGAGATCGTCGACAAACCCGGCCCACCGGCCCACCCTACCACCGGACCACGACGTCAGCTTTAGTATATAGAGAGAGACGAGTGGAACTCCTCCTTCGGAGGAGAAAGGGGAAGAACTCCCATCACCGGAATTCTATTCCCTGAAATATCCATCAACTGAAATTCCATGTCTTGAACCCTATCTTCCAAATCGTCTGCAAATTATTTACAAACCTTTCAAAGACCATAGCTCAAAGACTCTCACGTCTCTCATATCTCCTCTCTCTTCTATTCGCTATTATCGTGACTCTCTTCTCTCTCCTCTCTCTCATCTCATCTCTTACCCCTACTCCCTTATTTATCTCTTCTCCCTCGTCTTTCGTTTGTACCCTCTCCTGTCTCTTGTCTCCTCTCTTCTCTCATATCTCTCCTCTTCACTTCTGTCTCCTGTCTCCTCTCTTCTCTCTTATCTCTCCCTCTTCTCTCCTCTCTCATATGTCATCTCTCCTTACTTATCTATCGTCTCTCTTAACCCTCTCTCTCTTCTCTTTTCTCTCCTATCTGCTTCTTATTTCTCATATCTCATATACGCTCTCACAATCTACTTTCTTGTCTCCCATCTTTCTTTCCTCCTTACCACTATCCCCTGTCTCTTCTCTTCTCTCTTTTCTATCCTCTCCATTCTCTCTTCTCTCCTCTCCTTTCTCCTTTCATATTTTCCCCTCTCTTCTCTAATCTCTAATCTCTTCTCTCTTATGTTCTCACTCATCTCTTCTCATCGCATCACTCATCTCTCCTCTCCTCACTACTTTCCTTCTCTTAACTCTCTTATCTCTGATCTTTCATCTCTTTCCTCTCTCCTCTCTCTCTTCTCCTCTCGCTTATCTCTCTCCTCTCTCTCTTCTCATCTATACTACCTTATTTATATCTTCTCCCTGGTCTTTCGTCTCTACTCTCTCCTGTCTTATTTCTCCCCTCTTTTCTCCTCTCTTCTCTCTCCCCTCCTCTCTCATCTCTCATCCCTCATCTCACTCCTTCTTTCTCCTCTACCCTCCCCTCTTTTCTATTACCTCTGTATGCTCTTATCCCTCATCTCTATTCTCTTTCCTATCATCTCTCTTGTCTCCCTCTGCTATCTCATATCTCCCCTCTCGTCTCCTCTCTCCTCTACCTTTCTCTCTCCTTCGTTCCCGCCTTACTCCCCTCTTCTCTCCCATCTGTCATGTCTAATCTCTCGTCTCATTTCTACTCTGTTTTCTATCATCTCATCTCATCTCTCTTCTCTTTTCATTCTTCTCTTTACTCTCTTCTCTGACTGATTGAAGATGCCAAATCCATCAAGATCCTCTCCGCGAAACAGAAATCCTCTCCGTGAAACTGAGCACCATCGAAATCCTCTCCACGAAACAGAAATCCTCTCTGTCTTAAAATTAAAACATTGAAATCGTCTCCGCTAAACTGGACTTAATCGAATTTTTTCCGTCAAACAACTCAACTCTCCGGATTCATTGGTTAGGGTTAGGGTTAGGGTTAGGGTTAGAAGAACTACGCACAGCTTCGTGTTAAAAGGCACTGATAAAAATACTGAACTAATTGAATCAATTCATTGCGCAACCGATTTCACAGTCAGTCAGTATCAGTCTCAGTTAAAGTTAACAAAAACATTGCGCAATCTAAATCAACCCTCCAATACACAGCAGCAGTGAGAAGTTGAACCCTCCCCCCAACTTTATCTATTACGTCTCGCAAAACTGAGTACAATCTTTGCAGAAAGTTAAAAGTATGGAAATAGTTTTTCCAATGCTGTGCTTTTTCTTTTCATATTTAAAGCAAACAACTTATATCCCCGAACTCAACGTTGCAAGATCTTTCCAGTAATATAAGTCTCTCCTCTCAAAGTTCAAAATTCGAGGAACAGTTAGCGTTTGAAATTTACCGATTTCCTGACTGCTTGCGAGAGAAGCTCGCAAGTTTGTTCATTGAATTTCATTGCCAAGCTAATACACAGGCCGATAAAAAAAACCAATTGAATCTCGACACAGTCTATCTGTTTACACTGTACAACTGCTATGTACACTCAGCCCAAGCCCAACCCCCCCCCCGTTCCGGGGGAATCATTAAATTTAACTCAACCCCTCAACTCGCGGGGGGTTTTATTTGCATTGAACGCAGAACACGCGCACCCACCACCCGAACTGTAAGTTCATCATCAATCCACACTTGTAACTATAATTTATTTGTGGTATTTAAGCGCAAACGCTTTACTCAAGCTTTTGAATGTTCGGTAAATCTACACTGGTGTTGGGACAATGGCAGAAACGGATCTCGCTCTCACTCCTAAATTGACCCAATGAGCGTCAGAGCAAGAGCTCAAGGTACCTTCGGTCCTCTGGCCGGACCCACTTCCAACTCTGAGCGGAAGATCGCGTCTTCGTTGGGATCGACCCGTCCCCAGGCAGACACAGTACAGTACGAATCTTCAGCCTTCTAAGAAATAACGCAGCTCACTCAACATGCTCTTGGATTCCACGAGTCCGACAGGCAAGCGAGCGACAGGCTTGGTTGCACGGAGCGCTGAGTAGTATCGTAGTTGACTGACTCAGCTGAGTGAGCTCTCGATCGTCTGAGTTTATCTAAGTATCTGAGTCTGAGTAGACTCTGCGCACCCTTATGCCGTCAACCTCCACTTAAAAATCATACAAATATTGTGCACTGCTTCACCCTTGGTGCACCGACCCCGACTACAACTGACAATGCGATTAGCGACTGTAGCTCCCTTTTACTTTACTTGTCCATGAGTTTGAGCATAAGCAGTGCTCTTTTTTATTTGCATTACAATTTCAGTTAAACTGCAAGGTTGCTACGTTCACGTCTATAAGGAAGTTGAGAATCTAAAATACCGCATATCAACCAGTGAGTCAATGACAATTGAGAGCTGCCAAAAGGACTGCAGTCGCTATACCTTCCGCTACTTTGGAGTCGCTAGAACAGAATGCTTCTGCGGTGATTCAAAAATTGCTCACAAAATATCTTTGAACAGATGTAATTACAGGTGTCCGGGAAACCCAAAGCAGATTTGCGGTGGTATTAACTCGATGGTTGTGTACGAGCAGCCCGCTACACTTGTTACAGCCTCTGCCGGTAAGAATGCCCTAATTTATTACGTTCAACTGTTCATTTATGAATGGTGTCATTGTCTCATTTCCTCGCTCGCTTATAGAGGGTAGTCTCTAGCTCACTCCTCGTCGGATTCTTAGTAAAAGAAAAAAGTGGAAGAAATTGTCGTCGACTTTATTCTTATCTATTGCAGAGAGTATGTTGTCTGACAGGTGAAACTAACAATCTCCTTTCACGTACAGACGCTTCCCGTCAATAACTTTGCTACTTCCGAGATCGTAATCTGTGCAGTTAGTGCACAGAAATTTCATTGTGTGCCATTGTACTGAACTAAAAACTGCTTCTGAGCAGCTGCAAGTTTGACAGTGGATGCGAAAACGAGGCTCGTTTGGGTAAAAAATAACCCACTTTCAGCACTGCCTTCTCGACGTATGTTTATACCCGGTAGTATTTACTGTTTGCCGATCTTCGATAAAGAATTGATAAAGATTTCGATAACAAATTGCTAGTCATTCCCTCCACTGCAGGGCGGTTCTCTCAATGGAAGAAGTAAATGTGAGGCTAGGAGCCCGCTGTGCCGCAGCGTGCTTCGTAAAGACAGTTCAGATGGGTCTCTAATAGCATACGCAAATTATACGGGTCCTGGTAGAATCTGGTTGAGAACTTTGCTAATAAGAGCCTAGCAGTTCTCCCATTACCCATTACTCCTATTACGCTAAAAAGGTAATAGGAGTAAATGTGAGAATGGAAGAAGTAAATGTGAGGCTAGGAGCCCGCTGTGCCGCAGCGTGCTTCGTAAAGACAGTTCAGATGGGTCTCTAATAGCATACGCAAATTATACGGGTCCTGGTAGAATCTGGTTGAGAACTTTGCTAATAAGAGCCTAGCAGTTCTCCCATTACCCATTACTCCTATTACGCTAAAAAGGTGGATGATGGGAAACTTCTATTGAAGGCGGGCTCCTATCAGTATACAGCATCGCGCAGATTTAACGGTTCATTTCTGTCTCGAGTTAATTTTACCACTGCCATTTGATATTTTTTTAGGATATCAAATATACATACTAGCACCTGGTGGCTTGAAATGCTTAATTCTATACGATCCCGCATTTGGAAGCAGTCCTCTGCACACGCGTGTGTGAACTTGTCTAACCAAGGAATTCTAAACCTAGCAATTCCAGCACTTGCTAGGTTTAGGATTCCTTGGTCTAACTAACCATTCACCAACCGTGTCAAATAATTCCATCGTATCAAACACATGCTTTGTCACACTCCTTAAATTGGTGGGGACCATACAGGACCCGGGTTTTGTTGCTTTTACTGCTTCCTTCCACATTAACGCTGCCTCCATCTCCTCAATATTTACTCAAGGACCACTAGAAGTTACCGTTGTCCTGGTGTTTACTATGCCAGTCGGGCTAGATGTGTGTGAAAAAAGCAAGGCTGATGGGGGGAAGGATTTCACGTTCGTATATTCACCTTTGGTGGGATTAGGGATAACACGACTCTGGACGGTCTGCAGGTGGGGGGAAACAGTCGACGAGCAACTTGGAGAGAAAAGCAGCAAAACTTTGCTGCTTAAACGCTTCCTGAAGAATACAGGGACGATGTTGTCGGGACCCGGCGATTTGAACGCTTTGAACGTATCGGTGCCAGCTGGAGCAGCTGGAGGGCGCACTGCTGGTAAAGCAGGCGATCGCTGCATAGGTCTGTGGTCATCGACCACACACTCAGGATTATGAACCTGCGGAACGCATGTGGAGAAGAGTAGATTTAGCGAGCTTTCGGGCCTGGTAGTATAGTTATAATCCCGGTGACCGGTGTCGTGAATGAGAACTGACCAGCCGAGCTGTAAGGTGCTGCCTCTCAAGACTGGCGCAGTAGGCCTTCCAGGTGATCTTCCTGGCCTTTCGGATGCTACTTTTGAAGGTCCTCAGAAAAGAGTGACAGTTCTCCAGTTCCTCCGGGATGTTCGATTCACTCGCAAGGCTCGCCCTGCCGGTGCGGAGGGTATTCTTCTTCATCCGAGTGAGCTCAGGACTCCACCAGAGAGAGTATTTGCTGCTAGAATTAAAATTAGGTGCGTTGGTGTGATGACTTAGCTCGGCCGTGCTGTTCCTTGCCATCTATACCGAATGAGTTTGGTTTGTTGCACGCAATGTGTCACTTCTATGTACTCTTGCGTTCTCTCTATCAACTGCTCAGCCTTCACGTTGTACCTTGTTCGCTTAAGCATACGCAACGTGCATTCCCTTCGGCTCTACTATAAATACATGGTATTGAGAGACGCTAGCTCTCTATCTTGGTTCTAACTAAAACATAGTCTACAATAGTTGGTGCGAATTGCGGCGTTTAAGGTCTCAAACAAAGGTATTACATTGGTGTTCGATGCCCACTGAGGTCCTCGTCGGAGTCTGATCTCACGATCTCCGAACTCGCCTCTAGCTTGCTACAGAGTTGGGAACGGCATTAAAGTGCCGCCTGAGGATCTCGAGCTTGAGGACTCACCTCAACATCGATTGCCGACAGGGCAGCGCCTGGGCATCAGGAGGAAGACAACCTTTCACGCACCGTCGCACTTCGTCAGAGCGTCCTCTTACTCAGTGAATAAACACATGTACAGGGTTTTGCAAGGATTTGCCATCGCTGATCTTGAAGTTTGGCTTCGCCGTCACATTGGCGTACGTACCGGCACTTGCCTTCTTGGGCGTCTTAGGATCCAGCGAGAGGTCGGTGCGCTGGTCTGCCCGTTGCCTTTTGCGCTCAAGGCCAGCCGAAGTTTTATCATCTCACTTGCGACGGATGACTACCTGAAAGCCGTCGTTTTTAGACACACCCAACAGTGGGGGTGTAGGCCGAGGTGCGAGGGTTTCCGCTGGGTTCGCGGTGAGGTCAACCTTCATGTTGAAGGGTTGGGGGATTGACGGACCCCCAGCCGCGTGAAGTTTCGGCTCCTGAGCTGTTTTTGTACGCTTTATTTATCTATGAAGCGTAGGCTGGAATAAAGAAGCTAAGATCTAGAAAATGGGGCGGTTAACCGTGCGGGGGTGGATATACCTCCAGCAAGCTCCGGAGAATCCATCATGCAGCTGCTTTCGCTTCTTGTGCTATCCTTTTGTTTTTCAAACTTTTCAAGGACATTGATTGTGAATTCGGTCATAAGATCCTCTATTTTAAAACTCTGGTTCAATGACTTGGGTGTATTCAGTTTCAATGGCTTGAGCATATTGTCTGCGGACCTGAGTAGGCTGTCTTGGGAAAGGAGGACTTCTTTGTTGTCGATAAGGTACGAAAGCATTTCCTTGTCTGTTCTGTTGTAATGACCAATTCTTCCACAGGTGTAGCAAGTGGGTGGCGGAGCGTATCTCTGTCGCTGTAGCATGATCACAGAAGTTTGGTGTTGCTGCATAAGTTTGCTCAATGTCGTATCACTACTACGAGTAGTCAATAGTGGGGCACTTGCTTCCCATTGCATGCCGCAACGAATTAATTGTTTCTCTGTCTCAATAGTTTCTCCTACCAATCTGTCTCGCAGAGAAGGTTGAGCATTAATAATGACTTGGAGGGTTAGGCTTTGTTCTTGATCAGTAAGGCGTTGTCTTTCTCGTGCAGCTACATGTAATTCTGCTGGTCCGATAGGTTGAGCTCCTGGGTTAGGTGGTGGTGGCTGGTGCAACGCTTTAATAATTTTGCGGACATCATCGACGAAGGTCAGGAAGGATTCCGTCAGACTCATTTTTCGGATATGAAGTTTGTGTAGAAGCACGGATCGATTGGTTCCACATCTGGCGAATTGTGTTCTTAGTTGTGTATCTAAAGTATGATAGTCTTGCTGAGCAGCAGCATTTAGTTTTCCATAAATTTCTCTGGCAGTACCTTCTAGCAGTGGAGGAAGAATAAGTGCCTTTTCTGGATTTTGTAGTCCATATTCGCAAGTTTCAAGGTCAAAGTGTTCAATGAATGTATTGAAATCCTTATCCATAGTATACATTCCAACAGTTTCCTTAACATCGCAATGCACTGTAGGGTTTCTTCAACTCGAGCCATATGTTCAAATGGAAACGGTAAAAGGACCAAATCGGGAACAATTTCCAAAGGGTTTCCAGATTGAATTTTCAAGGTGGTGAAAAAGTGCGTGCGTGTGCGTGTGTGTGTGTGTGCAAGCTCTTGTTTACTTAGGAAGAAAGGAAAAGTGGCACGGGGAGAAACTTTCTGTGTTGCCTTTACAAAAGGAAAGTAATTGAGTTAGGGTATTCCTGAATTTAACAAAAGTATAAACCGGTATGCAAAGGATCAAAGGGTCTATATGCAAACAATGGCAGTTTGGTAAAAAGTTCAAAAAAATTCAATAAAATGGACTTTGTTTCAAAGTGCTTTCAGCGATCTAGCCTGGTATATGTCTGGGCGAGATCACCAGTTGAATAATTGAAGAGTGATGATCAGTCACTCAAAAACTCCCAATTCTATACACTGGGGAACAAGTGCCTAGGTATAGGTAAAGTCAAATAGCTCTTACTGCTGCGGATCCTTTAGTGGCTTGTAGACGTCTTGGTTTGGCTTAGGTGACTCGTTACCTCCGGGAGTCCTTGACTTTTATCTGTAGGTCGACCAAAGACGAGAGCGAATCAGAAATCCTTGACGGTCCTCGAGCTCGGAATTAACAATAGAACGCCCTAATGAACAATCGAATTCTCTAAGAACGTAAACGCTTACAAATTGGACAAGTGTGGTCCCTCAGAGATTAGTCTTCTTCTTTGTTCCTTCGGAGTCTTCTTAGAGACCGCTCTGAGTCTAAATTTTTGACTCGGATTTTCACTTATATTTATAGCAAAATTTTGGAGAAAACCGGTTTGGGATCCGATATTTACTTGGGTCATTCATGTTTGATTAAGCTGTCACGTATGCTTGAGCATTACCATATATGGGGTTAAGCAAATACAGCTGTTGGAATCCGGTTCCTTGATCAAACAATGTTGGTCTCACGTGGGGTTCTAAATCACTCTGTTGGCGCGTGATTCCTAAAAATAGATATGACTCATTCTAGAATAAATTGACTTTCTTAGAATATTACTTTTAGTAGGGCATTACGGTATAGTTCCGGCTCTCTACAAGGTTCCAGCAGGCCCCAGCCCACGCTCTGCAAGATCAGGGGGCGGGGGGCCAGTGTAAAGGCGCCAGGTCGGGTTGACAGCCAACGCCAGAGCCCTTCCCCAAAGGAGCGGTCATTGAGAACCCGTGTGGCACCAGCACTAGCCACCTGCCCTGCAAAAGGCTGCAGGGGGTCCGCCCTCCATAGCAGGAGACAAGAACGAAGAAGCTCCAAGAAAATGAAGAGCTGGCAGATGTCACGGAGTCCCGCGGTTTAAGTTGCCATTGCAAATATACTTGATGCAATGTAAAAAATAAAGAGTTCAACTAATGTCATTTGTGAGTACCCAGAGGGAAATTTTGGGTACGCCTAAGGGTACCCCGACGGCGGCGCCTTTAGTCGGGCGGAGTCCGCCAGGGCGACTGGCTGTCCAGGCGAAGCGGAGTACATCTGCAGTGCGCTTGGGCGCCGGTAGAGAAGTTTTTTTTCTACTACTAGTAGAATGTTAAGCGCATGCATCCTAGAAATTAAATCCAAATTTGCACGGGCAAATTTGCACCTACTGCACGCGGGCAGCACGGGCTTCTAGCTTCGTAGCAGCTCGTCTGCTTACTAGCTTAATAATGGCTTAATTCTATTATGATTTTCAACGAAGTCCTGAAGTTTTGGCTCGTGTATTGTTCGATATACGATACGAGCGTATTGGCAAATATACTTAATTTTGTTTGTGCTTATAAACCGTTCAACAAAATTCAGCATTTCATGGTATTGTTGTTATACAATGCTTAGAGATTAACATATTTACTTGTCTTCCATTGAAGTACTCAGAAGAGAGAAGACAATAAATATGAATATGAGCGTAAAAAAGCAAAGATACGGAAAGTCAGTTTTCGTTTCTTCAAAAACAATCATCATTGCTCGAACTTGAGTCGCACTGCTCCATATTGGTGTCCGAAAGCTCGGAGTCGCTGGATTGCAGCCGAACCACTTTCATGCGTCGCTTAAATGCTCCAACGTCACTCCTGCGCTTACGAGCAACTCGACTTGAAGTGAGAGCTTGACAGTCAAAGGCCGTGGCTGCAGTCGCAGTGACTTGCCGCTGCCGAGCACCAGAAGGCGTTGCAGCTGGGGCTTGGCATGGAGAGGCCGTGGCTGCAGTCGCAGTGACTTGCCGCTGCCGAGCACCAGAAGGCGTTGCAGCTGGGGCTTGGCATGGAGAGGCCGTGGCTGCAGTCGCAGTGACTTGCCGCTGCCGAGCACCAGAAGGCGTTGCATCAGAATGGGTGCGGCTAATAATTGATGCAACCGCCGGATTGATTGGCGTTAAGGCATCGGGAGCTGCTGCAGTGGATTTGCGGTGCAATCGCTTCTTCAGCCGATCGCTTCCACGCTTGAGCTGCTCACGACAAGCTTCTGCAACTGCTTTGACCGAAGGCCTGCCGGTGTCCTCGGTTCTGCCGAATAGCTTGGTCATCGCCTCTGTCAAAAAATAAATTGCATGGATTTTAGGTATAGTTAAATGAGTAAAAAGTATAAATGTGCTACTCATGATCAGAACTGATAGTAGTGCTTATAGCATTTATTTCTTTTCTCTGGTTTCGTTTCGTTTGATGTGTATATATCAAAAAGCTTACATTTATATGTTCTTTCGCTATCATAATTTTTTATGTAATGTATACAGCGGGCAGCCAGGATCGTTGGCCCTTCCGTCAAGGTGCCCTATAAGTATAACCTTAGCACCCGCCGGGTCACTGGTGGACTTGCCTTTGCACATAAACTTCTCCTAGGTCGTGGCTCCGAAGAGCTTAAACTTCTCCTTCCATCTCTTATCCAGAAGTCTAGCTATGGCTTTCGTTCAAATAACTGCCTGTATGAATTCACCTTAAAAATTCCCTTCTATGGAACAGAAGTTCGAAAACGGTCCTTCTCCACAGTACACTGAGATATGGAATTTACTGCCAGCAAGTCAGCAACCCTAGCAGACCCTGGCCTCGGCGCAAAATAGTTCAAGAGCCAGATCTCCTAGAAGCCACTATGCAAGGACTCCTAAACCTAAGCATCGGTTTAGGAGTCCTGGAGTCCTAAGCATTTAGGAGATGCTTAGGTTTAGGAGTCCTTGTACTATGAGCACCACAGAGTCCTCCCACCATCTCAATTGCCTTCCACCTCTCTTTCTTCAACATTTCTTTTGTCATTCTTATCTCTCTCTTCATCAGTTTCTCTGTAGCCATGGGGAACCCTTGTGGTATATTCGTCTCTGACCACTGACCAGTGACCAGTCTTATGGTGAGCTTAGTATAATAATAACAATGATTATTATTGTTATTTCTTTATATATTCTCTAACTGGCTCGCAAACTTTTAAGAATCAAACCAGTTGTGATTGTGCGTCAATGATAAACTTCCGATTTAATAGTCTATGTGTCTATGTGACAAATATGATGCCTACCTTGAATATAAGGCAGAAAAGCCATCTTAAATCCGAGGTCATCAATTGATAGTTGCGTTGAAACTCCTGCTTTGAGGGCTCGCTCACGCATATCCGTCCCCTTGAAGTTGACCACAGCCTGCATCAGAAGCGATAGGATGTTGTCCAACATATCACGGACCGAGTCTTGCCACTTAACTCGTCGGAAGAGCCTGAGGTGAGTCCTCAGCTGTTGAACAGAAAATGCGAACATCATCGTCGGTGGAGAGTCTTAAACCCTTGCCACATTAAGCGCAAATAAAATTACATTATGTAAACTCACCGCTGAAAGTCGTTGTTCCGACGCTTCAACAAAGTCAATGTAATCATCCCAAGAATCGATTACTTCAAAGCCAGACACTTGAGGTGTTTCAGCCTGAGGATGCAAGATGGATGACATTTGATGCATCGCAGCGCGAAGTCCGGTTACGTCTTTCTGCAAGGCCTCCACCTTGGCCTCAAGCCGAATGCTTGTTACAGTGTACTCGCGAAGGAGGCTGAGCTGCACAAACAAAAGTCCCTCGGAGCTATCAAGTTGGAAGTCGACATTATCCTGAATCTGCTGTTTCAATTTTCTTATATATTCCGGGCCGAATCTTGCTGATGCAAGCACTGGAAGATTTGGAGTCGCAGGAGTTGCTGTTGCTGATTCAATCACTGCAACTCGTTGTCTAGGCCTTGGCTTTGGCATGGTGGAGGCAATTAGATCAACGGCAGAATCTCCTAGAGCCGCCACTGTCACCGTGTCAGCTACTCCATCCGTCTCCGCCTCCAGCGCAGCATCCGATTCATCAGCAGTCGCTTCCGCCGCTGCAGCATCCGCGTCATCTACCGCCGCCTCCGCCGCTGCAGCATCCGCTTCGTCTGCAGCCGCCTCCGCCGATGCGGCATCCGCTTCGTCTGCTGCCGCCTCCGCCGCTACGGCATCCGCTTCGTCTGCTGCCGCCTCCGCCGCTGCAGCATCCGCTTCATCTGCAGCCGCCTCCGCCGCTTCAGCATCCGCCTCGTGTTCTGTTGCATCAGTCGCAGTGGCTTCCTGCTCCTCAGTCTCTGGCTCGGAGTCGGGAAGTGGCAGTAACTGAGCGACAGTTTCTGGAGCGTCATGCGTCAGAAGAAGCGCAGCATTCCTCGCAAAGTTCGTCCCTCGCTCTCTGTCGGAGAAGAACGTTTCGGTATCAGATGCTGAGCCTTGTGACAGGTTCTGAAAGAGTAGGTTTAGGATAGATATGTAGGTAAAGTCAATCATCAATCCTTTTCAAAATTTTTTTTCGACCTCAATTTTCTAACTTTCCCTCCGTCCTCTAACCTCCCCCTAAGCCTGATTGGCATTTTAATTCTTCAATCCTCAAGCCTAAATGCCATTGCTTGCAGTTCAAACTTACACCTGTTTGATAATTTCGACGGGCCTGCTTCGCGTCAGATGAGGAGAAAACTCGCGGCTTGACCAGCTGCATTATGCTACGCAGACGTAGCTTCTTAGCAATAAGAGTGCGTACAAACAAGAAGCTGCCTGGCTGCATTGTATCGTCCAGGATGACCTGTTGTAAAAAGCGGTAGAATTGAAATATCCCAACTTCCGAGGATCAAGACGCAGTAATTATAGAATTGAATGCATATACATGTAAAGAGTGGAGCAAAAATACGAGTAGCAAAAACTCACCTGAACAATAACTGCTGGGTAATATGTACCATCATATAGTGCCTCGCACATCCATGTCTCATCGGAATCTCTCATTTTCAACCATTCGGCTTCAGAGAGGGCCTCCAGATTCGGTGACAGCCTTACGTTCTCTCTCGGCGCCTCAATAACTTGTCTGTCCGCTTTAAAAATAACAAGGAACTTCATTTCCGAAAGATAAAAAATACTATTTTAATTTTCGTCAATGCCACAAGCCAATTCAAGTTTCGGGTAGGAAATTGTTTCCCTTATTATTTTTCTCCTCCATAAACTCTAGGAGTGAGCTAGTGACATTACAGGCGCAATCCCATTGGTCCGCCCCTCTTCCCACTGCTAGCGCCGCCCAATTCTCCCTCTCTATCTTGCTGATTAATGAGATATTTTAGAAATACAAACTGTAATAAAAATATAGAAAGAAAGGAAAAAGCAAGACAGAAGGCTATAATTCCTGATGCATCCTGATTCCTGATTACATGTATATCCCTGATGCAGACCGGATAGCGGATAATCTCCCTCAGGTCAGTTCGAAGAACCCTCAAAGGCGAAGAGGAATTGGTGGAGCTTTGTGTGTAGAAAGAAGAATGCGAACTATATCATGGATTTCTCTGTTCGATATGTGTCTCACAGATGTCAAATAAGAAAAAGACAGAAAAAATCAAGAGTTTGAACCTTGGTTCGGTGCGTATAAAGATTCGAAGCCCCATCTTTGTCAGAAAATTCTGTTGCTCAGGGTGCGCCGGGGGCGTTTCACATTCTCGAAATATCATATCATCGAAATTTCACAACGCCGAAAATTCTGCACTGTTCTTTCACATCCTCGAAATTTCACATTCTCGAAACTTCACATCCTCGAAATATCACTTCCACGAAATTTCATAACGTCGAAAGAAGTTAGACGTGATATTCCGAGGATGTGAAAGATGGCTTCTTTCGACGTTATGAAATTTCGAGGTTGTGAAATTTCGAGAATGTGAAGTTTTTGGCTTTCTACGTTGTGAAATTTCGAGGAAGTGATAGCTGCCCGGGTGCGCCCACAGACCATATAGTAAATAGATTGCGCATATAGCTAGGCCGGCATGAGCGTGCAGAGCGTGAGAAAAACACAAAGCAAAAAATGTTACTCCACGGATCGATAGTGGGGAAGCACCTACCTCCCCTACCCACATTTACATATATATATATAAATTATACGCATTATATTTAATCTTTACCCTGTGCCAGTCTTTTTACTATATGGTCTGGGTTCACCCCTCATTTTGTTCTGATTGAATGCACAAACACAGTTCAGCATTCTTGCCCAACTCCCAATTAAACCACGAGGCTTCACAATGGGCTTGAGAGGTTCCGCAAAGACCAAAGACCAAAAACGGCACATGAGGCACAACGGAATGAATAGTCTGTATAGAATATGTACAGCAACTAAAAATCGAAAAAAGCCTGGGACGCAGACAGGGAAGCAAACAGTCACACAGGCCCTTTTGCTCATTGCTCTGGCTCTTTGCTCTTTGCTGCTCTTTGTCTTCACATCACACTAAAAAGCCCTTTACCTAGTCCTAGCTAGAAGGCATTTTGCTTGTGGGGCCTGTCTTCTAAGCAAAAGAGAAGAAGGTTGGGGCAGGGACTCCTGAAGCTAACATTCCTAACAACCTTGGCTTGGCTTGCTTTACTAGTCCCGACTCCCGACTCCCTGGGTGGGGCCAGCAAATTTCCTAATTTTATTGCACAAACTATACCCAAAGAAGCATTGCGAATTGGACTGCCAATCGGCCTGTGGCTATCTCAGAAACTAAAAGTCACGCGGCGATAGGTCCTTCTCTGCTTGATGGAGCTCGGCATGCCCAATGACTGTGTAAAAATTCAGAACTGTGGGATTATCTCAGGCCTCACAAATCGAAGTGGGCTTTTCAGACTTTCCCCATTTCAAAGCATTGCAAATTGGGCAGCTAATCGGCCTGTGGATATCTCAGAAACTAAAGTCACGCGGCGATAGGTCCTTCTCTGCTTGATATAGCTCGCATGCCTAATCTTCCCGTGGACCCCACTGAATTTGTTTTGTTCACAATTTATCACTCCATTGTTTGCTGAAATTTGGTGTGGTCTCCACGCGACGTATAGGTTTCCATTGGGTACTGTTTCATTCTAAACAAGCATTAGAACTGTTTAGCACTTTACAAATGAAAGAAATGTACGCTGAGTACGTGCAAGTTTGCAACATACTGATTATGTGCATGTACAAGCTACATACAGGTTTGCAGTCTGGCTGGCTCCAATTAATATGGTTTGGAGTCCTGGACCAAAGCCCAAAACACGATGAGTTGAGGCCCGCTACGCCGCTAGGGCACCCGTTTTCGCGTGAGCTGGGGCCCTCTAGGCCAGGGCCCGACCGATGGCGTGATAAGTAGGGGTAAGGTAAAAATTGTCCACATGCTTGCACACTTTGCTCTCATGAAAGACTGCCAGAAGTATACTGTACACTGACAGCATAAAGAATTCTTGCAAAGCAAGTGTTGTCCCATAAAAAATGTACACTCACTCGTCCCTCCTTCCCTCCCCCGGGGTCCGACCAGAAGAGACCATACTGTTGTGTTCACAGGGAGTTGCAAATTCCCTGCGGGGTCCCCATTATCTATGATTCTATGGGGTCCCCGCGTGGTGGCGCAAGGGACGTGAGGTTGCTGCTTCCCTCCCCTCAGCTCAAGGACAATGATCAATAAATCTTTAAACGGAGAAGCTTGCGATAGACTTGCAATAACAAAGCTGATGAACCCCTGTTTGCTTGCAAACATATATTCCACTTGCTGAGTGGACAGAATAGAAAAAACTAGATAATTCCCTCACGCTTCAATGCATGGGTTTTCATCAAGGATTTCTATACAAACCAAGCCAGCAAGTATATTTTTGCAACACACAGAAAGTAAAGCTAGCTTGTAATTGTAACTCTCCAACAGGCAACCCAATGCTCAGAGCCAGCTAGGCCATTATTAATATCAATGCTTCTATTCCAACACTAATAGAAAAGCGAGCAGCGAGCCTCGGTATTGATCACCCTCTTTGTCCATAAATGAATGTACAAAATAATGAATACATGCACAAAGCCATCTAACAACCATATATTTTAATTTTACCCATTGCATGAACAAAATGAAAGAATATAAAGAATGCAAGACAAACCAGCGCAAGGAAAATATACAAAGAGGACCCTCCCGGAGAAGGGACATTTCGTAAAGCATTTCCTGTTAGAGTGAAAGCTTCGTAGGTCTGGCCAAGGAGTTCTACATTTAGAACTCCTTGGTCTGGCCCAGAAAGCAACACGGCAATCGAAGTTAGGCATGGCAACATTAAATCACTTCACTTTTGTCAATCTGTCATGGTGGTAATGGTGGTACGGTTTCTTGGGGGGGGGGGTTATTCAACAGACCATATAGAATGGTCTGTGGTCTGTGGGTTATTCAGCGCCCCGCTTCCAGTCCCGGACTTAGGGGTCCTTGGATTACTTGGACTGTGAGAAATCGAGACACTTCATGAAACGTAGAAAAAAATAGAATAAAGATCGGTTCCTCCATATCTCCTCGTCAACACAGCAAGATAGGCAAGATAAGGGTATTTGCTTTGTGTCTAAAAGTTGGGGTCCATATTGAAGCCAAAAGCTTCGGGACCATCCATATATACCCATATAGCAGAGCACTGGCTCTTAGCCTCTTAGCAATTGAGCAACTGCTTTTGCAAACCCGCAATTACTCCCGCAAGACAGAAAGCAACCCCGCAGAGACGGGAGTGAAACGAGAACACGGAAGACAAAGACAAACATATAATTGTAATGTTCCAATCCAACAAAAAGTAAGACACTATTAATTTAGACAAGGAGTACGTTCGTTAAAGCGAATTTTTGCTTTCTAGGCCACCTCTCGTTCGATGCTTTCTATCGGAAGCATGTGGCCACTGGCCAGCCAAGGAATTCTCTATACTATACCCATCTGCTATTCTATGAATGGCCTGCGGCCCGGGTCCGGCTAGTTTCACTTCCAGGTATAAAGGATTCCAATTTCCTTGGGCCAGTCAAGGACCCCTAAAGCTAGGAGCCTAGGACCCTTAATGCTAGTTTTATTTTGGGGTCCTCGTGCAATTTTATCACGACACATGAAGCGACACGACAGAAAATCCCGCAGGAAGTGGTGACTGGGGAATTTTACATTATTGAGTCTCCCCAGTCCCCATTACAAGGGACAGTAGAGTAGTAGGTAGATCCATGCAGGAAGTTGTGGCGGTGGGCGGACTAAGGTTGAGGTGTTCGTGTTGGACATGTGAAGGCTGCATGGAAGTCCAGATTCAAAGGAAAATGTTTTTAATTTCGATTCACTATTTTCGCGCATACGCACTCTCCAAAATCAATAGTCCAGCTTCCCTCTGTAGGCCAGAAATTGTCTAACAGGATGAAGCCTTGATAAATGAGTAGTCAGGCAGAGTAGCAACGACAAATCCTTGGCGTCGGTCGACATCGATAAGCATAGCATAGCAGGTCATAGCAGGTCAGGATAGCATATGGCCATGGCCATGCCGGTAGAGTCCCTGCAGCATGTCGTACACTGGCTCAAACAGTGGCTCTCCGCTGAGATGATTGGCCGGCCAGCTGCAGACGCAAAGGAATTGCAACTTGCAAGGGCCTAAAAGAATGTAAGCATCATTACAAATAGAGATTCTGTGATTTAGTAAGAATAGTTATATTGATAATAACTCAGTCTTATCATAGTTAAGTTGAACAAAATCAGAAGACGTGTATCGATTTGCAAATGTCAGATCGAATGGTGCAAGTTCTATGAAAATCTGTTTTTTGAGTCGTTTTCTCTGTAATCGACTGTGCATAAAGACATGCAGACAGAACATTCCAATTTTAGTATAGTGGATGGAAGAAGATTTTGAATAGCTAAATAGACTCACCTAGCAGTCACCACCAGCTAGTGGAACCACGTAGTATGTGACATTCTGGCCATCATGAGGGAGCAACCAGCATTTCCGCTGAGGCTTGCCAGTTAGGACGACTTCCGTGAGACGATAAATTCCAATTCCAATTTTCATTGAGCTGTACGGATATGAATAGACCTCCCTTTCAGGCAGCAAAACTCGGCCTGATGCTTCTCCGCTTTCACTGAAGCCCTCAATTAGAATGCAGGAGTTGTTTATGAAGCAACAGTTGTCTCCAAATTTACAGCTGTACTTTAGTGGCTTGACGGGCGCAAATTGCGTGAGCGTGATGTTCCGCACGTACAGAACTTGTTTCACAGCATGAGCAGCGGCATGTCTGGTCACTTTCATGCGACGCTTAATGGAGCCCAGATAGTTTTCAAAAGGGAAAGTAGAAAAGTTGTTGACACTCCCATACCTGCGAACAAATTGATCAATATGCAGTAACGCGTGAAAATTATAACTAATTGACGCCTGGCCAAACAATTGAGCGGATCGTTCAACAAAGACTTCCAGACAGCTCTTTGCTTGGTCGAAGTATTTCGCATGCCTCTCACTGGAGTAGATGTACATGGCAAAATGCAGCAACATGAAATGATCATACAATGCGTCCTTCAAGTATCCTCTAAAGAATACAGGAGCAAGATATAGCAGATACTGCCTGTACTCGGATGCCTTTAGAAATTTCAGATCAGAGTCGAGCCTTCTGGGTCTTCTTTGAAAATTGGACGGAGTCCATGGAGCTGCAGCTGCAATTCTGTCCGACAAACGAGTGATGCACGCTGGCAGAATTTTGCTTTTCCGTCCACCGTCCTTGCTGAAGTAGTAGAAAAACAATTTTCTCACAATTCCTAAGCAAGCTGCATGCTGGAATTCCACAGGGAAGGACCAAACAAAGTCAACATTTGGCAATAACAAAAGAGGCGATAACTTTCTCTTCTTTTGATTCGACTCCTTCCCAGCGCGATATTCTTCTCCGCACCTACTTTCGCCGACCGAAGTAGAATATGTCACTCTGTTGCTGACATACTGTCCGATGGCTCGGCAATAAGTGCATCCAGTATAAGCTGTGTGCCCCGCGACGCTGCAGATGTAGGCCCTTGCTGGCGTATCACACACAAATTTGATTGATGAGAACATGACGCTGACTGCATCAGCAATTTTGACTGGACCCGACAGAAATCGAGTGGCTTCATGGCAAAATTTTCGAAGAAAGTCTTTAAGTGCCGGCTTTCCTTTTCCAGCATAAACAGCCACCGGAAATGGTCTCGCAAAAGTCTCCGGTATTAGCATGAGGATAGGCCATAGACCAAAATTACTCGATCGATACAGCGGTAATCCATCCGTGTTCAGAAGGGCAGAGAATGAGTAGAAAGTTGATTCCTCTGTTGATCGCATACTGTCCGGCCTAAGGTTTAGCTGGCCCTTGCTGTGCAGCAGTTGTAAATTGTCAAGAATCGAGATGTAATGAAAGTAGCCGTCACCCATTTCTTCAAGCGAAGCACTCTTCTTACCACCTTTCAAAATCTTGTCGATCATGTGCGGAGACTTCGGTGCAGGTAAGCCGATTTTGCGCAATCCAGTCAACAGAAATATCCTGCCATTGCGTGAGACATTGTACAGCACAAAGAAGAGCGCCAACAAAGTTTCAAGCTTCTCGTCCAAGCTGCGATTGTCTTCTTCCCTCTCGTCTTCATCTTCATCGCCGCTGTAGCTGGCGCTACTCACTGACTCAAGCTCGTGAAAAATCGGTTCGCCGTTGGGATCCACTTCCAGTGTCTCTGTGACTTGTTCCGGGACAGCTTGCTGCGGCATTGCTTCATCAGTCATCAGCTCATCCTCACAATCAACTGGCAGGTCGGCTGCCCCCGTGTCTTCAAGAAGCAAGTTCATCAGATACTTGCTGGCTTGCCGTCTCACATTCCGAGACATCTCTGCTTTAAAAGCGATCAATTAGGTAAGTTGTAAATTTGAAAGCAATTAGCATTCGTTGGTGTTTTATCAATTTGGCTGAAAAAGTCGGAAATGGGAATGGTGGGTTTGGGCTTTAGCAGGAAGGCAGCCAATGGGCATCTGGCAATGCAAATAACGAACCGCCGTAATTGGTTCGGCGGTTCGGCGGTTGGCAGTAATTGGTTCCGCCCCGTATCGCTCATTTTCTCCCAGAATGCAGACACCGACTTCTTCATCAAATATTGAACACTTCAAAATTCAAGTGCGTCAAACTTAGAAGTTTGCGCAAAGCGCGAATACCAGAAGGCCATTTTTTTCAGTTCAAACGAAAGTAGCCGGGCGCAGTTTTGACCATCCTGGTCCCTGCTGCATAGATCATAACATCATGGCGATCAATCAGATAAAAACCATTGCCGAGTGACTTTTAGTTTTTCAGATATCCAGAGGCGGATTAGCAGGTCTGAGAATGCCCGCTTGCGATTTGTGAAGTTTGAACTGATCCCACAGTTCTGACTTTTCACACAGACCTTGGGCATCCAGTGCGCTATCAATCAGATAAAAACCATTGCCGAGTGACTTTTAGTTTTTCAGATATCCAGAGGTGGATTAGCGGCCAATTTCCAATGCTTTCAAATGGGGAAGGACTAAAATGACCCACTTTGATTTGTGAAGCCCGAGATGAAACCTCCGTTCTGACTTTTCACACAGACCTTGGGCATCCAGTGCGCAGTCAATCGGAGAAAGAAACATAGCCGAGGGACTTTTAGTTTTTCAGATATCCAGAGGCGGATTAGCAGGTCTGAGAATGCCCGCTTGCGATTTGTGAAGTTTGAACTGATCCCACAGTTCTGACTTTTCACACAGACCTTGGGCATCCAGTGCGCTATCAATCAGATAAAAACCATTGCCGAGTGACTTTTAGTTTTTCAGATATCCAGAGGTGGATTAGCGGCCAATTTCCAATGCTTTCAAATGGGGAAGGACTAAAATGACCCACTTTGATTTGTGAAGCCCGAGATGAAACCTCCGTTCTGACTTTTCACACAGACCTTGGGCATCCAGTGCGCAGTCAATCGGAGAAAGAAACATAGCCGAGGGACTTTTAGTTTTTCAGATATCCAGAGGCGGATTAGCAGGTCTGAGAATGCCCGCTTGCGATTTGTGAAGTTTGAACTGATCCCACAGTTCTGACTTTTCACACAGACCTTGGGCATCCAGTGCGCTATCAATCAGATAAAAACCATTGCCGAGTGACTTTTAGTTTTTTAGATATCCAGAGGTGGATTAGCGGCCAATTTCCAATGCTTTCAAATGGGGAAAGACTAAAATGACCCACTTTGATTTGTGAAGCCCGAGATGAAACCTCCGTTCTGACTTTTCACACAGACCTTGGGCATCCAGTGCGCAGCCAATCGGAGAAAGAAACATAGCCGAGGGACTTTTAGTTTTTCAGATATCCAGAGGCGGATTAGCAGGTCTGAGAATTCCCGCTTGCGATTTGTGAAGTTTGAACTGATCCTACAGTTCTGACTTTTCACACAGACCTTGGGCATCCAGTGCGCTATCAATCAGATAAAAACCATTGCCGAGTGACTTTTAGTTTTTCAGATATCCAGAGATGGATTAGCGGCCAATTTCCAATGCTTTCAAATGGGGAAAGACTAAAATGACCCACTTTGATTTGTGAAGCCCGAGATGAAACCTCCGTTCTGACTTTTCACACAGACCTTGGGCATCCAGTGCGCTATCAATCAGATAAAAACCATTGCCGAGTGACTTTTAGTTTTTCAGATATCCAGAGGCGGATTAGCAGGTCTGAGAATGCCCGCTTGCGATTTGTGAAGTTTGAACTGATCCCACAGTTCTGACTTTTCACACAGACCTTGGGCATCCAGTGCGCTATCAATCAGATAAAAACCATTGCCGAGTGACTTTTAGTTTTTCAGATATCCAGAGATGGATTAGCGGCCAATTTCCAATGCTTTCAAATGGGGAAAGACTAAAATGACCCACTTTGATTTGTGAAGCCCGAGATGAAACCTCCGTTCTGACTTTTCACACAGACCTTGGGCATCCAGTGCGCAGCCAATCGGAGAAAGAAACATAGCCGAGGGACTTTTAGTTTTTCAGATATCCAGAGGCGGATTAGCAGGTCTGAGAATGCCCGCTTGCGATTTGTGAAGTTTGAACTGATCCTACAGTTCTGACTTTTCACACAGACCTTGGGCATCCAGTGCGCTATCAATCAGATAAAAACCATTGCCGAGTGACTTTTAGTTTTTCAGATATCCAGAGGTGGATTAGCAGCCAGTTTGCAATGCTTTCAAATGGGGAAAGTCTAAAATGACCCACTTTGATTTGTGGAGCCCAAGTGGAGCCCATTATCCGAGGGTTTGTCACCGCAGTCCTCGAAATTCACGCAGACTTCCACTCTTGTGGTGGTAGTGATGGTCTCCAGATTTCCATCGGGGCCAATTTGCGAAGTCTTGGTGACCGTTTCGGTTGGCTCCCAGCTACATGTAAATGGGTCGCAGAAGTTTGCCCGTCCTTTGAAAGCCTGCCTCCACGTGCTTCTGCTTCCAGTCGCATTGTCGTCGGTGTCGTTCGTGTTGTTATTTGCATCGGCGAAGAACTCGCGGAATATGTCCTCGGCAAGCCACACACGCAGCAAAATCACGAATGTATGACAGTTGTAACATTTTGCTTTGTTATTTGCGGTAGCTTATACGAGAAGTAGAAGGGAAAACGAAGCGGGAATGCCACTGATAATGATAATTATCAACAACAATGTCTACTGAAAATGCTTTTCGGGACAATTTTTTGCTGCCAATTCTACCGAGGCGCGGATCAAGGATTTTCCCCAGGGGAGCAAGCATATACGTCAGTGACCAATGTCCAGTTGAAACGCCCAACTCAAAGTGGAAAATGAAAATGAAAATTGAACAAAGTTTATCTTACTGCTCTACTGTAAGTAGATAGGTGGGAGAAAAGGTGTGACAAGAAAGAAAAAAATTTAATGCTGACAAAAATTATTGCATTATGAATTCATGATGCATTTGCATCATTATTCGACAAAAATCGTTAATGGGCTCAATACACAAAGATTAAATAAATTTGTTACTTGTATGCTCGATCATCTCGCCTTAGCATCGATTTTAACAAGAAAATTCGTCAACAATAAAACAGTGCGCCAAATAGTGCGCCTTGGGGATTGTAAAGAGAACTAAAATAAATAGAATTTTTTTTTGCTTTTATAAATTTGCAATCTCCAAAGCATCATGGTCCTCGCATTTCAGGGAAAATCAACCGCCTTTTTTATTGCATGAATGCAGTAAAAAAAATTCTTCCCATAATTGACGGGCGTACCCTGGCATACCCCTAGGCGTACTGCGCCCACAGTGCGCCCAAATTTTTTTCCCACTGGGTAGTTACAACTTTGGGCTTATAAAATGAGAAAACAGTATTGAAATTGGCACAAAAAACACGAGCTTTGATTTTACATCCTGTTGCACTACTGTGGTCCTTGGGTGGAGCTCAGCTACGCAGGACTGGGGGTGGGTCTACACCACGCCCTCGGCAACTGTACAAGGCGTTTTACATGTATTCTTTATTCAAAGAATTCGTTATAATCCCTTGCTTTGTTGTCTCCCAACGAGATGCAAAGATTGCTATAGTACGAGCGTATGTAATCCAATAAAACAAAATGATCAGCAGGAAGGACATCAGGAAAAAACAAAACAAATACGGCCGTCAGATCGAAGGTGTATTTCCTGAATACAGTATGCACGTATCAATAAAGAATCAACCTCATCTCATATCCACTAAAATGAACGCAAAACTCAATAAAAATGTTTCGTGACGCTCGATCGTTCGATGTTGGCCTTTTGCCATAAGGTTTTAGTCAAAATGATTGCAGTGCATTGCAACCAGATCGGAATCCGAGACGTAAAGTCACATCTTGATGGTAGATAACCCACCGGCACCTGTTTACAAAGCAACCTACTTAGAAGCTCCATTAATATAAAAAGAGTCAAAGAACTCTAACGACCTCGCCGACATAAAGCGCAATTCCACCAAGTCTTGAGCTTGAGCACCTTACTGAGCTCAGTAGCCAGCCTGCTATCGGCATGCATGCCAAACTCTGATGTAGCATTTATTGATTTTTAATTTTCACACGAGTAAACTGTTGTCTCTTGTTGCAGAGCACCCGAACTGTAAGTTCATCATCAATCCACACTTGTAACTATAATTTATTTGTGGTATTTAAGCGCAAACGCTTTACTCAAGCTTTTGAATGTTCGGTAAATCTACACTGGTGTTGGGACAATGGCAGAAACGGATCTCGCTCTCACTCCTAAATTGACCCAATGAGCGTCAGAGCAAGAGCTCAAGGTACCTTCGGTCCTCTGGCCGGACCCACTTCCAACTCTGAGCGGAAGATCGCGTCTTCGTTGGGATCGACCCGTCCCCAGGCAGACACAGTACAGTACGAATCTTCAGCCTTCTAAGAAATAACGCAGCTCACTCAACATACTCTTGGATTCTACGAGTCCGACAGGCAAGCGAGCGACGGGCTTGGTTGCACGGAGCGCTGAGTAGTATCGTAGTTGACTGACTCAGCTGAGTGAGCTCTCGATCGTCTGAGTTTATCTAAGTATCTGAGTCTGAGTAGACTCTGCGCACCCTTATGCCGTCAACCTCCACTTAAAAATCATACAAATATTGTGCACTGCTTCACCCTTGGTGCACCGACCCCGACTACAACTGACAATGCGATTAGCGACTGTAGCTCCCTTTTACTTTACTTGTCCATGAGTTTGAGCATAAGCAGTGCTCTTTTTTATTTGCATTACAATTTCAGTTAAACTGCAAGGTTGCTACGTTCACGTCTATAAGGAAGTTGAGAATCTAAAATACCGCATATCAACCAGTGAGTCAATGACAATTGAGAGCTGCCAAAAAGACTGCAGTCGCTATACCTTCCGCTACTTTGGAGTCGCTACAACAGAATGCTTCTGCGGAGATTCAAAAATTGCTCACAAAATATCTTTGAACAGATGTAATTACAGGTGTCCGGGAAACCCAAAGCAGATTTGCGGTGGTATTAACTCGATGGTTGTGTACGAGCAGCCCGCTACACTTGTTACAGCCTCTGCCGGTAAGAATGCCCTAATTTATTACGTTCAATTGTTCATTTATGAATGGTGTCATTGTCTCATTTCCTCGCTCGCTTATAGAGCGTAGTCTCTAGCTCACTCCTCGTCGGATTCTTAGTAAAAGAAAAAAGTGGAAGAAATTGTCGTCGACTTTATTCTTATCTATTGCAGAGAGTATGTTGTCTGACAGGTGAAACTAACAATCTCCTTTCACGTACAGACGCTTCCCGTCAATAACTTTGCTACTTCCGAGATCGTAATCTGTGCAGTTAGTGCACAGAAATTTCATTGGGTGCCATTGTACTGAACTAAAAACTGCTTCTGAGCAGCTGCAAGTTTGACAGTGGATGCGAAAACGAGGCTCGTTTGGGTAAAAAATAACCCACTTTCAGCACTGCCTTGTCGACGTGTGTTTATACCCAGTAGTATTTACTGTTTGCCGAATTTCGATAAAGAATTGATAAAGATTTCGATAACAAATTGCTAGCCTTTTGCGCTCAAGGCCAGCCGAAGTTTTATCATCTCACTTGCGACAAGTGACGACCTGAAAGCCGTCGTTTTTAGACACACCCAACAGTGGGGTTGGAGACCGAGGTGCGAGGGTTTCTGCTGGGTTTGCGGTGAGGTCAACCTTCATGTTGAAGGGTTGGGGGATTGACGGACCCCCAGCCGCGTGAAGTTTCGGCTCCTGAGCTGTTTTTGTACGCTTTATTTATCTATGAAGCGTAGGCTGGAATAAAGAAGCTAAGATCTAGAAAATGGGGCGGTTAACCGTGCGGGGGTGGATATACCTCCAGCAAGCTCCGGAGAATCCATCATGCAGCTGCTTTCGCTGCTTGTGCTATCCTTTTGTTTTTCAAACTCTTCAAGGACATTGATTGTGAAGTCGGTCATAAGATCCTCTATTTTAAAACTCTGGTTCAATGACTTGGGTGTATTCAGTTTCAATGGCTTGAGCAAAATGATCAGCAGGAAGGACATCGGGAAAAACAAAACAAATACGGCCGTCAGATCGAAGGTGTTTTTCCTGAATACAGTATGCATGTACCAATAAAGAATCAACCTCATCTCATATCCATAAAGCGCAATTCCACCAAGTCTTGAGCTTGAGCACCTTACTGAGCTCAGTAGCCAGCCTGCTATCGGCATGCATGCGAAACTCTGACGTAGCATTTATTGATTTTTAATTTTCACACGAGTAAACTGTTTTCTCTTGTTGCAGAGCACCCGAACTGTAAGTTCCTCATCAATCCACGCTTGTTATTATATTTTTTTGTGGTATTTAAGTGCAAACGCTTTACTCGAGCTTTTGAAAGTTCGGTAAATCTACACTGGTGTTGGGACAATGGCAGAAACGGATCTCGCTCTCACTCCTAAATTGACCCAATGAGCGTCAGAGCACGAGCTCAAGGTACCTTCGGTCCTCTGGCCGGACCCACTTCCAACTCTGAGCGGAAGATCGCGTCTTCGTTTGAATCGACCCGTCCCCAGGCAGACACAGTACAGTACGAATCTCCAGCCCTCTAAGAAATAACGCAGCTCACTCAACATGCTCTTGGATTCCACGAGTCCGACAGGCAAGCGAGCGACGGGCTTGGTTGCACGGAGCGCTGAGTAGTATCGTAGTTGACTGACTCAGCTGAGTGAGCGTCTGAGTTTATCTGAGTATCTGAGTCTGAGTAGACTCTGCGCACCACCCATGTTATCAACCTCAACACACAAATCATACAAATATTGTGCACTGCTTCACCCTTGGGTGCACCGACCCCGACTACAACTGACAATGCGACTAGCGACTGTAGCGCCCTTCTACTTTACTTCTTTATGAGTTGTAGCAGTAGCAATTCGCTTTCTTATTCGCATTACAATTTCAGTTAAACTGCAAGGTTGCTACGTTCACCTCAATAATGAAGATGAGAATTTAAAATACCGCATATCAACCAGCGAGTCAATGACAATTGAGAGCTGCCAAAAGGACTGCAGTCGCTATACTTATCGCTACTTTGGAGTCGCAAATAAAACAGAATGCTATTGCGGGGATTCACTAAGAAAAGAGCAAACTTCAAACGAATGTAATTACAGGTGTCCAGGAAATCTAAAGCAGATTTGCGGTGGTTCTGAGTACATGGTGGTGTACGAGCAGCCGGATATACTTCCTGCAGCCTCTGCTGGTGAGAATATTATAATTAATGGTCGTTGTTAGTGGTCTTGAACTCAAAGTCTTTTTTACGATTTTGTATGTCTCCATATACGTTTGAGTCTGAAGCAATCTGGAGCTAATCATGCACGTGCAGAGCAGTTGGCATTCACCAGGTGCTTGCCAAGTTACGTGGGTCTACTTGTAGAAAGCATAGGGCAGTCGTCGAAGCTTTAAAGTACGGAATACTCTGTAGTGCGCTTGTGGCCTCAGAAATAGCAGAGTTTCTCGGGCCGTATAACTGAGTTTCTATGCTCGCACGAGCGTATAGATTGATGGCCGAAGCGCGGCTACACGTGTTACGCAGAGGCGGATCGATGAGATGCCAAAGTTTAACTGAGAGTTGCTAGTAGACCAATTAATCATTAAATAGAGAGTACGAGTAACGGTAAGGCCATGGCTTAAGGGAATTGCTGAGATACCGAGACTCAGAGGCGGATGCTGATGCTGGGTATGGGCGGATGCTGGGTAGACAGCTGGCTTTGAAGCGTTTGGCTTTGAACATCTCTTTCTTTAGAAATCTTAAAGAAGCGAGTATGTAATCTTACGAAGTCTTCTACACTTATTTTTTGGTTTAAATATTTTTCCCTCAACTGGGGGCAATGATTGATTGCATTCGCAGAAAATGTTGTAGGGCCTCTGGGTCATTCCACAATTTCCATAGTATACTTGAGCTCTGGAACCAAACTATTTTTTACGAGTAACATTGAGCTTTCACGTGAATAACCGATCGTTCCGGTAGCGTACACTGCCCGAGCGGCAAGACACTGTTGTTGACTATACTTTATGGCATTGAGTGCTGAGTGGCGTTGTCAATGGATCGAGGTTTTCCTGTTTTTCTCTTCCCCATATTCCTCTTGTCGGGATTGACTTATGTCAGTTTACGACCAGTCATTGGTGGATTCAATTTCGAAAGGAATTTTGGAATATTTTCTTCCTATAACTTAGCGAATAACGCGTCTTCACTTCTCTTGCTGTTTCGCAATCTGTTCCTTAGACTACGTATTCGCTTGCACAAACTGGTTCCCTCAACCAGCCGACGAGCAATCTTTTCACAATTTTGGCAAATGAGAAAGATTCTTTGAACACTTGAATCGGTTATTTGATCCTTATCTGAGAGACTGTGCGGTTCACCGATCCTCTGATATTCCTCAATTGAGACTCCTCTGTATTTATAGTCAAGAGTGAGATGGGGTGAAGCGCGTTTAAACAAATCGGCTTTTATTATCATTCTGGCGAGAATTTAAATGAAGGAGCTGCTAACAAAAAATAGCAACATCAATAATACAGTACTAAATACGCTGACAGATTAAAGAGATGAAGATCATACACGTATCGAGAAGCAATGGGCCTCATCTTCAGATTCAAATTCACACGAAGCTCAACATAAAAGTTTTGTGCCGTTTATTCGACTGAATAAAGCCTTTAGTCTGGAGTTTTTAGTCGAAACCGACAGTCGAATTGCAGTTTCACCAAGTCTTAGCACTTTACATGGAGCAGTAGCCAAACCTGCTATTGACAAATATTCAAACTACGACGTAGCTTTTACTGATTTTCCATTTTCAATTTTCAAACTGCTTTCTCCTCTTTCTCCTGTTGCAGAGCACCAGAACTGTAAGTTCATCATCAACCCACCAATATATGCTTATAATTTCTTTGTGGTATTTAAAGTGCCAACGCTGCACTCAACTTTTTGAATGTTCGGTAAATTTACACTGGTGTTGGGACAATGACAGAAAATGATCTCACTCTCACTCCTAAATTAATCCAATTAATCTTGGAGCACGAGCTCAAGGTAGCTTCGGTCGTCTGGCCGGACCCACTTCGAACTCTGAGTGGAAGATCGCGTCTTCGTTGGGATCGACACGTCTCCAGGCAGACACAATACAGTACGAGTCTCCAGCCTGAAGTGTTAGTGGTGATCAGTGACTCGAAAATTCCCACTTCTAGACACTGGGGAACAAGTGCCACGAGGTGTATGCAAAATCAAATAACTCTTACTGCAGCGGATCCTTTAGTAGCTTTTAGACGTCTTGGTTTGGCTTAGGTGACTCGTTACTGTTGTGTATTGAACGCGTGGGTTTTTGTGCGAGCGAGAGTTGAGTTCCGTGGATCACAAGTCTTCTCGAAGCTGGACATGAAGACAGGGTACCTCCATTTCGAACTTCACCACGACAGTCGATACCTAACAGCTTTTATCACAGACGAAGGCCTGTACCAGTTCTGCCGCGTCCCGTTCGGCCTCAGCAGCGCGGCAGGGTTCTTCCAGAAGGCCATGGCTCGCATCCTGCAAGGCCTGCCAGGAACGGTCAACGCAGTCGATGACATCCTGGTGCACGGCAAGACAAAGAAGGAGCACGACGACAACCTGAGCCGGACACTAGAACGTCTTCGAGAGAACAACATCGTGCTCAGCGATAAGTGCGTCTTCGCCCAACCGGCAGTGGACTTCCATGGTTTCCGCATTTCCGGCAACGGCATCCAAGCGATCGACTCGTACGTGAAGGCAATCAAGGAGACGCCTCAGCCGAGTAACACCAAGGAGGCAGCTGCATTCCTCGGAGCGACAAACTTCTACAGCCGGTTCGTCCATGCCTACTCGGAAACCACGGAGCCGATCCGCCGGCTGCTACGCAAAGATGAGCCGTGGTCGTGGGGTCCAGAGCAAGATGGCGCTTTCCAGAAAATCAAGAGGCAGCTGACCATGGCGCCAGTCCTAAAGGCATTTGACCCCAAATCCGAGACAATCATCCGATGCGACGCCAGTGCCCACGGCATCGGCGCCGTGCTGGCACAGATACAGCTCGGCGAGGAGCACCCGATTGCCTACAGCTCGCGGTCCCTCACTTCACCGGAGCGGAACTACTCGGTCGGGGAGAAGGAGGCGCTGGCTGTCGTATGGGCGGTCGAGAAGTGGCACCTGTTCACCTATGGCCGGCCAGTGACCGTCTACACAGACCATAGCACGCTGAGCACTCTGCTGACCGCGGGCAGTCAAGGAGTCCGGCCGCTGCGCATCCTTCGGTGGACAGAGCGTCTTAGGGCATACCCCCTGGTGACCATTCGCTACGTGCGCGGCCGAGACAACACTATCGCCGACCTGCATGTCTAGGCAACAACCAAACGTCCAGGAGGATCCGCAGAGCAACACGGACGACCAGGAGATCGGCCGAATCCTGATGGCGCAGCTGGCTCCAGCAGTCAACCTGGACGAGGTGCGCCAAGAAACGGCCAGCGACGAAGTCCTGCAAGCGGTTTCTCGCTTCATCAAGGAGGGGTGGCCGGCGTCCAAGCAACTGGCACCGGAGCTGCAAGCCTACTACCGCGCAAAGGACGAACTCTACCTGTTCGGCGACGGCTGCGTGGCTCGTGGCCAGGCTACCGTCATCCCAGCTACACTGCAGAACCGGGTTCTCAATATGGCGCACGAAGGCCACCACGGAATTGTGCGGACCAAGCAGCGGTGCCGATCTGCAGCTTGGTGGCCCGGTATCGACAAGGACATCGAGTCGGCGGTGAAGGACTGTACGGCCTGCGCGCTGGCTGGCAAGGCGTCTCGACCCACGCGTTCAATACACAACAGTTACCTCCGGGAGTCCTTGACTTTTATCTGTGGGTCGACCAAAACCGAGAGCGAATCAGAATTTTTTGACGGTCCTCGAGCTCGGAATTAACAATAGAACGTGCGCCCTAATGAACAATTGAATTCTCTGAATAACTGTATTAGGTCCTCCGGAAGGGCGTCTTATTCGCTACATCTGAAACGTAATGGATAACTCAAATCAAATCAATAATCCTCTAGGAATATATCCTAGGAAACAAGGAGGCCTTTCTCAAATGTATCGACAATGAACTGCTCTCGTATAACTCAATTAATCAACTTGTTATCACTAACAATCAAAGAACTGAATCCTGTAAACGCTTACAAATTGGACAAGTGTGGTCCCTCAGAGATTGGTCTTCTTCTTTGTTCCTTCAGAGTCTTCTTAGAGACCGCTCTGAGTCTGAACTTTTTACTCAGATTTTCACTTGTATTTATAACAAAATTTTGGAGAAAAACCGGTTTAGGATCGGATACTTACTTACTCCAATTATGTTTGATTAAGCTGTCATGTATGTTTGAGCATTACCATTATATGTGGTAAAGCAAATACAGCTGTTGGAAACCGGTTCCTTGATATAAAATGTTGGTCCCATGTGGGGTTCTGAATCACTCTGGTTGCGCATGATTCCTAAAAATAGATATGACTCATTCTAGAATAAATTGACTTTCTTTGAAGAATAATTTTAGTAGGGCATTACGGTATGGTCTAATAAGTCTCTACAAGCCCTCTAAGAAATAACGCAGCTCACTCAACACACTCTTGGTCTCTTGCTCTCACTCAACAACCACAACACACAAATCATATAAATATTGTGCACTGTTTCATCCTTGGGTACACCGATCCCGACTACAACTGGCAATGTGATTAGCGCCCTTTCACTTTACTTGTCCATGAGTTTGTTTAATTGTTTTGCATGAAAACCTTTCAGTTAAACTGGAAGGCTGCTACTTTCATTACGACGATCCGAGTTCCAACCTACGCCGCTACAAGTCATCCAACGAGTCCATGACAATCGAGAGCTGCCAAAAGGACTGCAGTGTCACTACTGATCGCTACTTTGGAGTAATAAGTGGAACGCATTGCTACTGCGGTGATTTAATTATGAGTGCACAATTGTCTTTGAAAAAGTGTGATTACAGGTGTCCGGGAAATCCAAAGCAGATCTGCGGTGGTTCTATTACAATGGTTGTGTACGAGCAGCCCGCCTCTGCTGGTGAGTATAATCTATAAATTAATGTTCACTTCTCTTTAGTGTCGAATTCAAACTTGGGTTTTCATGATTTTTTTATAATTCGTGCTCCGTCTCCGTATGGTTTTGTGCCTGAAGCAGTGAATGAAGGTTCGCAGGGAAGTTGCTGAGATGCCAATGCTGACGAGAGGATTTCTGAGATAATAATGCTTAACTGGGAGTTGCTACTAGGCCTATAAATAATAACAATAATAATTTATTACACCTGCCCTAATGGACATGTGTGCAACCGACTGCTCAGCCGCAGTTATTGCGCGGTGCATCTGATAGCTGTGTATGGCTGTTCAATCCAAGGACTGGACTGGGGGGTCACGCACACACTCTTAATTACCCAAGCTATAAATGCTAGCACTCATTTTACAGCTGGGTGAACTGAAGCAATGCAGTGAAGCAATGAATTATCTTGCTCAAGGACACAAATTGTTCTGACTTGCTCGAGAGTCGAACCCCCGACCTTCAAGTCATGAGTCCGACGCTTTAACTACTAGGCTACAACCCCATGTAGGCCAAGCATCAGAGAGAGAGAGAGAGAGAGAGAGAGAGAGAGAGAGAGAGAGAGAGAGAGAGAGAGAGAGAGAGAGCAGCAACAGCAAGCAACATCAATGACAGCAAGAGCCACAGCAACGCCGAAGACCAATCTGATCGTCTACGCGGATGACCTCAACCGCGTCCGCCTCGTCCCCAAACAGCATTTCTCTCGAAGAAAAGCTCAACGACTACCTAGCCGAACTTTCTCCTTCCCTCGAGTCGCATAAATTGCAGATTTCAGCCTCGAAATGTACCGCCACCCATTTAGCCCGGGCAAGAGCAGGTACTCGCGGCAACTACGTCTCTACATGTACATCAACGGCACACAACTCCTGCCAGCGCTACACTAAAAATTCTGAGTGTCACGTTCGACCCCCAGCTGTCTTTCTCGAGACATGTCTCTAACCTAGCGGAGAAAGTAAGGAAGAGAGCCAGCATTCTGCACTGACTTACCGGCTTTGTTTTAAGCCGCTGTAAAGAATTGCTCTCCAGACTGTCCAGAATGCGGCAACCGCTGCATTAACGGCCGCACTGCTCTAACATCCGAAGCTGACCTTTATTGTGAAGTCCTGTTGCTCCCATCCGCCAGCACAACTGCCTCCTGTCGCTGCAGTTCAAGCTCCCAATCAGGTGTCCTGAGCATCCGTGCCACCACTTGTCAGCTCTACCTCCAACGCGTAGACTCATGAAGGCCTCTATTTTCACGGCGAAACATTGCAACGCAGACTGGTCACCGGTACCAAATACGTCAACTGAATATATATTTCTGATGTAACCACGCTCTGGTCGCGGGATAGGGCATGGGAACTTTTTCGAAAGTGCCTCCTATCCCGTGCACCCTCTGCACAGAGCTGTCGAGACTCGGCCAGGTCTCCGACCGGGCCTGGAGACTCCCGCTCTGCTGCACCCCTCCTGCTGCCTTGGTCCCGTCTCTCCTGCCGCCACACCTGCCTTTCCGGAGCCCCCTACCCCTTTCTGTACCTCCCCCTCTACCCTATGTCTTCTGTTTCCGCCCTATTCTTCCTGTACTTTCTCTATCTCCTCTCTTTTTTGTCTCCCTCTGCACTCTTTTCCTGCGCTGCCCCCTCCTTCTCTGTGTCTACTTACAGTATTTTGTGTGCTCACCGTCTCCCCATCCCCTCCCAAACTCCCAAACGGTGACGCAAGTCGTGTGACCCCTTCTTCCCCCCGATGACTCATCGATGACTCATCCCCCTCTCTTGCGCAACCTTTTCTCACGCCATTGTTCTCCTCCCCAAATTTCTCATGCGACACCCACCCCACCTCCGCTTCTATTGTTCTCGTTTTTGCTTCTTTTGTTCTCTCGACCCCCACCAATTATCACATTTTCTCCGATTTTCTCTTTCTTTTGTTCTCGTTTTCGCACCTAATTATCACCTTTTCTCCAATGTTTACTTTTCCATTGTTCTCAGTTTTCCCCAATTATCCCCGATTTCCAATTCCTTTGTTCTCGACCCCAGCCCTATTGTTCTCAATGTTTGCTTGCGCAACACTTTCGCGACCACCCGCTGCGCCAATTATCCCCCCACCCCACCTCCGGATTGCGCAATTTCCCTATTTCTCATGTTGCTATGCCGGTCTCATGCTTCTCATCATGACTCATTCTGACGTCATTCTGCCGGCAGCCAATCAGAGAGAGGGAGCCATGGTAACGACCTTGAGGAGGCGGCTGTGAGGTCTATAAAAGGAAGCGATTTCGGCATGAGAAACCTCAACCTTTTTTTCCTCTCCTCGTCCTTCTTTGGACTTGCAGTCAGATTGAGTTCTGACCCATTCGTCTAGAAGACGAATCCCTGCCGGTCCGCGGTCTGTTACCGCCAAGTTATCCTTAGCTCCCCAAGTGAGCTCGCCTATCGGCCAGCGGTCTGATACCGCCCAGCATCATCAGCATCGCCTGATCTACATCAGCGCCTCGTCGCTCCAGCGCATCGCCGCTTCACTGTCTGCCTGACTGCAGCCTACAGCCGCCCTCGGTCACTCCGCCTCTCTCTCTCTCTGTGCAGCTGCCGGTAAGTTCCTGTTACTAATTTGTGCTCTAATTGCCTTTGCTTATCCGGGTTTGCCTATTTTCCATTGTCTGATTAGAGAGCTGAGCCAATTGTGATACCGTATCTTTTGCTGTATTTTACTCAATAGTGAAGCCGCCTAATTGCCTGATTATTCGCCTAAGGGCCTAATTATTAACTATTAACTAACTTCATCATTATTCAATCTTTCACCATCATTTCACTCATGGCTTGCTAAGCCTTTCTCCCGGGGTGGCAAAGCATAAGGAAGTTTGGGTAAGCTAATGGCCTCTCCCCGTGCAAAGCCCGCCTGTGAGTGCGTGCTGCGGGGCCGCGTGTGTGTGCAGTAGAGGGATTAGCGAGTCTTGGCACAGAATGGCAGTAGGAAGGTTGCAACCCCATGCTGACGCGTCCCTTCGCCCTGAGCAATCTAAACTGTAGACAGTACATGTTCGCCTCATACTACTCTTAGTAATCAAAGTCGCAAGTCAGCCTCGCTCACAGCCACAAAGGATCCCCTGCTGAGGAATCCTCCAGGATTGAGCCCAGAGTTCCCGATCATGCCCCAAGCAGAGTCCATGTACTCGGCTGCATGCGTCTCCCCTGTTAGCCTAAATCCCCTGGTAACCAATCCAGGCGGGGCTCTAGCCTCGAGAGGTCTGGTAGAAAGATCCAGGTGCGCCAGGTCACATAGAGTGGTGGCAGCCACTCGGTCATACCATGACCGAGTGACCAACTATTGCACCTTGGCTACAGGTGGGGTCCATGTGGGTCCTTAGCCCTCTGGTCATGAAGCGCTACCAAAGCTACTAATCATGTGGGCGGGACAGTCTGGTGCTGGAGGTCCGTCAGGTTATTGCCTGGTCATAGGCAGCCTACGGTCATTGCCCCTCTAGCCAAGCGTTCGTCTCTCAATAGGAGCGGACAGGCGACAAGGGCGGTTACATCATTTCCTGAATATATATTTCCTAAATAACGCATATACCCAGCCAGAAAGAATGAGCATAATCTTTAGGAATCAAACTTCACGCCAAGCGCAACTGAAAAGTTTCGTGTTGTTTTTTTGACTGCCTGTTGGCGTTTTGTCTGAAGTTTTAACAATGTTGGCATTTATCATTGTTGGGAGTTATTTCACTTGCACCTCCTTAAAAACAACCTACTGATAACTCCACTATTGTAAAAATACTCTTCAACCACTCAAACAGCCTCTTAGATTGAAATTTCGATTTCACCGTGTCTTGAACATATGTAGGACGACATATGTAGGACATGTATACAAAATCCTGAAGTAGGCATTATTGATTTTCAATTTTAAAGCGACTAAATTGCTGTCTCTTGTTGCAGAGCACCCGAACTGTAAGTTCATCCTCAATCCACCAATATATACGAGTAGCTATAATTTCCTTCGTTGTATTTATAGTGCAAACGCTTTATTTAACCTTCTGAATGTTTGGTAAAGGGGTTGGTGTGGGGACAATGGCCGAAACGGATCTCACTCTCACTCCTAAATTGAACCAATGTCTTCTGGCCGGACCCACTTTGAACTCTGAGCAGAAGATCGCGTCTTCGTTGGGATCGACCCGTCCCCAGGCAGACACAGTACAGTACGATTCTCCAGCCCTCTAAGAAATAATGCGGCTCACTCAACATGCTCTTGGATTCCACGAGTCCGACAGACAAGCGACGGGCTTGGTTGCACGGAGCTCTGAGTAGTATCGTAGTTGACTGACTCAGCTGAGTGAGCTTTCGATCGTCTGAGTTTATCTGAGTATCTGAGTCTGAGTAGACTCTGCCCACCACCCATGCCATCAACCTCAAGAAACAAATGATTTAATATTGTACACTGCTTCACCCTTGGTGCACCGATCCCGACTACAACTGACGATGCGATTAGCGCCCTTTCACTTCACTTGTTCATGAGATTAAGCATGAGCAGTTCGTTAATTTGTTGTTCGCTTAATGTTTAATTAGTTTGCATAAAAATTTCAGTTAAACTGCTCGGTTGCTACTTACATTCCAAAAAGCAGAATAACCTACGCCTCTACATATCATCCAGCGAGTCAATGACAATCGAGAGCTGCCGAAAGGACTGCAGTGTCACTACTGCTCCTTACTTTGGAGTAATAAGTGGAACATATTGCTACTGCGGTGAATCAGTAATGGGGACGCAATTGTCATTAAGAAAATGTGATTACAGGTGTCCGGGAAATCCAAAGCAGATCTGCGGTGGTTTTGACTCGATGGTAGTGTACGAGCATCTTTTATGAGGCCTGATTTATTATTTATCAAAGACGTAACTAACTTTAAAGGACACATCCTTGAAAAACATGATGATTCTGATAACAAATAAACGCGATCTTTAAACATTGTCCGCAGTGTCCGTGTTTCCTCAAACAATATATACTTCTTAAGTACCGCACTGACGCAGAAAGTTTTGCTGTTAAAAGTGCTGCAGCAGAGCCTCATATGTGTAACTCTGTGGTCACAGCCTTATATTCTAGTGTAGAGCACAGACTTCAACAGCTGGGTGTACGAGTGCACGTGTGGTAAGAATGGGGACCTGTCGTTCAGTAGCAGGAAGGAGAAGGTGAGCTTTAGAAGGATGCGCACAGGCCACGATTGATCGAATTGGCGGCCTACAGGAAGAGGATCGGGCTTCAACAAGACGAAAGCTACTGCCGGATGTTGCGGCTTGGAAGATGAGACAATGCAGCATGTCTGGGACATCCCGGCGACGTGTAAAGGGAGGAGGGTGTGGTGTTGCAGCGGCCTTCGGGCGGTCTGTGAACAACCGGAAGAAGCTATGAAGTACTGGGAGTGATGGAGAGGTCACCCGCCGTGGGGGGCCAGGGAGGAGGCCCCTAGCCGTGGATGAAAGGTGGTTGGCAACAACAACAACTGCAGCAGATGTGACGAAGCGAGTGACGAAAATTGACGAGAGAAAGAGACCGGTGCGATTGACCGCCGACACCGACTCCGAAGACGAGACCGACAGCCCGAGTAAAGAGAAGTCAAGCGAAGAGTTGAGAGGCCGGCAGACGGGAGGCCATAAGAGGCCGGCAGACGGGAGGCCATGAGAGGCCAGCAGACGGGAGGCCATGAGAGGCCAGCAGACGGGAGGCCATGAGAGGCCGGCAGACGGGAGGCCATGAGAGGCCAGCAGACGGGAGGCCATGAGAGGCCAGCAGACGGGAGGCCATGAGAGGCCAGCAGACGGGAGGCCATGAGAGGCCGGCAGACGGGAGGCCATGAGAGGCCGGCAGACGGGAGGCCATGAGAGGCCAGCAGACGGGAGGCCATGAGAGGCCAGCAGACGGGAGGCCATGAGAGGCCGGCAGACGGGAGGCCATGAGAGGCCGGCAGACGGGAGGCCATGAGAGGCCAGCAGACGGGAGGCCATGAGAGGCCAGCAGACGGGAGGCCATGAGAGGCCGGCAGACGGGAGGCCATGAGAGGCCAGCAGACGGGAGGCCATGAGAGGCCAGCAGACGGGAGGCCATAAGAGGCCGGCAGACGGGAGGCCATGAGAGGCCAGCAGACGGGAGGCCATGAGAGGTCGGCAGACGGGAGGCCATGAGAGGCCGGCAGACGGGAGGCCATGAGAGGCCGGCAGACGGGAGGCCATGAGAAGTCGGCAGACGGGAGGCCATGAGAGGCCAGCAGACGGGAGGCCATGAGAGGTCGGCGGCATTATGATGAGCAACGAAACCCGAAACCAGATGCCAGATGAAGGGATGATGATTTGACGAGAAAATTGGTGGGCGGCTGCAATGGCATGGCCCTTTGTTTTAACTAATTTATTCACGTTAGGGAATTTTTTTTTCGGGCGCCATGTAGAGAAAAATAAGAAAGACTACCTAATTTGAATTAAAAAATTATACATAAGTAGGGCGCACGCCAAGAGCCAATCAGAAGGAAGCGAGGGGAGAGAGATGAGACTAACGACATTGAACTGGCCAGAGAGAGAGAGAAAACAGAGTAAACAACGACAAGTGCAAATGAACTGAAGAAGTGAGCAAGAAAGTCTCAAAACTTGCAGCGTGGGTTCAGCAAACGCCAAATTATTGTCTGCGAATTTAAAGAAGCAGGCCGAATGATGCTTTTGTCATGGAAAATAATAATCAAGTGGAAATCCTCATTCGCTGTAGCAGCCACTGCCACATGACTGCAATCGGCCATTGCCAATCAAGCTGATAAAATGCCAATAAAGCTGATGAAAGGCCAATCAAGCTGATAAAAAGCCAATCAAGCTGATAAAAAGCCAATCAAGCTGATAAAAGGCCAATCAAGCTGATAAAAGGCCAATCAAGCTGATGAAAAGCCAATCAAGCTGATAAAAAGCCAATCAAGCTGATAAAAGGCCAATCAAGCTGATAAAAAGCCAATCAAGCTGATAAAAAGCCAATCAAGCTGATAAAAGACCAATCAAGCTGATAAAAGGCCAATCAAGCTGATAAAAAGCCAATCAAGCTGATAAAAAGCCAATCAAGCTGATAAAAAGCCAATCAAGCTGATAAAAGGCCAATCAAGCTGATAAAAAGCCAATCAAGCTGATAGAAGGTCAATCAAGCTGATAAAATGCCAATCAAGCTGATAGAAGGTCAATCAAGCTGATAGAAGGCCAATCAAGCTGATAAAGGGCCAATCAAGCTGATAAAAGGCCAATCAAGCTGATAGAAGGTCAATCAAGCTGATAGAAAGCCAATCAAGCTGATAAAAAGCCAATCAAGCTGATAGAAAGCCAATCAAGCAATGAATTTTACCCTGATTGACTTTAACCCTTGACAGGCTTTTTTGCTATGCTCAGCGTATTTACGTATCCATGTTGACTGAAACATGCTACTTGCTTAGCTTCTGAATCAGCCAGTAGTATCTGGGGAGCATCAATGGATCTGATTGTATAACTAATTTTAAGGCTAATTAGCAATCTTAACCGACACCGGGGAGGCACCAAATAAGCAAATAATTTTGTTGCTCTCTTCCGCGCAGAATGCCAAACAGACCAGCCGTCTTTGATTCTGTAGTGCCAATCACCTGGTATATCAGCGTCTCCTTGGCATCTCAGCGACTCCATACGACTGTAAACATAACATAATTCCAATCTTAGCTTTCCCCTTGAGCATCATAGCTCCTGGACTACTGATGTGAAAGGTTTGAGCAAAAGCAGGCCTTCACCGTCCAGAATTTATTTTGCTCAAAGTGACCAAATGTCAACGGAGCAAGAAAATCATGAAAAAGAAGAAGAAGCGGTAAAAAATCGCCCAAGAGCTTCGCAATTCCACCGATCGAGGTGACCAGTGGAAAGTCGAGGTTGAAAGCCGCATGCAGCCATTCCTTAAGCGCTGTATGCACCCAATTGACCCCAATATATTTTGTAAAATTTGATGCACCACAATGTATTCGCACATTTCGCAACACAACCTTATTTTTACAGTTATTTCCACATTCCCAATTTATATCTAAGCCAATAAAAACTATTATTAATCTTTTATAAGTAACGTTATCAGCTTGTAATTTCGTACTTTACAACTATTGCGTAGACTGGACTACTTCTAGTACACTGCATTGGGTTAGTGCAGGCATTTTTACAATATACATGTTTCATATCAAGTCTCTGAATTGCATGCGCGAAAAAAACACTGATCCATACTCTGTGCAGATTGACAAATGCATGGATAGTGTTTCAATGCAGAGTGGAGGTTAATTGCTTTGGTATGGAGGATACCAATCTGTCATTGCTGCAGGCCAGATACTACTGTTTGCGAGACGAAGGGAGAATAGAGGAAAGAGATAGAAGAGGATAGAGGATTATGAGAGATTAGAGAAGACATGAAATGGTAGAGGCGAGAGGCGAGATGAGAGATGCGATGAGAGAAGAGATGAGAGGAGATTTTAGAGGAGAGGAGAGAGGAGAGGAGAGAGATGGGAGAGAGAAGAGGAGAGAGGAGAGGAGAGAGGAGAGAGCAGAGGAGAGGATAGAGGAGAGGAGAGAGGAGAGGAGAGAGGAGAGAGGAGAGGAGAGGAGAGAGGAGGGAGAGAGGAGAGGAGATAGGATAGAGGAGAGGAGAGAGGAGAGAGCAGAGGAGAGAGGAGAGGAGATGGGGAGAACTGAGAAGAGAAATGAGAAGGCATAAACCGTGAGCAGGCCGGATTGCTATTGTGAAGTTTCAAAGAACCCGAGGACCGGATAGAGAGGCTTCAATGCAGTCGTGTAGGGCGCCAACATTGGAAACGCGGGCAGAAATTGCATTCTCCGGCACGATTCCCACAAGAAGTCACATTATTGATAACAGACCTTTTTGCTGTAGAGCATGCTTTTTTCGAGACATGGTGTATAACGCCAGCAGGGGTCATTTGAAAGGCAAAGTCCGGTGCGCTCTCTCCAATGGTGTTTCAAGTCAGCGCTATTCAGATGCGGTTGCGGGATGTTCAAGCATTTGTTGCTACAGGTGGAGACTGTGTTGAGAAGGTTGTCGATGGTTATTTTTTTCTATAAGAACTAACCTTTTGCATTTTTAAATTCCTTGTTGCTGCTCTCACTCTCACACCATCAGTGACATTACGGTGATTTTCTAGACCTTCTACTATCAATGAAGTATGAGCAAAAATGAATGCAGAAATATGCACTCTTGCAAAAAGACGGATAGAGTATACGCTAGTATTCAGATACCCAAATCTGAAACACGTTTTTCCTAACTGCATTGTACATTTACCGTTTGTTTTACGGTAGCTACTATAATTCTAAAAAAAAACTTATTAATACGTGTAGCTATAGATGCTGCTACCTGGGAACCATGCAGGTATCTAAAAAATACTGCAATTTAGCGGTACCGATACAACATTATAGCTTAAGAGGGGATTTCTGAAATGTTGTGGCTCCTAGGGGAAGTGATGAGATCTCAATGTTCCTTTTGGAAGATTTCTGAAATGTTGTGGCTCCTAGGGGAAGTGATGAGATCTCAATGTTCCTTTTGGAAGATTTCTGAAATGTTGTGGCTCCTAGGGGAAGTGATGAGATCTCAATGTTCCTTTTGGAAGATTTCTGAAATGTTGTGGCTCCTAGGGGAAGTGAGGAGATCGATCAATGTTCCTTTTAGAAGATTTCTGAAATGTTGTGGCTCCTAGGGGAAGTGATGAGATCTCAATGTTCCTTTTGGAAGATTTCTGAAATGTTGTGGCTCCTAGGGGAAGTGATGAGATCTCAATGTTCCTTTTAGAAGATTTCTGAAATGTTGTGGCTCCTAGGGGAAGTGATGAGATCTCAATGTTTCTTTTTGGAAGATTTCTGAAATGTTGTGGCTCCTAGGGGAAGTGATGAGATCTCAATGTTCCTTTTAGAAGATTTCTGAAATGTTGTGGCTCCTAGGGGAAGTGAGGAGATCTCAATGTTCCTTTTGGAAGATTTCTGAAATGTTGTGGCTCCTAGGGGAAGTGATGAGATCTCAATGTTCCTTTTGGAAGATTTCTGAAATGTTGTGGCTCCTAGGGGAAGTGATGAGATCTCAATGTTCCTTTTGGAAGATTTCTGAAATGTTGTGGCTCCTAGGGGAAGTGATGAGATCTCAATGTTTCTTTTTGGAAGATTTCTGAAATGTTGTGGCTCCTAGGGGAAGTGATGAGATCTCAATGTTCCTTTTGGAAGATTTCTGAAATGTTGTGGCTCCTAGGGGAAGTGATGAGATCTCAATGTTCCTTTTGGAAGATTTCTGAAATGTTGTGGCTCCTAGGGGAAGTGATGAGATCTCAATGTTCCTTTTGGAAGATTTCTGAAATGTTGTGGCTCCTAGGGGAAGTGAGGAGATCGATCAATGTTCCTTTTAGAAGATTTCTGAAATGTTGTGGCTCCTAGGGGAAGTGATGAGATCTCAATGTTCCTTTTGGAAGATTTCTGAAATGTTGTGGCTCCTAGGGGAAGTGATGAGATCTCAATGTTCCTTTTAGAAGATTTCTGAAATGTTGTGGCTCCTAGGGGAAGTGATGAGATCTCAATGTTCCTTTTAGAAGATTTCTGAAATGTTGTGGCTCCTAGGGGAAGTGATGAGATCTCAATGTTTCTTTTTGGAAGATTTCTGAAATGTTGTGGCTCCTAGGGGAAGTGATGAGATCTCAATGTTCCTTTTAGAAGATTTCTGAAATGTTGTGGCTCCTAGGGGAAGTGAGGAGATCTCAATGTTCCTTTTGGAAGATTTCTGAAATGTTGTGGCTCCTAGGGGAAGTGATGAGATCTCAATGTTCCTTTTGGAAGATTTCTGAAATGTTGTGGCTCCTAGGGGAAGTGATGAGATCTCAATGTTCCTTTTGGAAGATTTCTGAAATGTTGTGGCTCCTAGGGGAAGTGATGAGATCTCAATGTTTCTTTTTGGAAGATTTCTGAAATGTTGTGGCTCCTAGGGGAAGTGATGAGATCTCAATGTTCCTTTTGGAAGATTTCTGAAATGTTGTGGCTCCTAGGGGAAGTGATGAGATCTCAATGTTTCTTTTTGGAAGATTTCTGAAATGTTGTGGCTCCTAGGGGAAGTGATGAGATCTCAATGTTCCTTTTAGAAAGTTGCTAAGATGTCAAGGCCAAGAATCAATGAGAGACTTAGGGAGGAGCCACGGCCAAAAGGGGGCTTTGATGCCAAAGCTCAGAGGGGGTGCTGATATCTCCGGCTTGATAGCCTGGCTTTCAGGGCGGATAATTTTTTGCTTAAAACATTTTTTAAACATAGAACTGCCTTATTTCGTTAGCTGCATGCACAGTTATTTTTAAAAAATTATTCCTTTTGGTTGCCACCACCCCCCTCCCCCCCCAACACGGGGGGCAGAGTGCCATTCTGAAACTTTAGGCGAAAATATCAAACAGATGGCAATATTTGCGGAGAAAAAAGTATCGAAATTTAACTCAACTCAACTATCGCTAAAAATTCAAGAATAAAGTTTCTGGAATTCACTTTCAAAGGAATGCGCCACGTGGCGCAGCCAAGCGATCCCGGAACCTCAGCATAAAATGGTTCAGCAAATGCCCAAAACAGCCAACCAAAGTCAGGCCCGACCTGTTCAACATTCACTCTGCAGGCATTCAGCATGCGGCTTCTTCTGTTCGTTTCGGTCTTCATTCTGGCAGCTTCCGGCACCTCCGGGTCTAAGCTGGGTGAGTTTGAGCTGCGTCTCACCTGAGCTGGGAGAGTTTGAGATGCGTCTCACCTGAGCTGGGAGAGTTTGAGATGCGTCTCACCTGAGCTGGGTGAGTTTGAGATGCGCCTCACCTGAGCTGGGTGAGTTAGAGACGCGCCTCATCTGAGCTGGGTGAGTTTGAGTTGCGCCTGCACTGAGTTTCAGCTATTTGATAGCTGCATGTTAAAATGGTCCACTCAACCGGCCTCTCGGACAGAATTTCGATTTCACTAAGTCTTGAGCACTTTACTGAAGTTGCCATTTTTAACTGCTGCTGTGTATATTGGAGTACTGGAGTATTTAATGGATGTCAAGGCATGGAAATTGCTGCATCCACAGGGGGGGCTGGGTTGGAGCGCCACAGAGATAGGTATTTCTACACCGGCCTCAGACAGAATTAAATGCAATTTAAACAAGTGCTGACCACTTTACCAAGCCGACCCTGCTATCATTGGTTTCGGGTAAGGATTCGATCATGGCTTGAGGGAAGCTGCTGACATGTCGAGGCTCAGAGGTGAAATATTTTTCTTAAATAATGATTCTGCGTGTAATCATAACCGATTATATTTCTGTCTCTTGTTTCAGAGCACCCGAACTGTAAGTTCAGAATCTGCTCACCGATATAATTTGCTATATAATGAGCAGTTCGCTATTTTATTATTTGCTTATGTTTAATTGTTTGCAAAAAATTTCAGTTAAACTGCACGGTTGTTACCTTCGTCGTGGAAGCGGTGCGAATCTAAAATTCAGCGTATCAAGCAGCGAGCCAATGACAATCGAGAGCTGCCAAAAGGACTGCAGTCGTTATACCTTTCGCTACTTTGGAGTCGCAGATGGAACATATTGCTTCTGTGGCAATACAAAACCTTATCCGAAAGTTCCCTTATTCAGATGCGATCAAAAGTGTCCGGGAAATTACTATCAGATTTGCGGTGGTTCTAACTCGATGGTTGTGTACGAGCAGCCCGCTACACTCGCTACAGCCTCTGCCGGTAAGTGTGCCACAATTTATTATGTTCAATCGTTCATTTCTACATATAGCTCTGAATGGTCTCGTTTCCTCTTGTATATCTGGACTGCTGGCATCTCAAATTGTGGACATATATCTATGTATTATATGTATTATATGTATTATATATATGTATACTCGTATATATCTATCGATGCAGAATTTAATACGCAGCAAATAGACTATTTGAATGTTGAAAATTAATAAATTCAGCTGCCTATTTTACAGTAGCAGAAAACACTTATTATACTTTTTATGCCATTTTTTTCTGCTTTGAGCTGAAAATTTGCATTTTGAGTGATAATAATTGTATCTTTAAAAATAAATATATGCAATTTTATTTCTCTTTTTTTGCAGAGCATCCCAACCGTAAGTTCAAAATCAGTCCACAAATAAATGTTACTTTATGGTGTTTGAACTGCAAACACTTTATCCAATCTTTTGAATGATCGGTAAATTTACATTTCTGTTGTCCCATAAATTTGCGAGCCACGCAAACCGCGAAATCTTCCATGTATGCCAGCAACCTTATAGTATGTGGCATATATTTTATACTTTAAAATTGATTTAGAAATATCGAGACTTACAAAACTAGATATGTACTAGCAATCTACGCCCCCCGTTGGGGAGCCAAAGAAATGCAATACACGTTTTTTTTAATAAGCTACATGTAGCCTTGAAATCTTAAAAAATCTCATGTCAAACTTCGAACCCAAACCCTAACCCTAACCAAAACCCTAAATTCAATATTTTGTCCATGAGTTTTTGCATGATCGATGCTTCTATGATTTTTGGCATGACGCTTCCATTGCTTTTGCATGATGCTTCCATGATAAACATTTTTAATAAGCTACATGAGCTAAGTTATAAGCTACCCTAACCCTAACCCTAACCCGAATCTTAACGCAATAACCCTGAACCTAACCCTAAACCTAAACCCTAATACCAACCCTAACACTAACCCTACAGCCTGACATCTGCATAAGTTTGTGAAGCGCTAGTAGTATTTTTTAGCTTAGTATCTTAGCGTTAGGGAGCCAAAATGCAGTACAAGTTTTGTAATAAACTACATGTAGCATCTCTTTGCAATATACCTCAGAAGTCCCTTGTAAGCCTTGAAATGTCAGTAATTCCCCCCCCCCCCAAGCTTTAACAAATCAACTCCCCCCCCCTTGACATCTCAGCAATACCCCCAAGACTTGACATCTCAGCATTCCTAAGCCTTGAAATCTCAGCAGTCCCCCAAAAATTGACATCTGCCTAATTCCCCGAAGCCTACACATCTCAACAATCTCCTAAGACTTAACATCTCAGTAATTCCCCCAAGCCTACACATCTCAGCATTCAGCAATACCCCTAAGACTTGACATCACAGCATTTTTAAGCCTTGAAATCTCAGCATTCTTAAGCCTTGAAATCTCAGCAATCCCCCAAGACTTGAAATCTCCCTAATTCCCCGAAGCCTACACATCTCAGCATTTAGCAATACCCCAAGACTTGACATCTCAGTAATTCCCCCAAGACTACACATCTCAGCATTCAGCAATACCCCTAGACTTGACATCTCAGTAATTCCCCAAGCCTACACATCTCAGCAATACACCCAAGACTTGACATCTCCCTAATTCCCTGAAGCATACACATCTCAGCAATCCCCCCAAGACTTGACATCTCAGTAATTCCCCCAAGACTACACATCTCAGCATTCAGCAATACCCCTAGACTTGACATCTCAGTAATTCCCTAAGCCTACACATCTCAGCAATACCCCCAAGACTTGACATCTCTCTAATTCCCTGAAGCCTACACATCTCAGCATTTAGCAATACCCCTAGACTTGACATCTCAGTCAAAAATAATATTCAGCTTATGTGTAGATTATTGCTATGAGATTCATGAGGAGCTACTATGAGATTATTTGAAAGCTACTATGAGATTATTTAAAAGCTGCCTGAAAAAAATAATATTACAGAGCTGCTATGAGATTATTGCTATGAGATTATTGCTGTGAGATTATTGCAAAGCTGCTATGAAATTATTGCTATGAAATTATTGCGAACCTCCACGAGATTATTGCTATGAGATAATTGCTATGAGATACTTGCTATAAATTTTTTGCAAAGCTGCTATGAGAATATTGAAAAGCTGCTATGAGAATATTGCTATGAGATTTTTGCAGAAATGCTATGCAATTATTGCTATGAGATTAGTGCAAAGCTGCTATGAGATTATTGCTATGAGATTATTGCTATGAGATTATTGCAAAGCTGCTATGCGATTATTGCTATGAGAATATTGTAATGAGGTTATAGCATCAACACTCCATGAGATTATTGAAGACCTGCTCTACGATTATTGCTATGAGATTATTGCTATGAGATTATTTGTATGAGATCATTGCAAAGCTGCTATGAGATTATTGCTAAGCTGCTTTAGGAATATTTTTTTATCTTTTTTTATCTGACGCTTTTTAAAGATATTTTTAGATTTCTTGTCGTTAAAAATTTTTTAAAAAAAACTTCTAGACACTCAAAAATTCGAACCCACGCCGCTGCATTTACAGTCCAGTCTGTTCACCTCTAGGCTAGCTCTCATTCATTTGATAACATGAATTTTGTAACTTATATATAAATTCAACACTTTCAACACTCCGAGCATAGCAGTTATGACATAATCTATTTCTTAGGCAGCCTGTATCAGTTTCAATTGAAGTCAACAATATAGTTACGCAATATAAATCTAGCTAGTCTCGTGCAATGCTTCTACGTGGAGTTACAATTCAGCTGCGACGCAATCTATTGCAGAATCAGCATTCAACCAGTCAGTTTTTTCTCTAGCATTTTTACAATGCTTTTCAAGACTAAAGAGCTGCTTGACCTTTGCAAAAAAGCATGTTTTTCGAATATTTAATGCCTTTAGCATCGAACAATTTCTTAGCCAAGATGCATGTACCGAGACGCGAAAATTTGAGATCGAATGGTGCAAGTTTGAAGAAAATCGGACAACGCATTCGCCTAAACGACGAGAAGACGGCTATTTTACATGGCACCAATTGACATATATATATACATATATACATATATATAGTTTTCATTTTTAGTATATCTGACTAGCATACCAATTCCCCCTTTGGGGGAAGAATACCAACGCTTCTAATATCTTAAGAAATAAAGAACTATTAAATCGATATCCCCCTATTCAATATACTACGCCAAATAACTCTTGCTATCCTCTTATCACGCTATGTTTTAACCTAGATATCCGCTATATTATTCCTTATACCAAGCCTAAATAACTCTTGCTATCTCTTTGATATCTTTAGCTATCTCTTGGAAATCCCCTGCTACCCATTGACATCTCTAGCCATCCTATCGATATCTGTAGCTATCTCTTGCAATTTTCCATTGATATCCCATGCTATATGACATGCTATTTTATCGACACCCCTTGAAAAATCTAATCACATGCAAACTGCTGGAACTCTCACGATATACCAGAAAATCTCAAACTATACCCTGGAAACGCTTTATCCTGAACTTCCTATTTACTAAAAATGAAAATCTTCTTTTCTAGAGATCACCTCGACATTTCATGCTTTACCTATAAATCTAGAACACATCATTTCGTTTCCTCAGTATGTCATGCTATTTTCTTTAAAATCGTCCTACCTGCTAGATACTTTTTGCTATCCTCTCGATAAACCATGTCGTCCCCTCGACAATTTATGCGACTCCTTTTACAATAAATCATGATCTCCCCTTGACACTCAGTAATTCCCCCAAGCCTACACATCTCAGAATTCAGCAATCCCCCAAGCCTTGACTTCTCAGGAATTTCTCCCCAAGCCTTGACATCTCAGCAGTGCCCTAATGCTTGACATCTCAGAAATTCTCCCAAGCCTACAAATCTCAGCATTCAGCAATCCTCCAAGACTTGACATCTCAGAAACTCCCCCAAGCCTACAAATCTCAGCATTCAACAATACTCCAAGACTTGACATCTCAATAATTCCCCCGAGCCTTCACATCTCAGCAGTCCCCCAAGCCTTAACATCTCAGAAATTCCCCCAAGCCTACACATCTCAGCATTCAGCAATCCTCCAAGCCTTGACATCTCAAAAATCCCCCCAAGCCTTCACATATAAGAAATACCCCAAGACATGAAATCTTAGTAATTCCCCCAAGCCTACACATCTCAGCATTCAGCAATCCTCCAAGACTTGTCTTCTCAGAAATTCCCCCAAGCCTTCACATCTTAGCAGTCCCCAAGACTTGATATCTCAGTAATTCCCCCAAGCCTTCACATCTTAGCAGCTATGAGACTATTGCTATGAGATTATACAGAAGCTGCTATGAGATTATTGCTATGAGATTATTATTGCTAAGCTGCTATAAGATTACTGCTATGAGATTACTGCAAAGCTGCTATAAGATTATTGCTATGAGATTATTGCAAAGCTACTATGAGATTATTGCTAGGAGATTATTGCAAAACTGCTATGAGATTATTGTTATCAGATTATTGCAAAGCTGCTATGAGATTATTGCTATGAGATTATTGCAAAGCTACTTTGAGATTATTTCTATGAGTTTATTGCGAAGCTGCTATGAGATTATTGCTATGACATTATTGCAAAGCTGCTATGAGATTATTGCTATGACATTATTGCAAAGCTGCTATGAGATTATTGCTATAAGATTATTGCGAAGCTGCTATGAGATTATTGCAAAGCTTTTGTGAGATTATTGCTATGAGATTATTGAGAAGCTGCTATGAGATTATTGCAAAGCTGCTATGAGATTATTATTGCTAAGCTGCTATGAGATTATTGCTATGAGATTATTGCGAAGCTGCTATGAGATTATTGCAAAGGTGCTATGAGGTTATTGCTATGAGATTATTGCAAAGCTACTATGAGATTATTGCTATGAGATTATTGCAAAGCTGCTATGAGATTATTGCTATTAGATTATTGCAAAGCTGCTATGAGATTATTGCTATGAGATTATTGCTATGAGATTATTATTGCAAAGCTGATATGAGATTATTGCAAAGATGCTGTGAGAATATCGCAAAGCTGCTATAAGATTATTGCTATGAGATTATTATTGCAAAGCTGCAATGAGATTATTGCAAAGCTGCTATGAGATTATTGCAATGAGATTATTATTGCTAAGCTGCTATGAGATTATTGCTATGAGATTATACAGAAGCTGCTATGAGATTTTTGTTATGAGATTATTATTGCTAAGCTGCTATGAGATTATTGCTATGAGTTTATTGCGAAGCTGCTATAAGATTACTGCTATGAGATTACTGCAAAGCTGCTATAAGATTATTGCTATGAGATTATTGCAAAGCTACTATGAGATTATTGCTAGGAGATTATTGCAAAACTGCTATGAGATTATTGTTATCAGATTATTGCAAAGCTGCTATGAGATTATTGCTATGAGATTATTGCAAAAATGCTATGAGATTATTGCTATGAGATTATTGCGAAGCTGCTATGAGATTATTGCTATAAGATTATTGCGAAGCTGCTATGAGATTATTGCAAAGCTTTTGTGAGGTTATTGCTATGAGATTATTGAGAAGCTGCTATGAGATTATTGCAAAGCTGCTATGAGATTATTGCTATGAGATTATTGAGAAGCTGCTATGAGATTATTGCAAAGCTGCTATGAGATTATTGCTATGAGATTATTATTGCTAAGCTGCTATGAGATGATTGCTATGAGATTATTGCGAAGCTGCTATGAGATTATTGCTATGAGATTATAGAGGAGCTGCTATGAGATTATTTCAAGGCTGCTATGAGATTAAAGAGGAGCTGCTATGTGATTCTTGCAAAGGTGCTATGAGGTTATTGCTATGAGATTATTGCAAAGCTACTATGAGATTATTGCTATGAAATTATTGCAAAGCTACTATGAGATTATTGCTATGAGATTATTGCAAAGCTGCTATGAGAATATTGCTATGAGATTTTTGCAAAGCTGCTATGAGATTGTTGCTATGAGATTATTGCAAAGATGCGGTGAGAATATCGCAAAGCTGCTATGAGATTATTGCTAAGCTACTATGAGATTAATGAAGAGCTTATTTGAGATAATTTTTTGTTTACATGACGCGTCTTTTTTTATCTGACACTTTTTAAAGTTTTCTTAATTAAATTTCGTACGATAAAAAAGTAAATATTGAATACTTGTAAATTAAATAAATAAATTGGATAAATTTAAATATGTAAAAAACTTCTAGACACTCAAAAATTCGAACCCACGCCGCTGCATTTACAGTCCAGTCTGTTCACCTCTAGGCTAGCTCTCATTCATTTGATAACATGAATTTTGTAACTTATATATAAATTCAACACTTTCAACACTCCGAGCATAGCAGTTATGACATAATCTATTTCTTAGGCAGCCTGTATCAGTTTCAATTGAAGTCAACAATATAGTTACGCAATATAAATCTAGCTAGTCTCGTGCAATGCTTCTACGTGGAGTTACAATTCAGCTGCGACGCAATCTATTGCAGAATCAGCATTCAACCAGTCAGTTTTTTCTCTAGCATTTTTACAATGCTTTTCAAGACTAAAGAGCTGCTGAAGAGTTGATTCGGGAGGTGATCAGTCTCCCGAAAACTCCCACTTCCAGACACTTAAGCCTGGGAACAAAATAAAGTGATCACTTACTGTTGCGGGCTCCTCTTCTGTGTAGTGCAGGTTCTCCGAGCTCGTTTCTTCAAATCTTCTTCTTCTCCGGAGGAATCTTCTTGAAGTCTCGAATCGGCCGAATGAGAGCGTGACGATCAAATCAGGCGACGTCGCAGTATTTCTCGAATGCAAATCAATATAGGCCTTAAGCTCAGTAATCAATATCAACGATGCGCCCTTGTAATAAAATCAACTTTCTGTAATAATCACGAGGACCTCCAAGAGGGGCGTCTTCTTCTAGATCTAACGGAATCGGAGTCGTGTGCTCCTATCGGTTAATCTAGGATAACCAAAATCAATCAATCGATAATCCTCTAAGGGTATCGGAATCGGTCCGCAGATCCTATCCGATCCCTTAGGAAAATGGGAGGCCTCAAATTCAATGAACTCAGTCCAAACGACTGGACAGTAGCGGCCGGCAATAAATCGCTCTCAAAATCAATAACAAAGGCTCTAACCAGAGCTTACCGAACGGTAGGTATTTCCTCAGAGATATAGCCTCGCTTAGCTGCTCCAGCAAGCTTCAAGATCTTCAGAGGGTGCTCCGAGTCCCAAGATCTTTTGAGGCTGCTCCGAGTCCCAAGATCTTTTGAGGCTGCTCCGAGTCTGAGATTTTTAGCTCGGATTTTGGCTTGTATTTATAGGAAAAATTCTTGAGAAACAGCTTATTTTTAGTAGGTGACAGTTTAGCGCTTTGGAAATTTGGCCCCTATGGAATACATTAGGTTTGAGCGTCAATATCATATTCGGAGTTCTAAATTTAAGTGTTGCAAAAGATGGTCATTTGTTGCTTTCGTGGTCTTTAAAAATAGAGTGTGACAATTTGCAGTTTTTACAACATTCAAGTTTTTCGCATTTTTATGTTGCTACTTACAGTAGTCTGCTTGTAATGCCTCTGGAGATCTCTACACTGCTTGACCTTTGCAGAAAACACATTTTTTTGGAATATTTAATGCCTTTAGTATCGAGCAATTTCTTAGCCAAGATGCATGTACCGAGCCGCAAAAATGTCTGATCGAATGGTGCAAATTTGAAGAAAATCGGACAACTCATTCGCCTAAACGACGAGAAGATGGCTATTTTACATGGCACCAATTGACATATATATATATATATATATATAGTTTTCATTTTTAGTATATCTGACTAGCCATTTAGCCCCCCGCTGGGGGGCTTTAAAATGACACCAAGTGGTTTTTATTTTGGCGCAACAGTAACCATTAATTTCCGTTTCCATTAATAAAAATTACTTTTTCTCATTTTGAAAAAAAACAAGTTGCCATGAATCAGAACTTTCACCAGCAAAAAAAGTTTCCTTCATCAGCCCAAAACCATTTTTCCATCAGCAAATAGTGCTTATCCTTTCAAGCACAAACTCTTAGAGAGCATATCGTCATTGGCCTGGGCATATTCTAGTTCACAACAGGAGCTCAATATGCCTATCCCTGACGGCCTTTGACCCCCCTCTTTATTAGCCTAACTCAAAGAATCAAACCTTTAATAATAAATACGCTGGTATTTCCTATCAGCAGATTTAGCATTACTTGTGTGCACAATTTTATTATCTGAATTAAATGAGCTACCTGAGCCATACTACTTGACGATCGGACAATCTTTTGTCCGATCGCCTTTGACCCCCCTCTTTATTAGCCTAACTCAAAGAATCAAACCTTTAATAATAAATACGCTGGTATTTCCTATCAGCAGATTTAGCATTACTTGTGTGCACAATTTTATTATCTGAATTAAATGAGCTACCTGAGCCATACTACTTGACGATCGGACAATCGTTCAACAACCCAACCCCCTCCCCCCAACAATTCAGCCATCCCCTATGAGCCTTGACATCTCAGAAATTCCCTCAGTAAGCTTCGACATCTCAGCAATTAAACTCGAGCCTTGACATCTACGCAATTCTCCCAGGCCAGTAAGCCTTGACATCTCAGCAATTCCCAGAGTAAGCATTGAAATGTCAGTAATTCCCTCAGTAAGCCTTGGAATCTCAGCAATTCCCCAAGTAAGCCTTGAAATCTCAGCAATTCCCATGAGCCTTGAAATCTCAGAAATTATCCCAAAAAAGCCAGGACATCTCAGCAATTCAACCAATAAGCCTTGAGATCTCAGAAATTCCTGAGAAGTCTCCACAACAACCTGAAATTATCCCTTCCAATCCCAAAAAACAGACTTCAGTCATACTCTAGCGGCCTAGAATTGCCCCCACAGCAAACAATAATTTACTCAGCAGTCCACAGTAATCCACAGTTACCACCTCAGCAGTTTGCAGCTATACGCTCATAAGTCTGGAGCAAAGATCATATCATTGCTTCTGAATATGGTCGGGAGGAACTCCGTCTGCACATCCCACATCTTTACATCTATGATATGATCCTCCAGACGATATGATCTATATGTCTGGAGGAACTACCTTAGCAGTTTGCACTTTGTCCCCTTTGCAGTCTGCATGAATGAACCTTTTGACAATCTGCAGTTCTTCTGTCGGCCGGCTCCTTAGTCTCCTGCTTAGCAAACTGCAATGATATTTTCAACAATAAAAATTTGCTAACAATTTAGTACGGTTCACTAATCAATTTTCGATACACATCGGCAGTGTTTTGCACAAATCAGCATTAAGCAATACCTTCATTCCTAAATAGCAAGCATCCCCCAAAAGAAAGCAATCTCAGCACTTCCCTCCCATAAGCATTTGAAACCTCAATTCAAGCAATTCTTCCAGTAAGCCATGGCATATCAGCAATTCCCCATGGGCCTTGAAATATCAGAAATTGCCCCAAAAAGCCATGACATCTCAGCAATTCCTGAGATATGCCCACAACAACCTGAAATTATCCCTTCTAATCCCAAAAAACGGACTGCAGTCATTATCTTAGCAGCCTGGAGTTATCCCCTTGCAGTCTATAACTTTCATTGACATTAAGCATTTATCCCCTCAGCAGCCTAGAACTGTCCCGTCAGCAAACCACAATATTTCACTTAGCAGTCCACAGTAATCCCCTAAACAACCTGCACTTAATCACTTAAACTGCACAGTTTTGAAACTGATGTCTTGCTATCCTATCTTCTCTGAGAGTTGTCTTGCTCAGAAGTCTACCAATCCTCCAAGCAGCCCCCCCCACCAGTTTTAGCTATACGCTTATAAGTCTGGAGGAACTACCTCAGCAGTTTTCAGTTTGTCCCCTTTCAGCAGTTTTCAGTTTGTCCCCTTTGCAGTCTGCATGAAATGACGATTTCGCCGAGTCTGCAGTTCTCCTCTCGGCCGTCTCCTGGGTATCCTCAGCAAACTTAAATAAAGGATCCTTTCAAGAATCTAATTTTTTTCTCAGCATTTATTACGGTTCACTAATCAATTTTCGATACATATCGGCAGTTTTTTCACAATTCAGCCTTTATTTTAACAATAAATTTAGCAGCTTAGCAATTTGATACTTTCATGGAGCTAGGTAATACCCATTGATGCGATGAGTAATACTCGAAGCAGTTTTTTTACAAATCAAATTTGTTTAGTAAATTTGAATAATTTTGTATGGCAAAAATTTTCATTAAGTGTACCTTGCGAATTCAACAAAAATATTCCTATTAGTTGAGCCCGAAGCTATAAATTAATAAATTAATTTAATTTTAATCACCCCCCGAGGAGGCAGACTCGAACCTTGGTTGGACCTTACGCCTAGCCTAAACCTGGCCTGGTGCCTACACTGCGGCTATTCCGCCTACTGATCGGAGGGCGCAAAAATCAGCCATATATGCTTCGGCACTGCCGTCAAATACATAGCAGTGATAGGCTGAGCAGTGATGCTCAGTGTGCACAGGTTGTGTGCAGGCAGAGCCAATGCACAGTTGAGTGAAATCTATAAATAGCAATTGTCTATGCAGTCAGCCAGAGCAGAATGTACACACGCCGCCACTGAGCATTATTTTCCTCTCCCTTGCTGCATCCAGTACTGAGGCCTACTAGACAATGAAGAGAGAAAAGTTGTGGCGCAATCTTAATTGGAATTGAAATTCAGTTAGTGAGATTTTGACCTTTTCTAGCCTCCCATTGAAAGCATTAAAAAAATTCGTTTTTCGATTATTTAACCATCTTCCCATTCGAATTTTTTAAATACAATTACACCCACACAATCTCACAAGAATTTGCAATTGAATAAAGCAAGTTTGAAAAAAATCGGTTCAGGCATTCAGGCTGTAGACTGGAATACCGGTCAGACAAACAAACCTTAAAGATTTAGTATATTGTGATGATGATTTTAGTATATAGGAAAGGATATATTTGGATTAAGCCATTCTGGAAATAATCGATTGCGCACATACAAGATTTTCATTTTTAGTATATAGGATGATCGAGCGCTACAGAGGGCCCGTTTTACAAAGCCATCGTAAGATAAGATCGTTCTTAGCTCCTTAGCTCCTCCTTTGAACAAGAACGATCTTATACGATGGCTTTATAGAACAGGCCCAGAGTGTGGACGACCGATACTAATGCGAAGCCAATTGTATTTTTATTTGGTCTTTTATTAGTTCCTGGATAATATAAAAAAATATAGATAAATTAGCCGCCATCACCAAAGTAGATTTATCAACAAATGTCATACAAAAATCTCGTAAAAAGTTTTCACGTCATTGAGATCCGGAATTGTCTATCAAGGCTGAGAATATCCAGTCCTCTAAAAAATAACGCAGCTGACTCAAAGAGTCCGACAGGCAAGTGACGCGCTTGGTTGCACGGAGCGCTGAGTAGTATCATAGTTGACTGACTCAGCTGAGTGAGCTCTCGATCGTTTGAGTTTATCTGAGTATCTGAGTCTGATGTGACGCTGACGGTTTTTTTGTCTCGCCAGTTCGTCGGTTGGTAGCTCGTATTCGCTGGGAATATTTAATGTGTAATCTGGTTATTTCAATGAGTTGTATTTTTATGTTTGCTAACGATGGTTGGCAATACTTTGTTTTACTGGGTTGGCAATACTTTATTTAACATTTTGAATTCTGTGGCTTCGGAGGAGGTTTTTTGTAGCTCGTCTGTTAAAACTACCGCTTGCAAGTTCATTTTTCCAAGCATTACTAAAGAACGCTTCCCGCCAGATCTTAAACCGCATTCAGTCTAAGTACCGTGTTTTCCCACAAGAGCATGTCTTCCGAAGCCACCCCACCTGATCCGTTACTTTGCTATCAGTTGCAAGCGAATGTTTTACTTCTGCCAACCGTGTTTGAAAGAAACAATACAAATAATCCGATAATCGGCCAGTTGTCATCGATCAATCAAGGTTCTACGTGTTCATCGCTAATTTGAATACATGTAGCAGCCCGTCAGCACGCGAACTCTTACATCAGATCAGATATATTCGTCACACTAAAGTAGGCTCTGCGCACCACCCATGCCAGTAGCCTCAACACAGGAATCAGGAGTATAAATATTGTACACTTTTTCATCCTTGCGTACACCGACCTCGACTACAACTGAAAATGCGATAAGCACATTCTGCTTTTCTTGTTAATGAGTTTGAGCGTGAGCAGTTCGTTTTTTATTCGCTTATGTTAATTATTCGCATTACAATTTCAGTTAAACTGCAAGGTTGCTACTTTCACCGCAATTATGAAGATGAGAATCTAAAATACCGCATATCAACCAGTGAGTCAATGACAATTGAGAGCTGCCAAAAAGACTGCAGTCGTTATACCTTCCGCTACTTTGGAGTCGCTAAAACAGAATGCTGCTGCGGTGATCCAAAAATTGCTAACAAAATATCTTTGAACAGATGTAATTACAGGTGTCCGGGAAACCCAAAGCAGATTTGCGGTGGTATTTTCGATGGTATGGTTGTGTACGAGCAGCCCGCTACACTTGTTACAGCCTCTGCCGGTAAGAATGCCCTAATTTATTACGTTCAATTGTTCATTTATGAATGGTGTCATTGTCTCATTTCCTCGCTCGCTTATAGAGGGTAGTCTCTAGCTCACTCCTCGTCGGATTCTTAGTAATAGAAAAAAGTGGAAGAAATTGTCGTCGACTTTATTCTTATCTATTGCAGAGAGTATGTTGTCTGACAGGTGAAACTAACAATCTCCTTTCACGTACAGACGCTTCCCGTCAATAACTTTGCTACTTCCGAGATCGTAATCTGTGCAGTTAGTGCACAGAAATTTCATTGTGTGCCATTGTACTGAACTAAAAACTGCTTCTGAGCAGCTGCAAGTTTGACAGTGGATGCGAAAACGAGGCTCGTTTGGGTAAAAAATAACCCACTTTCAGCACTGCCTTCTCGACGTATGTTTATACCCGGTAGTATTTACTGTTTGCTGATCTTCGATAAAGAATTGATAAAGATTTCGATAACAAATTGCTAGTCATTCCCTCCACTGCAGGGCGGTTCTCTCAATGGAAGAAGTAAATGTGAGGCTAGGAGCCTGCTGTGCCGCAGCGTGCTTCGTAAAGACAGTTCAGATGGGTCTCTAATAGCATACGCAAATTATACGGGTCCTGGTAGAATCTGGTTGAGAACTTTGCTAATAAGAGCCTAGCAGTTCTCCCATTACCCATTACTCCTATTACGCTAAAAAGGTGGATGATGGGAAACTTCTATTGAAGGCGGGCTCCTATCAGTATACAGCATCGCGTAGATTTAACGGTTCATTTCTGTCTCGAGTTAATTTTACCACTGCCATTTGATATTTTTTTAGGATATCAAATATACATACTAGCACCTGGTGGCTTGAAATGCTTAATTCTATACGATCCCGCCTTTGGAAGCAGTCCTCTGCACACGCGTGTGTGAACTTGTCTAACCAAGGAATTCTAAACCTAGCAATTCCAGCACTTGCTAGGTTTAGGATTCTTTGGTCTAACTAACCGTTCACCAACCGTGTCAAATAATTCCATCGTATCAAACACATGCTTTGTCACACTCCTTAAATTGGTGGGGACCATACTGGACCCGGGTTTTGTTGCTTTTTCTGCTTCCTTCCACATTAACGCTGCCTCCATCTCCTCAATATTTACTCAAGGACCACTAGAAGTTACCGTTGTCCTGGTGTTTACTATGCCAGTCGGGCTAGATGTGTGTGAAAAAAGCAAGGCTGATGGGGGGAAGGATTTCACGTTCGTATATTCACCTTTGGTGGGATTAGGGATAACACGACTCTGGACGGTCTGCAGGTGGGGGGAAACAGTCGACGAGCAACTTGGAGAGAAAAGCAGCAAAACTTTGCTGCTTAAACGCTTCCTGAAGAATACAGGGACGATGTTGTCGGGACCCGGCGATTTGAACGCTTTGAACGTATCGGTGCCAGCTGGAGCAGCTGGAGGGCGCACTGCTGGTAAAGCAGGCGATCGCTGCATAGGTCTGTGGTCATCGACCACACACTCAGGATTATGAACCTGCGGAACGCATGTGGAGAAGAGTAGATTTAGCGAGCTTTCGGGCCTGGTAGTATAGTTATAATCCCGGTGACCGGTGTCGTGAATGAGAACTGACCAGCCGAGCTGTAAGGTGCTGCCTCTCAAGACTGGCGCAGTAGGCCTTCCAGGTGATCTTCCTGGCCTTTCGGATGCTACTTTTGAAGGTCCTCAGAAAAGAGTGACAGTTCTCCAGTTCCTCCGGGATGTTCGATTCACTCGCAAGGCTCGCCCTGCCGGTGCGGAGGGTATTCTTCTTCATCCGAGTGAGCTTAGGACTCCACCAGAGAGAGTATTTGCTGCTAGAATTAAAATTAGGTGCGTTGGTGTGATGACTTAGCTCGGCCGTGCTGTTCCTTGCCATCTATACCAAATGAGTTTGGTTTGTTGCACGCAATGTGTCACTTCTATGTACTCTTGCGTTCTCTCTATCAACTGCTCAGCCTTCACGTTGTACCTTGTTCGCTTAAGCATACGCAACGTGCATTCCCTTCGGCTCTACTATAAATACATGGTATTGAGAGACGCTAGCTCTCTATCTTGGTTCTAACTAAAACATAGTCTACAATAGTTGGTGCGAATTGCGGCGTTTAAGGTCTCAAACAAAGGTATTACATTGGTGTTCGATGCCCACTGAGGTCCTCGTCGGAGTCTGATCTCACGATCTCCGATCTCGCCTCTAGCTTGCTACAGGGTTGGGAACGGCATTAAAGTGCCGCCTGAGGATCTCGAGCTTGAGGACTCACCTCAACATCGATTGCCGACAGGGCAGCGCCTGGGCATCAGGAGGAAGACAACCTTTCACGCACCGTCGCACTTCGTCAGAGCGTCCTCTTACTCAGTGAAGAAACCCATGTACAGGGTTTTGCAAGGATTTGCCATCGCTGATCTTGAAGTTTGGCTTCGCCGTCACATTGGCGTACGTACCGGCACTTGCCTTCTTGGGCGTCTTAGGATCCAGCGAGAGGTCGGTGCGCTGGTCTGCCCGTTGCCTTTTGCGCTCAAGGCCAGCCGAAGTTTTATCATCTCACTTGCGACGGGTGACGACCTGAAAGCCGTCGTTTTTAGACACACCCAACAGTGGCGGTGTAGGCCGAGGTGCGAGGGTTTCCGCTGGGTTCGCGGTGAGGTCAACCTTCATGTTTGAGGGTTGGGGGATTGACGGACTCCCAGCCGCGTGAAGTTTCGGCTCCTGAGCTGTTTTTGTACGCTTTATTTATCTATGAAGCGTAGGCTGGAATAAAGAAGCTAAGATCTAGAAAATGGGGTGGTTAACCGTGCGGGGGTGGATATACCTCCAGCAAGCTCCGGAGAATCCATCATGCAGCTGCTTTCGCTTCTTGTGCTATCCTTTTGTTTTTCAAACTCTTCAAGGACATTGATGGTGAAGTCGGTCATAAGATCCTCTATTTTAAAACTCTGGTTCAATGACTTGGGTGCATTCAGTTTCAATGGCTTGAGCATATTGTCTGCAGACCTGAGTAGGCTGTCTTGGGAGAGGAGGACTTCTTTGTTGTCGATAAGGTACGAAAGCATTTCCTTGTCTGTTCTGTTGTAATGACCAATTCTTCCACAGGTGTAGCAAGTGGGTGGCGGAGCGTATCTCTGTCGCTGTAGCATGATCGCAGAAGTTTGGTGTTGCTGCATAAGTTTGCTCAATGTCGTATCACTACTACGAGTAGTCAATAGTGGGGCACTTGCTTCCCATTGCATGCCGCAACGAATTAATTGTTTCTCTGTCTCAATAGTTTCTCCTAACAATCTGTCTCGCAGAGAAGGTTGAGCATTAATAATGACTTGGAGGATTAGGCTTTGTTCTTGATCAGTAAGGCGTTGTCTTTCTCGTGCAGCTACATGTAATTCTGCTGGTCCGATAGGTTGAGCTCCTGGGTTAGGTGGTGGTGGCTGGTGCAACGCTTTAATAATTTTGCGGACATCATCGACGAAGGTCAGGAAGGATTCCGTCAGACTCATTTTTCGGATATGAAGTTTGTGTAGAAGCACGGATCGATTGGTTCCACATCTGGCGAATTGTGTTCTTAGTTGTGTATCTAAAGTATGATAGTCTTGCTGAGCAGCAGCATTTAGTTTTCCATAAATTTCTCTGGCAGTACCTTCTAGCAGTGGAGGAAGAATAAGTGCCTTTTCTGGATTTTGTAGTCCATATTCGCAAGTTTCAAGGTCAAAGTGTTCAATGAATGTATTGAAATCCTTATCCATAGTATACATTCCAACAGTTTCCTTAACATCGCAATGCACTGTAGGGTTTCTTCAACTCGAGCCATATGTTCAAATGGAAACGGTAAAAGGACCAAATCGGGAACAATTTCCAAAGGGTTTCCAGATTGAATTTTCAAGGTGGTGAAAAAGTGCGTGCGTGTGCGTGTGTGTGTGTGTGCAAGCTCTTGTTTACTTAGGAAGAAAGGAAAAGTGGCACGGGGAGAAACTTTCTGTGTTGCCTTTACAAAAGGAAAGTAATTGAGTTAGGGTATTCCTGAATTTAACAAAAGTATAAAGCGGTATGCAAAGGATCAAAGGGTCTATATGCAAACAATGGCAGTTCGGTAAAAAGTTCAAAAAAATTCAATAAAATGGACTTTGCTTCAAAGTGCTTTCAGCGATCTAGCCTGGTATATGCCTGGGCGAGATCACCAGTTGAAGAGTTTAAGAGTGATTATCAGTCACTCAAAAACTCCAACTTCTATACACTGGGAAACAAGTGCCTAGGTATAGGTAAAGTCAAATAGCTCTTACTGCTGCGGATCCTTTAGTGGCTTGTAGACGTCTTGGTTTGGCTTAGGTGACTCGTTACCTCCGGGAGTCCTTGACTTTTATCTGTAGGTCGACCAAAGACGAGAGCGAATCAGAATTCCTTGACGGTCCTCGAGCTCGGAATTAACAATAGAACGCCCTAATGAACAATCGAATTCTCTAAGAACGTAAATGCTTACAAATTGGACAAGTGTGGTCCCTCAGAGATTGGTCTTCTTCTTTGTTCCTTCGGAGTCTTCTTAGAGACCGCTCTGAGTCTGAATTTTTGACTCGGATTTTCACTTATATTTATAGCAAAATTTTGGAGAAAAAACGGTTTGGGATCGGATATTTACTTGGGTCATTCATGTTTGATTAAGCTTTCACGTATGCTTGAGCATTACCATATATGGGGTTAAGCAAATACAGCTGTTGGAATCCGGTTCCTTGATCAAACAATGTTGGTCTCACGTGGGGTTCTTAATCACTCTGTTAACGCGTGATTCCTAAAAATAGATATGACTCATTCTAGAATAAATTGACTTTCTTAGAATATTACTTTAAGTAGGGCATCACGGTATGGTTCCGGCTCTCTACAAGGTTCCAGCAGGCCCCAGCCCCCCAGCCAGTGTAAAGGCGCCAGGTCGGGTTGACAGCCAACGCCAGAGCCCTTCCCCAAAGGAGCGGTCATTTAGAACCCGTGTGGCACCAGCACTAGCCACCTGCCCTGCAAAAGGCTGCAGGGGGTCCGCCCTCCATAGCAGGGGACAAGAACGAAGAAGCTCCAAAAAAATGAAGAGCTGGCAGATGTCACGGAGTCCCGCGGTTTAAGTTGCCATTGCAAATATACTTGATGCAAGGTAAAAAATAAAAAGTTCAACTAATGTCATTTGTGAGTAGTTACAACTTTGGGCTTATAAAATGAGAAAACAGTATAAAAATAAAACTTTCACGACAACTACCGGTATACATGCTTTAAAAACAACAGCTAGGCACGCATGCTAAGTAAAAAAATGGTAATCTTCGCTGCCCTAGATCAAATGTAATCAATATTTTTGTGATTAAAAGTGATTTATTCCTATTTTTTATGAAATTGGCACAAAAAACAGGAGCTTTGATTTTACATCCTGTTTTACTACTGTGGTCCTTGGGTGGAGCTCAGCTACGCAGGACTGGGGGTGGGTCTACACCACGCCCTCAGCAACTGTACAAGGCGTTTTACATGTATTCTTTATTCAAAGAATTCGTTATAATCCCTTGCTTTGTTGTCTCCCAACGAGATGCAAAGATTGCTATAGTACGAGCGTATGTAATCCAATAAAACAAAATGATCAGCAGGAAGGACATCAGGAAAAAACAAAACAAATACGGCCGTCAGATCGAAGGTGTATTTCCTGAATACAGTATGCACGTATCAATAAAGAATCAACCTCATCTCATATCCACTAAAATGAACGCAAAACTCAATAAAAATGTTTCGTGACGCTCGATCGTTCGATGTTGGCCTTTTGCCATAAGGTTTTAGTCAAAATGATTGCAGTGCATTGCAACCAGATCGGAATCCGAGACGTAAAGTCACATCTTGATGGTAGATAACCCACCGGCACCTGTTTACATAGCAACCTACTTAGAAGCTCCATTAATATAAAAAGAGTCAAAGAACTCTAACGACCTCGCCGACATAAAGCGCAATTCCACCAAGTCTTGAGCTTGAGCACCTTACTGAGCTCAGTAGCCAGCCTGCTATCGGCATGCATGCCAAACTCTGATGTAGCATTTATTGATTTTTAATTTTCACACGAGTAAACTGTTGTCTCTTGTTGCAGAGCACCCGAACTGTAAGTTCATCATCAATCCACACTTGTAACTATAATTTATTTGTGGTATTTAAGTACAAACGCTTTACTCAAGCTTTTGAATGTTCGATAAATCTACACTGGTGTTGGGACAATGGCAGAAACGGATCTCGCTCTCACTCCTATATTGACCCAATGAGCGTAGAGCAAGAGCTCAAGGTACCTTCGGTCCTCTGGCCGGACCCACTTCCAACTCTGAGCGGAAGATCGCGTCTTCGTTGGGATCGACGCGTCCCCAGGCAGACACAGTACAGTACGAATCTTCAGCCTTCTAAGAAATAACGCAGCTCACTCAACATACTCTTGGATTCCACGAGTCCGACAGGCAAGCGAGCGACGGGCTTGGTTGCACGGAGCGCTGAGTAGTATCGTAGTTGACTGACTCAGCTGAGTGAGCTCTCGATCGTCTGAGTTTATCTAAGTATCTGAGTCTGAGTAGACTCTGCGCACCCTTATGCCGTCAACCTCCACTTAAAAATCATACAAATATTGTGCACTGCTTCACCCTTGGTGCACCGACCCCGACTACAACTGACAATGCGATTAGCGACTGTAGCTCCCTTTTACTTTACTTGTCCATGAGTTTGAGCATAAGCAGTGCTCTTTTTTATTTGCATTACAATTTCAGTTAAACTGCAAGGTTGCTACGTTCACGTCTATAAGGAAGTTGAGAATCTAAAATACCGCATATCAACCAGTGAGTCAATGACAATTGAGAGCTGCCAAAAGGACTGCAGTCGTTATACCTTCCGCTACTTTGGAGTCGCTACAACAGAATGCTTCTGCGGTGATTCAAAAATTGCTAACAAAATATCTTTGAACAGATGTAATTACAGGTGTCCGGGAAACCCAAAGCAGATTTGCGGTGGTATTAACTCGATGGTTGTGTACGAGCAGCCCGCTACACTTGTTACAGCCTCTGCCGGTAAGAATGCCCTAATTTATTACGTTCAATTGTTCATTTATGAATGGTGTCATTGTCTCATTTCCTCGCTCGCTTATAGAGCGTAGTCTCTAGCTCACTCCTCGTCGGATTCTTAGTAAAAGAAAAAAGTGGAAGAAATTGTCGTCGACTTTATTCTTATCTATTGCAGAGAGTATGTTGTCTGACAGGTGAAACTAACAATCTCCTTTCACGTACAGACGCTTCCCGTCAATAACTTTGCTACTTCCGAGATCGTAATCTGTGCAGTTAGTGCACAGAAATTTCATTGGGTGCCATTGTACTGAACTAAAAACTGCTTCTGAGCAGCTGCAAGTTTGACAGTGGATGCGAAAACGAGGCTCGTTTGGGTAAAAAATAACCCACTTTCAGCACTGCCTTGTCGACGTGTGTTTATACCCGGTAGTATTTACTGTTTGCCGAATTTCGATAAAGAATTGATAAAGATTTCGATAACAAATTGCTAGCCTTTTGCGCTCAAGGCCAGCCGAAGTTTTATCATCTCACTTGCGACAAGTGACGACCTGAAAGCCGTCGTTTTTAGACACACCCAACAGTGGGGTTGGAGACCGAGGTGCGAGGGTTTCTGCTGGGTTTGCGGTGAGGTCAACCTTCATGTTGAAGGGTTGGGGGATTGACGGACCCCCAGCCGCGTGAAGTTTCGGCTCCTGAGCTGTTTTTGTACGCTTTATTTATCTATGAAGCGTAGGCTGGAATAAAGAAGCTAAGATCTAGAAAATGGGGCGGTTAACCGTGCGGGGGTGGATATACCTCCAGCAAGCTCCGGAGAATCCATCATGCAGCTGCTTTCGCTGCTTGTGCTATCCTTTTGTTTTTCAAACTCTTCAAGGACATTGATTGTGAAGTCGGTCATAAGATCCTCTATTTTAAAACTCTGGTTCAATGACTTGGGTGTATTCAGTTTCAATGGCTTGAGCAAAATGATCAGCAGGAAGGACATCGGGAAAAACAAAACAAATACGGCCGTCAGATCGAAGGTGTTTTTCCTGAATACAGTATGCATGTACCAATAAAGAATCAACCTCATCTCATATCCATAAAGCGCAATTCCACCAAGTCTTGAGCTTGAGCACCTTACTGAGCTCAGTAGCCAGCCTGCTATCGGCATGCATGCGAAACTCTGACGTAGCATTTATTGATTTTTAATTTTCACACGAGTAAACTGTTTTCTCTTGTTGCAGAGCACCCGAACTGTAAGTTCCTCATCAATCCACGCTTGTTATTATAATTTTTTTGTGGTATTTAAGTGCAAACGCTTTACTCGAGCTTTTGAAAGTTCGGTAAATCTACACTGGTGTTGGGACAATGGCAGAAACGGATCTCGCTCTCACTCCTAAATTGACCCAATGAGCGTCAGAGCACGAGCTCAAGGTACCTTCGGTCCTCTGGCCGGACCCACTTCCAACTCTGAGCGGAAGATCGCGTCTTCGTTTGAATCGACCCGTCCCCAGGCAGACACAGTACAGTACGAATCTCCAGCCCTCTAAGAAATAACGCAGCTCACTCAACATGCTCTTGGATTCCACGAGTCCGACAGGCAAGCGAGCGACGGGCTTGGTTGCACGGAGCGCTGAGTAGTATCGTAGTTGACTGACTCAGCTGAGTGAGCGTCTGAGTTTATCTGAGTATCTGAGTCTGAGTAGACTCTGCGCACCACCCATGTTATCAACCTCAACACACAAATCATACAAATATTGTGCACTGCTTCACCCTTGGGTGCACCGACCCCGACTACAACTGACAATGCGACTAGCGACTGTAGCGCCCTTCTACTTTACTTCTTTATGAGTTGTAGCAGTAGCAATTCGCTTTCTTATTCGCATTACAATTTCAGTTAAACTGCAAGGTTGCTACGTTCACCTCAATAATGAAGATGAGAATTTAAAATACCGCATATCAACCAGCGAGTCAATGACAATTGAGAGCTGCCAAAAGGACTGCAGTCGCTATACTTATCGCTACTTTGGAGTCGCAAATAAAACAGAATGCTATTGCGGGGATTCACTAAGAAAAGAGCAAACTTCAAACGAATGTAATTACAGGTGTCCAGGAAATCTAAAGCAGATTTGCGGTGGTTCTGAGTACATGGTGGTGTACGAGCAGCCGGATATACTTCCTGCAGCCTCTGCTGGTGAGAATATTATAATTAATGGTCGTTGTTAGTGGTCTTGAACTCAAAGTCTTTTTTACGATTTTGTATGTCTCCATATACGTTTGAGTCTGAAGCAATCTGGAGCTAATCATGCACGTGCAGAGCAGTTGGCATTCACCAGGTGCTTGCCAAGTTACGTGGGTCTACTTGTAGAAAGCATAGGGCAGTCGTCGAAGCTTTAAAGTACGGAATACTCTGTAGTGCGCTTGTGGCCTCAGAAATAGCAGAGTTTCTCGGGCCGTATAACTGAGTTTCTATGCTCGCACGAGCGTATAGATTGATGGCCGAAGCGCGGCTACACGTGTTACGCAGAGGCGGATCGATGAGATGCCAAAGTTTAACTGAGAGTTGCTAGTAGACCAATTAATCATTAAATAGAGAGTACGAGTAACGGTAAGGCCATGGCTTAAGGGAATTGCTGAGATACCGAGACTCAGAGGCGGATGCTGATGCTGGGTATGGGCGGATGCTGGGTAGACAGCTGGCTTTGAAGCGTTTGGCTTTGAACATCTCTTTCTTTAGAAATCTTAAAGAAGCGAGTATGTAATCTTACGAAGTCTTCTACACTTATTTTTTGGTTTAAATATTTTTCCCTCAACTGGGGCAATGATTGATTGCATTCGCAGAAAATGTTGTAGGGCCTCTGGGTCATTCCACAATTTCCATAGTATACTTGAGCTCTGGAACCAAACTATTTTTTACGAGTAACATTGAGCTTTCACGTGAATAACCGATCGTTCCGGTAGCGTACACTGCCCGAGCGGCAAGACACTGTTGTTGACTATACTTTATGGCATTGAGTGCTGAGTGGCGTTGTCAATGGATCGAGGTTTTCCTGTTTTTCTCTTCCCCATATTCCTCTTGTCGGGATTGACTTATGTCAGTTTACGACCAGTCATTGGTGGATTCAATTTCGAAAGGAATTTTGGAATATTTTCTTCCTATAACTTAGCGAATAACGCGTCTTCACTTCTCTTGCTGTTTCGCAATCTGTTCCTTAGACTACGTATTCGCTTGCACAAACTGGTTCCCTCAACCAGCCGACGAGCAATCTTTTCACAATTTTGGCAAATGAGAAAGATTCTTTGAACACTTGAATCGGTTATTTGATCCTTATCTGAGAGACTGTGCGGTTCACCGATCCTCTGATATTCCTCAATTGAGACTCCTCTGTATTTATAGTCAAGAGTGAGATGGGGTGAAGCGCGTTTAAACAAATCGGCTTTTATTATCATTCTGGCGAGAATTTAAATGAAGGAGCTGCTAACAAAAAATAGCAACATCAATAATACAGTACTAAATACGCTGACAGATTAAAGAGATGAAGATCATACACGTATCGAGAAGCAATGGGCCTCATCTTCAGATTCAAATTCACACGAAGCTCAACATAAAAGTTTTGTGCCGTTTATTCGACTGAATAAAGCCTTTAGTCTGGAGTTTTTAGTCGAAACCGACAGTCGAATTGCAGTTTCACCAAGTCTTAGCACTTTACATGGAGCAGTAGCCAAACCTGCTATTGACAAATATTCAAACTACGACGTAGCTTTTACTGATTTTCCATTTTCAATTTTCAAACTGCTTTCTCCTCTTTCTCCTGTTGCAGAGCACCAGAACTGTAAGTTCATCATCAACCCACCAATATATGCTTATAATTTCTTTGTGGTATTTAAAGTGCCAACGCTGCACTCAACTTTTTGAATGTTCGGTAAATTTACACTGGTGTTGGGACAATGACAGAAAATGATCTCACTCTCACTCCTAAATTAATCCAATTAATCTTGGAGCACGAGCTCAAGGTAGCTTCGGTCGTCTGGCCGGACCCACTTCGAACTCTGAGTGGAAGATCGCGTCTTCGTTGGGATCGACACGTCTCCAGGCAGACACAATACAGTACGAGTCTCCAGCCTGAAGTGTTAGTGGTGATCAGTGACTCGAAAATTCCCACTTCTAGACACTGGGGAACAAGTGCCACGAGGTGTATGCAAAATCAAATAACTCTTACTGCAGCGGATCCTTTAGTAGCTTTTAGACGTCTTGGTTTGGCTTAGGTGACTCGTTACCTCCGGGAGTCCTTGACTTTTATCTGTGGGTCGACCAAAACCGAGAGCGAATCAGAATTTTTTGACGGTCCTCGAGCTCGGAATTAACAATAGAACGTGCGCCCTAATGAACAATTGAATTCTCTGAATAACTGTATTAGGTCCTCCTGAAGGGCGTCTTATTCGCTACATCTGAAACGTAACGGATAACTCAAATCAAATCAATAATCCTCTAGGAATATATCCCAGGAAACAAGGAGGCCTTTCTCAAATGTATCGACAATGAACTGCTCTCGTATAACTCAATTAATCAACTTGTTATCACTAACAATCAAAGAACTGAATCCTGTAAACGCTTACCAATTGGACAAGTGTGGTCCCTCAGAGATTGGTCTTCTTCTTTGTTCCTTCAGAGTCTTCTTAAAGACCGCTCTGAGTCTGAACTTTTTACTCAGATTTTCACTTATATTTATAGCAAAATTTTGGAGAAAAACCGGTTTAGGATCGGATACTTACTTACTCCAATTATGTTTGATTAAGCTGTCATGTATGTTTGATCATTACCATTATATGTGGTAAAGCAAATACAGCTGTTGGAAACCGGTTCCTTGATATAAAATGTTGGTCCCATGTGGGGTTCTGAATCACTCTGGTTGCGCATGATTCCTAAAAATAGATATGACTCATTCTAGAATAAATTGACTTTCTTTGAAGAATAATTTTAGTAGGGCATTACGGTATGGTCTAATAAGTCTCTACAAGCCCTCTAAGAAATAACGCAGCTCACTCAACACACTCTTGGTCTCTTGCTCTCACTCAACAACCACAACACACAAATCATATAAATATTGTGCACTGTTTCATCCTTGGGTACACCGATCCCGACTACAACTGGCAATGTGATTAGCGCCCTTTCACTTTACTTGTCCATGAGTTTGTTTAATTGTTTTGCATGAAAACCTTTCAGTTAAACTGGAAGGCTGCTACTTTCATTACGACGATCCGAGTTCCAACCTACGCCGCTACAAGTCATCCAACGAGTCCATGACAATCGAGAGCTGCCAAAAGGACTGCAGTGTCACTACTGATCGCTACTTTGGAGTAATAAGTGGAACGCATTGCTACTGCGGTGATTTAATTATGAGTGCACAATTGTCTTTGAAAAAGTGTGATTACAGGTGTCCGGGAAATCCAAAGCAGATCTGCGGTGGTTCTATTACAATGGTTGTGTACGAGCAGCCCGCCTCTGCTGGTGAGTATAATCTATAAATCAATGTTCACTCTCATTTAATTATCGAATTCAATTTATTCAAACTTGGGTTTTCAGGATTTTTTTATAATTCGTGCTCCGTCTCCGTATGGTTTTGTGCCTGAAGCAGTGAATGAAGGTTTGCAGGGAAGTTGCTGAGATGCCAATGCTGACGAGAGGATTTCTGAGATAATAATGCTTTACTGGGAGTTGCTACTAGGCCTATAAATAATAACAATAATAATTTATTACACCTGCCCTAATGGACATGTGTGCAACCGACTGCTCAGCCGCAGTTATTGCGCGGTGCATCTGATAGCTGTGTATGGCTGTTCAATCCAAGGACTGGACTGGGGGGTCACGCACACACTCTTAATTACCCAAGCTATAAATGCTGGCACTCATTTTACAGCTGGGTGAACTGAAGCAATGCAGTGAAGCAATGAATTATCTTGCTCAAGGACACAAATTGTTCTGACTTGCTCGAGAATCGAACCCCCGACCTTCAAGTCATGAGTCCGACGCTTTAACTACTAGGCTACAACCCCATGTAGGCCAAGCATCAAAAACAGAGAGAGAGAGAGAGAGAGAGAGAGTAAGGCAATGCTTAAGGAGGGAGTTGCTGAGACGCCGAGTCAAACCTTTATTTTTCATTTTTTGTTGTCTCCCAACTGGGACAAACCTTGCTAGTAATATTGAAGAAAAGCAACACCAACAGCAAGCAACATCAATGACAGCAAGAGCCACAGCAACGCCGAAGACGAATCTAATCGTCTACGCGGATGACCTCAACCGCGTCCGCCTCGTCCCCAAACAGCATTTCTCTCGAAGAAAAGCTCAACGACTACCTAGCCGAACTTTCTCCTTCCCTCGAGTCGCATAAATTGCAGATTTCAGCCTCGAAATGTACCGCCACCCATTTAGCCCGGGCAAGAGCAGGTACTCGCGGCAACTACGTCTCTACATGTACATCAACGGCACACAACTCCTGCCAGCGCTACACTAAAAATTCTGAGTGTCACGTTCGACCCCCAGCTGTCTTTCTCGAGACATGTCTCTAACCTAGCGGAGAAAGTAAGGAAGAGAGCCAGCATTCTGCACTGACTTACCGGCTTTGTTTTAAGCCGCTGTAAAGAATTGCTCTCCAGACTGTCCAGAATGCGGCAACCGCTGCATTAACGGCCGCACTGCTCTAACATCCGAAGCCGATCTTCATTGTGAAGTTCTGTTGCTCCCATCCGCCAGCACAACTGCCTCCTGTCGCTGCAGTTCAAGCTCCCAATCAGGTGTCCTGAGCATCCGTGCCACCACTTGTCAGCTCTACCTCCAACGCGGAGGCTCATGAAGGCCTCTATTTCACGGCGGAACATTGCAACGCAGACTGGTCACCGGTACCAAATACGTCAACTAAATATATATTTCCTGAATATATATTTCCTAAATAACGCATATACCCAGCCAGAAGGAATGAGCATAATCTTTAGGAATCAAACTTCACGCCAAGCGCAACTGAAAAGTTTTGTGTTGTTTTTTTGACTGCCTGTTGGTGTTTTGTCTGAAGTTTTAACAATGTTGGCATTTATCATTGTTGGGAGTTAATTCACTTGCACCTCCTTAAAAACAACCTACTGATAACTCCACTAATGTAAAAATACTCTTCAACCACTCAAACAGCCTCTTAGATTGAAATTTCGATTTCACCATGTCTTGAACATATGTAGGACGACATATGTAGGACATGTATACAAAATCCTGAAGTAGGCATTGTTGATTTTCAATTTTAAAGCGACTAAATTGCTGCCTCTTGTTGCAGAGCACCCGAACTGTAAGTTCATCCTCAATCCACCAATATATACGAGTAGCTATAATTTCCTTCGTTGTATTTATAGTGCAAACGCTTTATTTAACCTTCTGAATGTTTGGTAAAGGGGTTGGTGTGGGGACAATGGCCGAAACGGATCTCACTCTCACTCCTAAATTGAACCAATGTCTTCTGGCCGGACCCACTTTGAACTCTGAGCAGAAGATCGCGTCTTCGTTGGGATCGACCCGTCCCCAGGCAGACACAGTACAGTACGATTCTCCAGCCCTCTAAGAAATAACGCAGTTCACTCAACATACTCCTGGATTCCACGAGTCCGACAGGCAAGCGAGCGACGGGCTTGGTTGCACGGAGCGCTGAGTAGTATCGTAGTTGACTGACTCAGCTGAGTGAGCTCTCGATCGTCTGAGTTTATCTGAGTATCTGAGTCTGAGTAGACTCTGCACACCACCCATGCCATCAACCTCAAGAAACAAATGATATAAATATTGCACACTGCTTCACCCTTGGTGCACCGATCCCGACTACAACTGACGATGCGATTAGCGCCCTTTCACTTTACTTGTTCATGAGATTAAGCATGAGCAGTTTGTTAATTTGTTGTTCGCTAAATGTTTAATTAGTTTGCATAAAAAATTTCAGTTAAACTGCAAGGTTGCTACTTACATTCCAAAAAGCAGAATAACCTACGCCTCTACATATCATCCAGCGAGTCAATGACAATCGAGAGCTGCCGAAAGGACTGCAGTGTCACTACTACTCCTTACTTTGGAGTAATAAGTGGAACATATTGCTACTGCGGTGATTCAATAATGGGGACGCAATTGTCATTAAGAAAATGTGATTACAGGTGTCCGGGAAATCCAGAGCAGATCTGCGGTGGTTTTGACTCGATGGTAGTGTACGAGCAGCTTTTATGAGGCCTGATTTATTATTTATCAGAGAAGTAACTAACTTTGAAAGACACATCATTGAAAAACATGATGATTCTGATTAACAAATAAACGCGATCTTTAAACATTGTCCGTAGTGTCCGTGTTCTCTCAAACAATATATACTTCTTAAGTACCGCACTGACGCAGAAAGTTTTGCTGTTAAAAGTGCTGCAGCAGAGCCTCATATGTGTAAATATGTGGTCACAGCTTCATATTCTAGTGTAGCGCACAGACTTCAGCAGCTGGGTGGAGGAGGGTGTGGTGTTGCAACGGCCTTCGGGCGGTCTGTGAACAACCGGAAGAAGCTATGAAGTACTGGGAGTGGTGGAGAGGTCACCCGCCGTGGGGGGGCCAGGGAGGAGGCCCCTAGCCGTGGATGAAAGGTGGTTGGCAACAACAACAACTGCAGCAGATGTGACGAAGCGAGTGACGAAAATTGACGAGAGAAAGAGACCGGTGTGATTGACCGCCGACACCGACTCCGAAGACGAGACCGACAGCCCGAGTAAAGAGACGTCAAGCGAAGAGTTGAGAGGCCGGCAGACGGGAGGCCATAAGAGGCTGGCAGACAGGAGGCCATGAGAGGCCGGCAGACGGGAGGCCATGAGAGGCCAGCAGACGGGAGGCCATGAGAGGCCGGCAGACGGGAGGCCATGAGAGGTCGGCAGACGGGAGGCCATGAGAGGCCAGCAGACGGGAGGCCATGAGAGGCCAGCAGACGGGAGGCCATGAGAGGTCGGCGGCATTATGATGAGCAACGAAACCCGAAACCAGATGCCAGATGAAGGGATGATGATTTGACGAGAAAATTGGTGGGCGGCTGCAATGGCATGGCCCTTTGTTTTAGCTAATTTATTCACGTTAGGGAATTTTTTTTCGGGCGCCATGTAGAAAAAAATAAGAAAGACTACTTAATTTGAATTAAAAATTTATTCATAAGTAGGGCGCACGCCAAGAGCCAATCAGAAGGAAGCGAGGGGAGAGAGATGAGACTAACGACATTGAACTGGCCAGAGAGAGATAAAACAGAGTAAACAACGACAAGTGCAAATGAACTGAAGAAGTGAGCAAGAAAGTCTCAAAACTTGCAGCGTGGGTTCAGCAAACGCCAAACTATTGTCTGCGAATTTAAAGAAGCAGGCCGAATGATGCTTTTGTCATTGAAAATAATAATCAAGTGGGAATCCTCATTCGCTGTAGCAGCCACTGACACATGACTGCAATCGGCCATTGCCAATCAAGCTGATAGAAAGCCAATCAAGCTGATAGAAAGCCAATCAGGCTGATAGAAAGCCAATCAAGCAATCAATTTTACCCTGATTGACTTTAAAACTTGACTGGCTTTTTCGCTTTGCTCGGCGTATTTACGTGTGCATGTTGACTGAAATATGCTACTTGCTTAGCTTCTGAATCAGCCAGTAGTATCTGGGGAGCATCAATGGATCTGATTTTGTATAACTAATTTTAAGGCAAATTAGCAATCTTAACCGACACCGGGGAGGCACCAAATAAGCAAATAATTTTGTTGCTCTCTTCCGCGCAGAATGCCTAACAGACCAGCCGTCTTTGATTCTGTAGTGCCAATCAGCTGGTATATCAGCGTCTCCTTGGCATCTCAGCGACTGTAAACATAACATAATTCCAATCTTAGCTTTCCCCTTGAGCATCATAGCTCTTGGACTACTGATGTGAAAGGTTTGAGCAAAAGCAGGCCTTCACCGTCCAGAATTTATTTTGCTCAAAGTGACCAAATGTCAACGGAGCAAGAAAATCATGAAAAAGAAGAAGAAGCGGTGAAAAATCGCCCAAGAGCTTCGCAATTCTACCGATCGAGGTGACCAGTGGAAAGTCGAGGTTGAAAGCCGCATGCAGCCATTCCTTAAGCGCTGTATGCACCCAATTGACCCCAATATATTTTGTAAAATTTGATGCACCACAATGTATTCGCACATTTCGCAACACAACCTTATTTTTACAGTTATTTCCACATTCCCAATTTATATCTAAGCCAAAACTAACTAACTAAATAAGTAACTCCGGCGCCTCAGCCATTGAAATGGGCTCTTACGCCACTATATATAAAAAGTTTCCTGAATAGGGAGTGTACTAATGTACACTAAAAGCCAAGTTAGACTATAGAGGACTGTACAGGGCAGTATCAAAAAACCAAACCTCCCCGGGGGACAGTGACAGCGGAACGACATACCAGTCAGGAAGCCCGTGCCCAAAACCAGGTTAGATAGACCCATAGCCTATTAGGGGATGGCCCGAAGGCCTAGAGCCGTGGCTACCATGCTGGGGCCGACCGCCCACCACCCCCGGGTACAAATCAAAAACCTCCCCGGGGCCAGAGAGGGTAGAGTGAACTTTCAGGGGAGCCCGTGCCTTCTCCTGGGTTAGAAAAGCCAAAAAACCGGTCAATTGACCGCCCCCACGGCCGTGGCAACCCGAAGGAGCCTCCCCCCCCCAACTAGACCCCGGGTACTCTTGCCAGACAGTCTCTTATCTTTGAAGCGGCAGGAGGGCTATTCGCCGGGACTGTTTCACCCTTTCCTTCGCCATCTAAGCCAATAACTAACTAACTAAATAAGTAACTCCGGCGCCTCAGCCATTGAAATAGGCTCTTACGCCACTAGATATAAATAAGTTTCCTGAATAGGGAGTGTACTAATGTACACTAAAAGCCAAGTTAGACTATAGAGGACTGTACAGGGCAAAATCAAAAAAACCAAACCTCCCCGGGGGACAGTAGCGGTTCGACGAACCAGTCAGGACCCCGTGCCCAAAAACCAGGTTAGATAGACCCCTCAGCCTATTAGGAAGGCCCGAAGGCCAAGAGCCGTGGCATCCATGCTGGGGCCGACCGCCCCTCTACCCCCGGGTACAAATCATAAACCTCCCCGAGGCCCGTGGGGGTTGAGAGAACCAATCAGGGAAGCCCGTGCCTACTCTAGTCTATGCCTAGTCTAGCTTGGCCATCTAAGCCAATAAACTATGACTATGACTATGATAAGTAACTCCGGCGCCTCAGCCTAAGTAAAAAGGCTCTTACGCCACTAGAAATAATTTAGGTTCCAGATTGGGAGTGTACTAATGTACACTAAAAGCCAATTAGACTATAGAGGACTGTACAGGGCAATAACATAAAATCCAAACCTCCCCGGGGGACAGTGACAGCGGTTCGACGAACCAGTCAGGAGCCCGTGCCCAAAAACCAGGTTAGAAGGCCCCTTAGCCTATTAGGGATGGCCCGAAGGCCTAGAGCCGTGGCAACCATGCTGGGACCGACCGCCCACCACCCCCGGGTACATATCAAAAACCTCCCCGGGCCAGAGGGGGTTGAGTGAACCATTCAGGGAAGCCCGTGCCTACTCCTGGGTTAGATAAGCCAATGCCGGTCATTTGACCGCCCCCCACGGCCGTGGCAACCCGAAGGAGCCTCCCCCCCAACTAAACCCCGGGTACTCTTGCCAACAGACAGTCTCTTATCTTTGAAGCGGCAGGAGGGCTAATCGCCGGGACTATTTCACCCTTTGCTTCGCCAACCCGCCATTTCTATTGTGACCGTGCCAACGGTCCCGTCCTGCTCAGACTCAGTCCTGGTTCTGGCACACTCCAGCTTTAATAGGGTCGCTGGCTGTACGCTCAGAGGGCACTCCGAGGGAGTCCGTCGGGCACCTTGGTACAGGTATAGGCCTGCCTTCCTATACAGCTACCCACAGCCCTTCCCGATCCACTATTACCCTCCAACCCAGCCTACTCACTCATTACAAGCTTTCAGCCAGGCAGAGACAAGTTTCACAGGAGTGACTGCGGTTAGGCGTCTCTATGCGAGACAAAACCATGGCCAACCAAGCCAATAAAAACTATTATTAATCTTTTATAAGTAACGTTATCAGCTTGTAATTTCGTACTTTACAACTATTTGCGTAGACTGGACTACTTCTAGTACACTGCATTGGGTCAGTGCAGGCATTTTTACAATATACATGTTTCATATCAAGTCTCTGAATTGCATGCGCGAAGAAGACACTGATCCATACTCTGTGTACATTGACAAATGCATGGATATTTTCTCAATGCAGAGTGGAGGTTAATTGCTTTGGTATGGAGGACCTTCAAGTCATGAGTCCGACGCTTTAACTACTAGGCTACAACCCCATGTAGGCCAAGCATCAGAAAGAGAGAGAGAGAGAGGGAGGGAGAGAGAGAAAGGGAAAGAGAGAGAGGGAGAGAGAGAGAGAGAGAGAGAGAGAGAGAGAGAGAGAGAGAGAGAGGAGAGAGAGAGAGAGAGAGAGGGAGAGAGAGAAAGGGAAAGAGAGAGAGGGAGAGAGAGAGAGAGGGAGAGAGAGAGAGAGAGAGAGGAGGGCGCCTCCAATCTCAGGCACGGACGCGGTACATGTAAAAAGGACAAACAAGTCAAGTTGATTTAAGTTGCCGATATTTCGAATTAGGTAAATTCTTCGTCAGGGCAAGTGAAAAGTAGCGACAAGTGGTGTTGTAAAAGTTATTAAATAGGCGGGTTAGAGGGGAGAGAGAGTAGACAGGTAGATTGAGAGCGTACGGTATGTACACTTGGTGTGAGTCGATAAAACACTATTAGAGTTGAAAATGCAAAATAAAAAACAGTGCACAAATAAAGTGAACCGCACGTGGGCTGCAGCGATCCTACACACGAAATAAATAATGGAATGGTGCGACTGCACCGGTGTCTAAAAAGGGTGTCTAAAAAGAAAGAGTGACTCCAAGCACTTTACAAAATGGACCTCAATAAATAAAAAAGGTGAACAGGCCCTCAAAAACTAAAAAGAGCAATTGTACGATAAGCAAAAGAGTAAAAGTAAAAAGTGTAATAAAAAAGTACAGGGTGTCAAGAAACAATAGAAATGTAAATGCAGAATAAATGCTGAGAATATACAAAAGCTGTGCTTGGGCTAGCGATGAGAATAAAAAAAAATTCTAAGAAACGAGCAATAAAAGGCTTGGTAGGTACCGGCACGGTCTGACAAAGGTAAGTAGTAGGGAAAGTGAAGTAAAAAATCAAAAGGAAAAAAAATAAAAAACTTCAATCAGTGGTGGACTCCAGTCGACTGGGACAGAGCAGCTGCCGGAGGTTCCGCCCTTTGGTGTAGGCGGGCAGCACCGGGGCCTCGCAGCACCGGGCCACGCGGTCCTTCACCGCGGCCACCAGGGCGTCCGACCTCGCACAATGGGGCAGGATCAGCGGGATGGCCGGGTTGTGCAGCGTGCAATCAATCTACGCCTCTACATTTATAGCATTTATAGCTGTGTATGGCTGTTCAATCCAAGGACTGGACTGGGGGGTCACGCACACACTCTTAATTACCCAAGCTATAAATGCTAGCACTCATTTTACAGCTGGGTGAACTGAAGCAATGCAGTGAAGCAATGAATTATCTTGCTCAAGGACACAAATTGTTCCGACTCGCTCGAGAGTCGAACCCCCGACCTTCAAGTCATGAGTCCGACGCTTTAACTACTAGGCTACAACCCCATGTAGGCCAAGCATCAGAAAGAGAGAGAGAGAGAGAGAGAGAGAGAGAGAGAGAGAGAGAGAGAGAGAGAGAGAGAGGAGAGAGAGAGAGAGAGAGAGAGAGAGAGAGAGAGGAGAGAGAGAGAGAGAGAGAGAGAGAGAGAGAGAGAGAGAGAGAGAGAGAGAGAGAGAGAGAGAGAGAGAGAGTAAGGCATTGCTTAAGGAGGGAGTTGCTGAGACGCCGAGTAAAAACTTTACTTTTCATGTTTTGTTGTCTCCCAACTGGGACAAACCTTGCTACTAATATTGAAGAAAAGCAACAGCAACAGCAAGCAACATCAATGACAGCAAGAGCCACAGCAACGCCGAAGACGAATCTGATCGTCTACGCGGATGACCTCAACCGCGTCCGCCTCGTCCCCAAACAGCATTTCTCTCGAAGAAAAGCTCAACGACTACCTAGCCGAACTTTCTCCTTCCCTCGAGTCGCATAAATTGCAGATTTCAGCCTCGAAATGTACCGCCACCCATTTAGCCCGGGCAAGAGCAGGTACTCGCGGCAACTACGTCTCTACATGTACATCAACGGCACACAACTCCTGCCAGCGCTACACTAAAAATTCTGAGTGTCACGTTCGACCCCCAGCTGTCTTTCTCGAGACATGTCTCTAACCTAGCGGAGAAAGTAAGGAAGAGAGCCAGCATTCTGCACTGACTTACCGGCTTTGTTTTAAGCCGCTGTAAAGAATTGCTCTCCAGACTGTCCAGAATGCGGCAACCGCTGCATTAACGGCCGCACTGCTCTAACATCCGAAGCTGATCTTTATTGTGAAGTCCTGTTGCTCCCATCCGCCAGCACAACTGCCTCCTGTCGCTGCAGTTCAAGCTCCCAATCAGGTGTCCTGAGCATCCGTGCCACCACTTGTCAGCTCTACCTCCAACGCGTAGACTCATGAAGGCCTCTATTTTCACGGCGAAACATTGCAACGCAGACTGGTCACCGGTACCAAATACGTCAACTGAATATATATTTCTGATGTAACCACGCTCTGGTCGCGGGATAGGGCATGGGAACTTTTTCGAAAGTGCCTCCTATCCCGTGCACCCTCTGCACAGAGCTGTCGAGACTCGGCCAGGTCTCCGACCGGGCCTGGAGACTCCCGCTCTGCTGCACCCCTCCTGCTGCCTTGGTCCCGTCTCTCCTGCCGCCACACCTGCCTTCCGGAGCCCCCTACCCCTTTCTGTACCTCCCCCTCTACCCTATGTCTTCTGTTTCCGCCCTATTCTTCCTGTACTTTCTCTATCTCCTCTCTTTTTTGTCTCCCTCTGCACTCTTTTCCTGCGCTGCCCCCTCCTTCTCTGTGTCTACTTACAGTATTTTGTGTGCTCACCGTCTCCCCATCCCCTCCCAAACTCCCAAACGGTGACGCAAGTCGTGTGACCCCTTCTTCCCCCCGATGACTCATCGATGACTCATCCCCCTCTCTTGCGCAACCTTTTCTCACGCCATTGTTCTCCTCCCCAAATTTCTCATGCGACACCCACCCCACCTCCGCTTCTATTGTTCTCGTTTTTGCTTCTTTTGTTCTCTCGACCCCCACCAATTATCACATTTTCTCCGATTTTCTCTTTCTTTTGTTCTCGTTTTCGCACCTAATTATCACCTTTTCTCCAATGTTTACTTTTCCATTGTTCTCAGTTTTCCCCAATTATCCCCGATTTCCAATTCCTTTGTTCTCGACCCCAGCCCTATTGTTCTCAATGTTTGCTTGCGCAACACTTTCGCGACCACCCGCTGCGCCAATTATCCCCCCACCCCACCTCCGGATTGCGCAATTTCCCTATTTCTCATGTTGCTATGCCGGTCTCATGCTTCTCATCATGACTCATTCTGACGTCATTCTGCCGGCAGCCAATCAGAGAGAGGGAGCCATGGTAACGACCTTGAGGAGGCGGCTGTGAGGTCTATAAAAGGAAGCGATTTCGGCATGAGAAACCTCAACCTTTTTTTCCTCTCCTCGTCCTTCTTTGGACTTGCAGTCAGATTGAGTTCTGACCCATTCGTCTAGAAGACGAATCCCTGCCGGTCCGCGGTCTGTTACCGCCAAGTTATCCTTAGCTCCCCAAGTGAGCTCGCCTATCGGCCAGCGGTCTGATACCGCCCAGCATCATCAGCATCGCCTGATCTACATCAGCGCCTCGTCGCTCCAGCGCATCGCCGCTTCACTGTCTGCCTGACTGCAGCCTACAGCCGCCCTCTGTCACTCCGCCTCTCTCTCTCTCTGTGCAGCTGCCGGTAAGTTCCTGTTACTAATTTGTGCTCTAATTGCCTTTGCTTATCCGGGGTTTGCCTATTTTCCATTGTCTGATTAGAGAGCTGAGCCAATTGTGATACCGTATCTTTTGCTGTATTTTACTCAATAGTGAAGCCGCCTAATTGCCTGATTATTCGCCTAAGGGCCTAATTATTAACTATTAACTAACTTCATCATTATTCAATCTTTCACCATCATTTCACTCATGGCTTGCTACGCCTTTCTCCCGGGTGGCAAAGCATAAGGAAGTTTGGGTAAGCTAATGGCCTCTCCCCGTGCAAAGCCCGCCTGTGAGTGCGTGCTGCGGGGCCGCGTGTGTGTGCAGTAGAGGGATTAGCGAGTCTTGGCACAGAATGGCAGTAGGAAGGTTGCAACCCCATGCTGACGCGTCCCTTCGCCCTGAGCAATCTAAACTGTAGACAGTACATGTTCGCCTCATACTACTCTTAGTAATCAAAGTCGCAAGTCAGCCTCGCTCACAGCCACAAAGGATCCCCTGCTGAGGAATCCTCCAGGATTGAGCCCAGAGTTCCCGATCATGCCCCAAGCAGAGTCCCTGTACTCGGCTGCATGCGTCTCCCCTGTTAGCCTAAATCCCCTGGTAACCAATCCAGGCGGGGCTCTAGCCTCGAGAGGTCTGGTAGAAAGATCCAGGTGCGCCAGGTCACATAGAGTGGTGGCAGCCACTCGGTCATACCATGACCGAGTGACCAACTATTGCACCTTGGCTACAGGTGGGGTCCATGTGGGTCCTTAGCCCTCTGGTCACGAAGCGCTACCAAAGCTACTAATCATGTGGGCGGGACAGTCTGGTGCTGGAGGTCCGTCAGGTTATTGCCTGGTCATAGGCAGCCTACGGTCATTGCCCCCTCTAGCCAAGCGTTCGTCTCTCAATAGGAGCGGACAGGCGACAAGGGCGGTTACATCATTTCCTGAATATATATTTCCTAAATAACGCATATACCCAGCCAGAAGGAATGAGCATAATCTTTAGGAATCAAACTTCACGCCAAGCGCAACTGAAAAGTTTCGTGTTGTTTTTTTGACTGCCTGTTAGCGTTTTGTCTGAAGTTTTAACAATGTTGGCATTTATCATTGTTGGGAGTTATTTCACTTGCACCTCCTTAAAAACAACCTACTGATAACTCCACTATTGTAAAAATACTCTTCAACCACTCAAACAGCCTCTTAGATTGAAATTTCGATTTCACCGTGTCTTGAACATATGTAGGACGACATATGTAGGACATGTATACAAAATCCTGAAGTAGGCATTATTGATTTTCAATTTTAAAGCGACTAAATTGCTGTCTCTTGTTGCAGAGCACCCGAACTGTAAGTTCATCCTCAATCCACCAATATATACGAGTAGCTATAATTTCCTTCGTTGTATTTATAGTGCAAACGCTTTATTTAACCTTCTGAATGTTTGGTAAAGGGGTTGGTGTGGGGACAATGGCCGAAACGGATCTCACTCTCACTCCTAAATTGAACCAATGTCTTCTGGCCGGACCCACTTTGAACTCTGAGCAGAAGATCGCGTCTTCGTTGGGATCGACCCGTCCCCAGGCAGACACAGTACAGTACGATTCTCCAGCCCTCTAAGAAATAACGCAGCTCACTCAACATACTCCTGGATTCCACGAGTCCGACAGGCAAGCGAGCGACGGGCTTGGTTGCACGGAGCTCTGAGTAGTATCGTAGTTGACTGACTCAGCTGAGTGAGCTCTCGATCGTCTGAGTTTATCTGAGTATCTGAGTCTGAGTAGACTCTGCACACCACCCATGCCATCAACCTCAAGAAACAAATGATATAAATATTGTACACTGCTTCACCCTTGGTGCACCGATCCCGACTACAACTGACGATGCGATTAGCGCCCTTTCACTTTACTTGTTCATGAGATTAAGCATAAGCAGTTTGTTAATTTGTTGTTCGCTTAATGTTTAATTAGTTTGCATAAAAATTTCAGTTAAACTGCTCGGTTGCTACTTACATTCCAAAAAGCAGAATAACCTACGCCTCTACATATCATCCAGCGAGTCAATGACAATCGAGAGCTGCCGAAAGGACTGCAGTGTCACTACTGCTCCTTACTTTGGAGTAATAAGTGGAACTTATTGCTACTGCGGTGATTCAATAATGGGGACGCAATTGTCATTAAGAAAATGTGATTACAGGTGTCCGGGAAATCCAAAGCAGATCTGCGGTGGTTTTGACTCGATGGTAGTGTACGAGCATCTTTTATGAGGCCTGATTTATTATTTATCAAAGACGTAACTAACTTTGAAGGACACATCCTTGAAAAACATGATGATTCTGATAACAAATAAACGCGATCTTTAAACATTGTCCGCAGTGTCCGTGTTTCCTCAAACAATATATACTTCTTAAGTACCGCACTGACGCAGAAAGTTTTGCTGTTAAAAATGCTGCAGCAGAGCCTCATATGTGTAACTCTGTGGTCACAGCCTCATATTCTAGTGTAGAGCACAGACTTCAACAGCTGGGTGTACGAGTGCACGTGTGGTAAGAATGGGGACCTGTCGTTCAGTAGCAGGAAGGAGAAGGTGAGCTTTAGAAGGATGCGCACAGGCCACGATCGATCGAATTGGCGGCCTACAGGAAGAGGATCGGGCTTCAACAAGACGAAAGCTAATGCCGGATGTTGCGGCTTGGAAGATGAGACAATGCAGCATGTCTGGGACATCCCGGCGACGTGTAAAGGGAGGAGGGTGTGGTGTTGCAGCGGCCTTCGGGCGGTCTGTGAACAACCGGAAGAAGCTATGAAGTACTGGGAGTGATGGAGAGGTCACCCGCCGTGGGGGGCCAGGGAGGAGGCCCCTAGCCGTGGATGAAAGGTGGTTGGCAACAACAACAACTGCAGCAGATGTGACGAAGCGAGTGACGAAAATTGACGAGAGAAAGAGACCGGTGCGATTGACCGCCGACACCGACTCCGAAGACGAGACCGACAGCCCGAGTAAAGAGACGTCAAGCGAAGAGTTGAGAGGCCGGCAGACGGGAGGCCATAAGAGGCCGGCAGACGGGAGGCCATGAGAGGCCAGCAGACGGGAGGCCATGAGAGGCCAGCAGACGGGAGGCCATGAGAGGCCGGCAGACGGGAGGCCATGAGAGGCCAGCAGACGGGAGGCCATGAGAGGCCAGCAGACGGGAGGCCATGAGAGGTCGGCGGCATTATGATGAGCAACGAAACCCGAAGCCAGATGCCAGATGAAGGGATGATGATTTGACGAGAAAATTGGTGGGCGGCTGCAATGGCATGGTCCTTTGTTTTAACTAATTTATTCACGTTAGGGAATTTTTTTTTCGGGCGCCATGTAGAGAAAAATAAGAAAGACTACCTAATTTGAATTAAAAATTTATACATAAGTAGGGCGCACGCCAAGAGCCAATCAGAAGGAAGCGAGGGGAGAGAGATGAGACTAACGACATTGAACTGGCCAGAGAGAGAGAGAAAACAGAGTAAACAACGACAAGTGCAAATGAACTGAAGAAGTGAGCAAGAAAGTCTCGAAACTTGCAGCGTGGGTTCAGCAAACGCCAAATTATTGTCTGCGAATTTAAAGAAGCAGGCCGAATGATGCTTTTGTCATTGAAAATAATAATCAAGTGGGAATCCTCATTCGCTGTAGCAGCCACTGACACATGACTGCAATCGGCCATTGCCAATCAAGCTGATAAAAGGCCAATCAAGCTGATAGAAAGCCAATCAAGTTGATAAAAAGCCAATCAAGCTGATAAAAAGCCAATCAAGCTGATAAAAAGCCAACCAAGCTGATAAAAGGCCAATCAAGCTGATGAAAAGCCAATCAAGCTGATAAAAAGCCTATCAAGCTGATAAAAAGCCAATCAAGCTGATAAAAAGCCAATCAAGCTGATAAAAGGCCAATCAAGCTGATAAAAAGCCAATCAAGCTGATAAAAAGCCAATCAAGCTGATAAAAAGCCAATCAAGCTGATAAAAAGCCAACCAAGCTGATAAAAGGCCAATCAAGCTGATGAAAAGCCAATCAAGCTGATAAAAAGCCTATCAAGCTGATAAAAAGCCAATCAAGCTGATAAAAAGCCAATCAAGCTGATGAAAAGCCAATCAAGCTGATGAAAAGCCATTCAAGCTGATAAAAAGCCAATCAAGCTGATAAAAAGCCAATCAAGCTGATAAAAGGCCAATCAAGCTGATAAAAAGCCAATCAAGCTGATAAAAAGCCAATCAAGCTGATAAAAAGCCAATCAAGCTGATAAAAAGCCAGGGCTGATAAAAAGCCAATCAAGCTGATAAAAAGCCAATCAAGCTGATAAAAAGCCAATCAAGCTGATAAAAAGCCAATCAAGCTGATAAAAAGCCAGGGCTGATAAAAAGCCAATCAAGCTGATAAAAAGCCAATCAAGCTGATAAAAAGCCAATCAAGCTGATAAAAAGCCAATCAAGCTGATAAAAAGCACGGATTCCGTCTACAGGACTTGATTCTTAATTGAATCCTCCACTTGACTGACTTTTTGGCTGTGGTAAGTGCAGTTGCACGTGCATGTTGACTGAAAAATCTTACTCCTTGCTTAGCTTCTGAACCAGCCAGTAGTACGAGTATATAAAGAGCGTTGATCTTCGGAGCTTGTAGCCTAGTGGTTAGACTGTCGGATTTACGACTGAAACGTCGTTTCTTTCTCGACCCTACTCGGAACAATTGGTGTCCAGCTTGAGCAAGACACTCAACTCTGCATTGCTTCAGTTCACCCAGCTGTAAAATGGGTGCCAGCATTAGCTGGGGTAATTATTGAGGGTGTGTGTGGCGACCCCCTATCCTTGGACTGGACGGCCGTACGCAGGCTTCAGATGCGCCGCGCAATAGCTACGGCTGAGCTGTCGGTTGCACATCTGCCCATTAGGGTTGTTGTATTGAAGGCTATAATTTTGGCAGCTGCCTAGGTGTGAAAAATCAGAAGAAGACCCAACGCCGGAGATGTGCCCGCAGATTGCATTCGGAACTTTCGGAACTTTACTCCATTTTGGCATGAAACCGAAAAAATTCCTTTGAAGGGATTTTTCGCAAAAATTCTGCATTCATCCATGTGCTCTTGAAGGCCTGTCATTGCTATGCGCTCGTAAAACGATCATGTTAAAAATCTCATGCAGCACTTCTTCAAAGCGGTGGCCATTCAAAAGTCATGGCACACCATGTGCTCCGATCCGTAGCTGTCTCATTATTCTGATTTCTGATATTTATTCTGACTTATTGTATACACTTGTAATAAAGCTTTTAATAATAATATTTACTAAATCAAAATCCGAACCCAGGTCGCTGCATTAGCAGTTCAGTCTGTTGATCTAGGCTAGCTCTCATCGCAGTTGTAGTCCTTCAATTCAATTTCACATTGAGTCGGTTAGGTCACAGGAAGCAGTTTTTGACGTAATCGACCTCTCCGTCATGTCTCCATTAAAGTGTTGTCGCACTGTATTATTACAGCTACGCGATTTTAGTCTGGTTTAAGGCCAAACTTTATGATGCAATCATCATTTAATTCCATTGAAAGGGCCCAGTATGTCGAAAACCCTTCTGGACCATTGCAAAAAACTAAAAGCAGTTTTTAAAATAGTTAATCCCCTTTAGCATTGATCAATTTTTAAGCCACTATATGAACAAGTATAGATTCTGTAAAATTTCTGATCGAACGGTGTAAGTTTTTAAAAAATCGGTCTCGACATAAACATCTTTACGACCATATTTACCCTCTTTGAGGTTTATTTTCCCTCCTTTGACATGCGATAGCCTAAAATAAAGACAGCATAATATGAAGTAATTGTACAGCATATGGTGAAAAAGTCTCAAGAACGAAATCAAGTCTATATTTATAGCCTGTCATCTGCATCAGCTTCACTTTGATTGGTGTTGTCGATGGAAGGACGGATTTATATTTTACTACAAGTAGCTTCATTAGTTGATTAGCAGGTCGAACTGCTGCCAAGAGTGTCGTCTACCCTCGAGTGGTCATTTCCCACCCACGATCAGTGGTTCAGTCATTCCACCTTCGTTACACTCGCCATCCCCAGATTTTTTGTCGCATGCAAACCTATTTATCCCGAATCATATTCAAACAATAAATCAATGAACTTTTATTCATACTCCATTATTCAATAAGTAATAGAGTTATCATAATTACTTTGCCCAGGGACATAAAACTCAACTCTCAACTCGAAGTGGCTCTGAGAACTATCGGTCCGTAATACGTTAATTAAGGTAGTGGCAGCATGATGCTACTACTCTTATCAAGCATACAAGAAAATCGACGTACATTAAATCTGTGTCTGAGAACCTGAACGACCGAGCAAACGACCGCTCGACTAAGACTTAATCTAATTGCGGACCCCGGTAGATGGAGGATCCAAGCGGAATTTACGAGTTCACTGCGCGATATTTTTCTGCTTGAACTCAACGCAGGCGGCAATTCAATTTTTTCTAAACGTCCCTCTCATCGGCGCCAACTACCAAATACGAATTGCTCAACTTTTGCTTTCCGATCCACCCCGATCTCAATACGCGCGCTACGAAGATAGGAAGTTTTCATTCTTCAGCACAAAAATTGCTATTGCTTTCGATAGGAGGCAGATCCAGTGTTCATCTTTTGATATGTTGGACCTTTCTTATAGCTCTATTGAAACTCATAATACTCATTTTAATTTTTTTCTACATATGTACATGTACAATTGTACATGTTCTGTGCCTAAAAACAAATAAAATGGCACAGCTCGACTCATTGGTTTTGTGAATCTACTTTATCATCTTTGTTACACCTACTGTTACTTAGTGAGCTAAGAAGCATACGCTCGTAAAATAGATTCATAAAACCAATGAGCCGAGCTTTGCCAGAACATGATAAAGATTTTAGGCACAGAACATGATAAACAGTGTGTCTGCCTCTAATTGAAACTCATGCAGCTTTGGTTCTGCGTGGTAAAAACGACGTCAAATTCCCTTTAAATTCCATTCAATTCAATGCACACTTTTCCGCGTTAAACTTATCAAAGAATTTACATATATTCTATACATTTAACCAGTTTAATTTTAGTTTAATTTAATTTTGTAATTTCTGTCCAGATTTAATGTGGGATTTCCCATACTAAATTCAACTCGGACTCTTAAAGCCTATTCAATACCAATGCGGAATACTTTGCAAAGCATCCACCCGCGAGAGTGGCAGAAGTCGGACCATCTGATCTGGGTGCACTCGCAGTTTACCTATGACTACAGCTGCCTCGCTATACATGCAGGTTGGCATGCAGATTAACGCATACAACAGTTTGGCCGTTTGGTGGCTCTGCTGTTGCTCTGATTCCAAGTCTACGACTACAATGCGGTTTATTCTTGAGTTCTGCGTTTATAATTTCTGTGAAGCTTGAGACTAAATTTGAGACAAAAGAACTGTGGAAGTGCAGCTCGTCTAACAAATAGTAAGAAAATGAACACTAACCAAAACATATAATACAAGCTTTCTTTTTAGCCAATGCGTTTCGTCAATCATAAGACGTCGTCAGGGCAAATTCAATTTAACTTAATTCAATACATCATTATCGGGTAGTGTAGCTCGCTTGGCTAGTACCTTAGAAGGAGGTAGAAGGAAAATGAATCCGAAAATCAACATAATGTAAGTAACGACGCGTTTCGCACTCCTATGTGCATCTTCAGGTTTATTTTTTCAACAACGAAATTAAACAGGTTTTGCGAATGAATATGTGGAGTTGGTTGTAGGTAAACAAGAAAAAAATTAGAAAAATTATTGAACAAATCGATATTGGAGAACACGAGTTAGTCCGTACGGCAGAGTGAAGTCCGGGGGGGGGGAAGAATGTACACCCAGTACTCTCTCTCATCAAAAGACACGGAGTAGGTGACCCGCGCCACTATGTTGGAGTTGTGTGTTTAGGCTGGGTGACTGGGCTTTTATGTGCATGGCCTCAAGAATTCTAAGTTTGAAGTCCGACTGACATTGGTCAATGATTTTAAAGTGCTCGTTTGGGTTGCAGTTAGAGCAGCTACTACAATGCAGTAAGTGATCTTGTATGTTGTATAGCAGGCGGTTTGAGCCAGTGCTCCCTGGTTCTGGTGTGTAGGTGTCTTTTAGTAAACATCAAAACATCTAAACATCATTATATTTAGGAATAACAAACTGTACAGTCCAAAGGCGGGTCAAGACAGTCCGGTAGAATTTCAAATGGGCCTAAGTACAGAACGGAGGGGATCGAGAGAGAGGGAAAGTAGATAAAGCACTGCTCACAGTACTCTGAGCTCACGCTTCACCCCATTGCCAGCTCGCTGCACATTCAAGTTGGGTTCGTGCATTCTAAATGACCTCTAAGAGGGTAACCGTTGGAGAGGGTAACCGTTGGAGAGGGTAACCGTTGGAGAGGGTAACCATTGGAGAGGGTAACCGTTGGAGAGGGTAACCGTTGGAGAGGGTAACCGTTGGAGAGGGTAACCGTTGGAGAGGTTAACCGTTGGAGAGGGTAACCGTTGGATTTGAGAATTTTAGTCAAGGCACAAACTTCTTGGTGGAATAAACTCCAAGCCAAGAACTTCTCACCTCGTAAGCTGTGTGAAGGAGGCCACCTGACTAACCCAACTTTCCAATGAGACGGACATAATTAAAGCATGGAAATTGAACATCAACCCAGTAAACGTAGGTTTACGGTAAACTTTCACAAGAGGACGGTGTCCAGGCAGATAGACAGGTCCGACCTGAGTGATGCATTAGCTCGTAATAGAACCAGACACCATGCTACAGGATCTTGGTGCCAGTTTTTCTTCCCGGGTGGCCAGTGGTTAAACAATAGTAGCCGGAGGGACATGTTGGGGGCTGCCCCGGAGCGTCCAAGGTTCCTGGATTAGGATGATCCCTGGTGCATTTAGGGATCAATGTGCTGCGAAAGATTGACTAAAGCAGCAATACCTGTTGACCTGCAAGCAGTGAATACCCTGGGAGACAGTCGTGTCTACTGTCCAGGAAAAGAGAAAAACAGCTCATCCTCAACCTCATCAGTGAGGGTTGAATTGCCTATGTCCCTTGGCTCGGGCTTAGCCGCCTCCCCAGCCGCGAAGGTGGACGCGATGCCTGCGGCAGGTGAGACACCTGACGGCACTGCACTGCCTTCCTCCCCAGCGACTGGGGTACGTCTGCTGTCTTCTTCTTGTGCGCCACCGTCAGGAGTCTGAACTCGGCCGGCAGCATCCTTCTGGTGGCAATCCCACCAGTTGGGTTGTCAAGCCGTGTCGTCGTCCAGTTCCTTCGGCTGGCTTGAGCAGTTTGACGAGCGGCACGAGGCCGCTCGAGGTGAATTCTCAGGATCTGAGCTTCATTGAGGGGGCGCTGAATTAGCCTGGACAGCCGACTACTGCGGGCGGGTCTACAACCGCGCGAGGCAGACTCAGCAGCGCGGATTGCCTTATTAGGCTCTGGGTCGGGTTTCCGCTTGGCCGGCGGAGCCTGAGCCCCAGCTCCGGATGCGATGCGCTTCCCGTTGTGAAGTGTACACTGCTTGTCTAACTTAGTGTGATTGTGTACGTTTAGTAATGCGTAGCAATGTACATACTATCGGATATATGAGGGGGGTTTCGCACTTTACCGTTTATTCGAAACAAATGAACGGTAACTTGGGAGCTAAGACTCATTGTAAAGTCCACAACACAACAGTGTCGTCGCAAGCAGAATCAGCATGAGCAAGCAATTAAGGCGAACAAACACTGGGCTCCCCTGCAAAAGCAGTGGCAGGTCCACCGGCTGGCCAGTCGACCAAGGCAGCAGTCTCTGTTGTTAAGACTCCAGTTAAGACTCCATGGAGATCGAGCAGCTGGACGTCGGAAATAATATCACCCGATGGATGGATGACTTTAAAGTTGCGGCAAAATTTTACCGCGTGGATAACGAGACAAAGGCGCAGATGCTGCTCATGAAACTGTCTCCTGCCCTGTATGACCGAGTAGCCGATCGGGTGGCTCCAACAAAGCCGAGTCAATTGTCAGCTACAGTGTTGGATGCTGCCCTAAAGGAACTGTTGGTACCGGCAACCTTCGTATTGGCTGAACGGTACACGTTCCAACAGTGTACTCGCGCACACGTAGAGAGTCAGTGCGGGCGTTCGCTGAACGGCTTCTGCGGGCAGCGGAGAAATGCAAATTTGATAACAAGGATGAGCGCCTGTGGGACCAACTCATCTGCTGTCTGATGGATCAACAGACCGTAGGCAAGCTTTTGGTCAAGGACCATCATAGCTTTACCTTCAAGGATGCGGTTGCCGAGGCTGAGGCTCATTACGCTTAAATAGCCACGGAGATCATGAAGAGCGCAACAAAAGGAGATAGCACGGCCGTTATGAAGGTATCACTACAGCGCCCAGCATATTTCAAAGATATATCCCACAGGTCGTACAGGGAATTAAGTATGGGCAGTGCAAAGGTGTCACAGGTTTTTGGCAGGGAGGCAATTCACTTTGATAACCGACCATCGTCCACTCACTCACGGACCAGACCAAGAGTTACCGGCCCGGTTGAAAAACTTAGCGGGCCTCAGTGGGCTTTTGAGCGGGCCATTAGCGGGCCGAAGCGAATCGGCCCGTATTACAGGCCTTTTGCAACAAATTGGCCCGCTGAAACCCGGCCTGCTCTGAAGCCCGCTGATTAGCCCGCTAATGGCCCGCTCGAAACCGATCCGCAGATCGGCCCGCTGATTAGCCCGCTGGTTGGCCCGCTCACTGGCCCGTTCTAAACCGGCCCGCTGCGCGGCCCACTGGTTGGCCCGCTGGTTGGCCCGTTCTAAACCGGCCCGCTGGTTGGCCCGTTGGTTGGCCCGCTCAATGGCCCGTTCTAAACCGGCCAGCTGCTCGGCCCACTAGTTGGCCCGCTCACTGGCCCGCTGGTTGGCCCGTTCTAAACCGGCCCGCTGGTTGGCCCGCTGGTTGGCCCGCTCAATGGTCCGTTCTAAACCGGCCAGCTGCTCGGCCCACTAGTTGGCCCGCTCACTGGCCCGTTCTAAACCGGCCCGCTGGTTGGCCCGCTGGTTGGCCCGCTCAATGGCCCGTTCTAAACCGGCCAGCTGCTCGGCCCACTAGTTGGCCCGCTCACTGGCCCGCTGGTTGGCCCGTTCTAAACCGGCCCGCTGGTTGGCCCGCTGGTTGGCCCGCTCACTGGCCCGTTCTAAACCGGCCCGCTGCGCGGCCCACTGGTTGGCCCGCTGGTTGGCCCGTTCTAAACCGGCCCGCTGGTTGGCCCGTTGGTTGGCCCGCTCAATGGCCCGTTCTAAACCGGCCAGCTGCTCGGCCCACTAGTTGGCCCGCTCACTGGCCCGCTGGTTGGCCCGTTCTAAACCGGCCCGCTGGTTGGCCCGCTGGTTGGCCCGCTCAATGGTCCGTTCTAAACCGGCCAGCTGCTCGGCCCACTAGTTGGCCCGCTCACTGGCCCGTTCTAAACCGGCCCGCTGGTTGGCCCGCTGGTTGGCCCGCTCAATGGCCCGTTCTAAACCGGCCAGCTGCTCGGCCCACTAGTTGGCCCGCTCACTGGCCCGCTGGTTGGCCCGTTCTAAACCGGCCCGCTCACTGGCCCGCTGGTTGGCCCGTTCTAAACCGGCCCGCTGCACGGCCCGCTGGTTGGCCCGCTCACTGGCCCGTTCTAAACCGGCCCGCTGACTTGTTGTGAACGTGATAATCTTATCAAATGGTGTATAAACTTGTACGTGTAAACTTTTGCGGTGTCTTGGCGCTCGGGCAATTATTTGATTTGTAGAGCACTAATGCTGTCCAATAAACTGTGCATACACAAATCATGATGACATGTACAATGAGTGTGTCAATTTATTTATTTTTATCGCCTTATACGCCCACAGCAATTTGTATATCGCGCTACGTTGTGACGTATGTACTTCAGATATCACCCAGTTTAGTGTGAAACCATTGCTTCGCCCTTTGTTGGCTCTTGGGCTAAGATAGCAAACTGATTCAAACTGATAGTTTGGGTTGAGAATAGACTCTGAGGCTAGGGTTGCTCTTTTATATATTAGCTCTTTTAGCTCTATTAGCTATATTAGCTCTTTTAGCTATTCGTGCCACCATGAAAAAATACTAGTATTCAATTTTAACCTTAACATCTCTTTGTTTTTACCAGATCCGATGAAGTATATTCCCGGTTTTTATAAAAAAGCTAATTGTACGGCTCATCGGTCTGACTTAGAAATCTCATGCTTATTTTGCTTCTTTACTTATTTTTTTTGTTCGTTCAGCGGGCCAACCAGAGGGCCGGTTAAGAACGGGCCAATCAGCGGGCCAACCAACGGGCCAACCAGCGGGCCGGTTTAGAACGGGCCAATGAGTGGGCCAGTGAGCGGGCCAACCAACGGGCCAGCCACCGGGCCAAACAACGGGCCAGCCAGCGGGCCGGTTTAGAACGGGCCAGTGAGCGGGCCAACCAGCGGGCCAACCAACGGGCCAACCAGCGGGCCGGTTTAGAACGGGCCAACCAGCGGGCCAACCAACGGGCCAGCCAGCGGGCCGGTTTAGAACGGGCCAATGAGCGGGCCTATGAGCGGGCTGGTTTAGAACGGGCCAATGAGCGGGCCAGCCAGCAGGCCGGTTTACAACTGGTCAATGAGTGGGCCAATGAGCGGGCCAACCAACGGGCCAACCAGCGGGCCGGTTAAGAACGGGCCAATCAGCGGGCCAACCAGCGGGCCGGTTTAGAACGGGCCAATGAGGGGGCCAATCAGCGGGCCAGCCAGCAGGCCGGTTTAGAACGGGTCAATGAGTGGGCCAGTGAGCGGGCCAACCAACGGGCCAGCCAGCGGGCCAAACAACGGGCCAGCCAGCGGGCCGGTTTAGAACGGGCCAGTGAGCGGGCCAGCCAGCGGGCCCAGAAGCGGGCCGTTGAACGGGCCGATTTGAGAGACTCGTTGATTTGGAAAAATGAGCGGGCTTTTAGAGCGGGCTTTTCTGACACGAAGTGGCCGATGAGCGGGCCAATTTCAATGGGCTAATCCAGTATTTTTTTCAACCGGGCGGCACGAGTATCAGCACGGATGCAGCGCTGGGCCATTCTCCTGATGACGTATGACTTCACTATACAGTATAAGAGATCTGGCCTGATGAATTCCGATGCATTGTCTCGACTTCTTGGACCCGGACAGGGGCAAAAACTCAGCGTTGGCAGTGTTGAGCTGGCTCACCCGACTTCAACTATTGAGCAGTACGTTGCGGATTCAGTCGGAGCAATGTCCGGAGTTACAACGACTTCAAGAAGCGATTCAAACTAGTAATTTCAACCACCAGGACCTACGGGCGTACAAATGGTGTCCACCGAACTCACTATGAAGACGGACTGATGATTAGAGGTTTGAGAGTAGTTCCACCGCGTGCGCTGAGACAAATCATCATGGAGGCAGCTCATTCGACGCACCTGTGCATGAAAAGGACTAAAGCCTTTAATATGTTCACAATAATGGTGGCCTGCAGCTTTGGACAAAGAGTGCAAGCAGGTGTACAATGTGCAAGATGGTCAAATAAAGCAAAAGGAATCACCTCAGTTCCTGGCCACAGACTACAGAGCCGTGGGATCGTACATGCAGATGTCGCGGGACCAATCAATGGAGGCAATACTTACTGGTGCTGGTAGATTCTTTCTCAAGCGCCACCTAGAGGTCCATCATCTGACTAACGACAAGTGTAATCAGCCACAGCGGTATCTCAGTAACGACGAACTTTACACAGATCGGAATTCCCAGGACTCTGGTGACTGACAATGGACGCAGTTTTGTATCTTCAACCAGAATTGGCTGAAGAGTTTAATTTGGTTGCCAGCATGTACAACACCGCCATACAACCCTCAAAGCAACGAGCTCGCAGAAAGGTTCGTCTGAAGAGGCCACTGGACTGAGTCAACAAAATTTGGATCGATTTCTGCTGTTCTACCGGGCCACACGTGGGTCTTCGGTGACGACGTGGCGGGCAACACCGCAGATCTGGCCAAGATTGTTTTTCTGACCGGAAGAAACACCTCGCTGGTCATGTTAACCAATGGACAGTACAAAGGTCCTTTTAGCGGAATGGGCGTCTGCGCCTTCCCGCTGTGTCCCCCTCCGGGGCAGCCCTGCAGTACAAAGGTCCACCTTGATCCAGGGGAAGATGCGGCTGTCGGAGACGAATTTAAGCAGAATCTTCCGCAGTGCAAGAACCTCCAGCAAATCCTCCTGAAACTATATTGACAGCCCGACCGAGTTGCCCGGCACGGAGCAGAGCACGCAAGAGCAGCCCGCACCAGTGCCTGCAACTGTATCACTATAACAAAGTACTCGGCTCGCTCAGAAGCCGTGAGTAAACTATCGGTTTTGTCTCCGAAGGACTGTTTTATAAAAGAGGGGAGGTGTTGTGGGTCGATTTATTTTATTCAAACGATATTTTCTTGAATCAGCCACAGCAGAATTTGGTCTATGGCCTAGCGGGAACTTCGTTCTGTACTGTATAATGGTACGAGTACCAACTAAAAAGAATGGCTTACGCAGTATGCCGAAAAGACAAAATTAGCTGGCTGGTAAAGCCAAGAAATAAACAAAACGGTAAGTTGCGAGCAAAGACTCCTTGTAAAGACCACAACACAACAGTTTCCATTAAGCGCTGTTAAAAGAAATGCGCCAATGAATACCATGACATCGGGACGCGGAATTCATTATCGACAGGGGCGTCGCCATTGTTTTTTTGGTGGGGGCGGGGACAAAGCCAAGAATCGATCAACATGCACATGACTAAATTCCTACATTTCCATTATTTTGAGAATCGTGTTGTCAGCGCTCATTTTGGCGCCGTATGCATTCCTTTAAGCGCCGCAGCCACTCATTTTGGCGCCGAAGGCGCTATATTTTGGCGCCCTGAAGAAAAATTATTGAATATCATGCACAGCGAGTCACAAGGTGGGGTGGGGGGGACAAAGCATTAGAACGTCCCCCCATAGCTTTTACTGGGGGGGGGGGGACATGTCCCCGGCCTGTCCCCCCCCCCGCGGTGGCGACGCGCCTGCATGATTATCTCGGATCAAGGAATCAAGGACGACTAAAAATTAACATACATGTAAATTATAGCTAGGACTCTTAGCAATCGAAATTAAGAAGAGTTCTCTGGCTAATTCTAGCTATAATTCAGTCTCGCATTGTGACCTAATACCGCATTGTGGCACGACCTACAAAAGTAGTAATATTAAATTGGTCAAGAATTGCAATCTCTAGAGCGTTATGGACAAGCATACAAACAAACCTTAGAGATTAAATATTTGGAAATATTCGAAAGAATCTATTACATCTTACGAATTTCTCTGTAGCAGCTCACAAGAAATCCTGTCTGCTTGCTATCATCTTTAATATTTCAGCCACGACCACAGCTACCCATCGAGCTCCTATTGTGCTTCTAAATTTGTTTGAATCGATTTTGACTGCCGGAAATTCAGCACCGATTTAAACGGCAAAAGATCCATGGAACTTGAGTTACAACACAAACAACACAAACACAAAAAAACACTGTACTTCTGGGCATAAAGCTACTCCTAATGAGCATATTGGTCTCTTTAACTTAGAAAGAAGCAATATCCCGGAGAAATAAATGCATTCTGTCAGTCTCCAGTTTCTAGATAGCCCAATAACAAGCTAAACTGATGGAAACACAAAAAACACATGAAATTGCGCATTTTACATAAAATAAGTGAAAAATATTGGAAATTGCAGAGCAATTTTTTTATTTACAAATTAAGAAAAATTAATAATTCTTGATGTGTATTTTTTGAAATATTAATTATGGTTAAGAGAAAAAACAAGAAAGAATTTTATGAGTCAACAATTTTATAAATATACAGAATTTTTTTAAAAATTTTTATAATTACAATGAAATCAAATATAAAAATTTTTATTGGCTAGTAATATTACATAAAATTACAAGTAATTAAATAGGCTAGTATAGTCAATATTTTTACTGCATGTTATAGTTATTTTTTTATAAAAGTATACTAAGTGCCTGCCTTATATAATTGAATTTATACTTAATGGAAAAGCACTATGGAATCTTAAATAGATATTATGTTTATAATTTGACTTATTAGAAGAGAAGAAATATCAAAATAGAGGTTTTAACAAGTTGTAAAAAGCATCAAGCCAAGAAATGCCAATTTTATTGCCTATACTGATATTAACACTTTGACTGCATGTTTCAAGACGTAATTGAAAAATAAATCTAAAAATATAGGAAGTAAAACAGCATAAAAAGCTTTATTATTAAGTATGGCCACAAAAATACCACACGGCGTAAAAATATAATGCATTTTTTATGCGCAAGTGCGCTGTTCGCTGTAACTGCCTGCTGCCACTGTTGCGCAATAAAGACTCGCAGTTCAAAATATTTTTTTAATGTTTTCGCTTTGCATTAAAATAAATAGCTTAACAGTCAACACAAAAGGGAGTGCAAAAATGCTGATGAAAGTGATAAAACTTTACTTTGATAACTTTTTTAATAGGAAAATTTACTATTTTTCGACTCGGGAAACGCACTTAATTTCGTTTACCGCGGAGTTCAGCGGCAGTCATTCAACACCGGAATTTAACAAAAAACGTTCTCCTGCAGTTCAGGAGCAACGCGCAAACGCTGAAATTTAATGCGCACGTCGAAATCTGCCTATATTTTGCTTTGAAATATTGCATGATAGGTTTTCAGCTCTCTGGAAGGATTTATTGGGTTCACCGCCGTTTTCACCCCCCCCCCAAAAAAAACTAACAAAAATCGCCCTCCTGATGTCCAGGGGCAACGCACAGAGCCAAAAATCTAGGCGCATCTCTAGTTTTACTTGCGCTATGGATTACATATATTTCCAACCCTTAAAAATAAAGTTAAAAATCCGGTGAACCCAACAGCCGGTGAATTCAGTAGTTAGTTACAGCTGACATAAAGCGATTCATTTCAATTCAACTCTACATTCCAATTTCCAAATCCGCCGTCCTCATTCCTAAAGCTGACAACTAGCCGTGATCTACATGTAGCCTGTAGGTTGTAGGCCCTATACTAATAGCACTTTGCCTGCAGTCTTTTAAAAATCCTATACCCACTGCTGACACCAAAAGTTGTAACAGGGCCAGACTCAGGAACTTCAGGAAGGTGGGATCGGGGTGTATGCAATTTTTTGGGGTAGGGCCTATCCAGTGACCAGCCCATCTCAAGGTATGGAAGGTGGAAAGTGGGAACTTTCTTTTTTTGTAAAATTATTGTTAGGAAATATTTGTTAAAATAGTAATCTCTAGGCATTAAATTTTTAGTGTAGGCCTAGGCCCCCTACGAAATTATGTAGTAAGGGGTATTAAGTTAACATTCATGCGCAACCTTTGGAATCAGTCGACCATTTCTATTGGCAACACACATATGTAAGTCGCTATTGGCTGAGAGCAGTCATGTGAGTGACTAGGCCTACTATTCTATCCAATAGCAACTTACATGTGTGTGTTGCCAATAGAAATGGCCGGGTGAATCCCTAGGCCTAGGTTAGGTTGTGCCCAAGCATGTACATTAAGTAGAGCAGCTTAGGGCCTAGGCCTAGGCCTAATCAATTTAAATGACCTTTAGTAGGCCTAATGGCTAATGCTTATGTATGTAAGTAAATGACTTTTAGGTCTATTTATTAGTATTATATTATATTTTACCGGTGTAAGACCAAGATGGCCACACACCAAGATGGCCACAGCTGGGGTGGGGGTCACGGAAAATGACAGCTGGTTTACTATTGGATAGCTTCGGGTGGGGAGATGTGGGGTTGCAATGGGGGGGGGGTTTAGACAGGCAGTCAAAATTTTATTAGCATATTGCAGGGCTAAAGACAAAAATGGTTACAAGTCTTAATTTCCTACTTATAGTAGGCCCCTAAGAGGTGTAAACATATTTCGTATTAAACAAATCTCTTCTTCATATAAAATCTGGTGTAGCTTTTTCCAGTTTCTCTTATTGGTCGAGACTAATTTACTTGTTTAAAGGGATAAAAACTGGGTAAATTTCATGCCCTGTTCAAAATTCATCTGTCTCATTCACTGACAGCAGTCTAAGCACTTAGATACAAAATGGCAGGCGCATATCCATGTGTGGTCTGTCTGCAGCCAGTTTGCGATGGACAAGAAGCAATTGAGTGTTCTCAATGCTTTAATTGGCAGCACCGTGCATGTGATAGTCGCGTCACAATCGATCAGTATTCTGCAATGAGAAATGTCGGTGAGTTTTTCTGGCTTTGCAATCAATGCAATAGACGGGCTCCTGCAGGTAACTTAGCAGTGTCTCAAGCTGCAGATGCTGTAGTGGTACAATGTACAAGCCCCGAATTCTGGACCAGCGGCTGTTCCTCTGCCTGCTGAAAATCCAGAACCAGTGCATCTGATTCCGGCACAAGCAGAAAATTTTCTTTACCAGTATCCAGATTTCAATGACCCTGATCCAGCTCTGGAAGAATCCATTCAAATTCCTCCAGCAGAGCTTGCACCGCCCCGCAGCCCACCTGGACAGAAACCGCTGAACTTCTACCTTCTGCTGGACCTGCTAGAGCGTGATGCTGAACGGGTGCGACGGCTACAGCAGCAAGTTCACGGGGGCCAGGCTGTTACTCATCACCAGCAGGTGCATGCCAGGTACGCACGAGTGAATGCTGCCTTCGAGACGCATTGCAGACATCTTAGAGAAAGTACACTTTCAATTGCGGCTTTTCTAAGGGCCTGCAGCCATCTGCACACTCAGCCTGTCTGGCAGGTACAGCAGCCTGCAGACGAGGAGGCTTAAAAACTCATCAACTACCCAAGCCGCCCGCCCAAATCTCTTGCCATTTCAGATCATAACGAGTTAAAAAAGCCAAAAAAATCCGCACTTACTTATTTGTACTGCACCCAATATAGCCCTGGAGCATATTTAAGAATCACCGTGCACATTTCTTGCCAGATATTACACTTTGTTTTACGCTCAAATTTGGGATGGGGGGGTTCATTGCGTCGCACTTACAGAGCAAACAGCCTTTACTTGGGCTAGTCACTGCATGTATGTGTGACTCAGTGCACTTCTGCCTCCGTAATTCATCATCATCCCATCATCCCCATCATTATGCATGATATTATATGAGCTACGTATACGAGCTATTAAAATGCAGATATGAGATACCTTTTGAACCCACATTCGCAGAACAGCTAGGCCTGATGAAAGATTTCATAGAAAAACAATATTCATTGCTACAAACTGTTGTCAATCCGTTGGTATCTAGAAATAATATGAAGTATCGTGAATGGGTGGCAACTGATGCAGTGTTTTTATTTTTGATTTCCACTTCTATTGAGTTCACATACGAGCCGTATTAATTTGTTTAAGTTGAATACAAAAGGTAGGCGGGGTTGCTTTCAATTCAAGCTTGAATGAGCAAAGACTTAATTTATGGTCACGGATCGTTACACTCAAGCCAACCCTAGAGCAACTTTTTTTTCAATTGTGGCCTGTACGATACGACAACTGATACGATACGATTGGAAGTCATAAATAGTCTGAATAACTGACTGGCTTGCGTGGAGATAAAAATCTATCTATATAAAACAGCTCACCTCAAATCAGCCATATCGTTATTTTTCGTTGCAATCTTTTTTCAGTTTTTACATTTTTAGCCAACTGCTATGGTTGGTAACCATGATAACAATTTGGCTCGTAAATAAATAACTCAATATAGTGACTTTGCATGCAGCACTTAGCATGAAGCCTCAGATTTATTTATGTAAATATCATTTGTACTCTTTATGCACTGCGACAAATTTGCACAGATATGAGATGCATGTATTTTTCAGCAAGTACTGATACCCAAGAGACGCAAGGCTTCAATCAAAGTCTGACAATTCTGAAATCTCGTCAAATTAAGCCGAACCTCTAAATACATGTACAGACACAAGTCTGATACAAACAGAAGAGAGAAGAGATCAGATAGGAGAGATGAAAGAGGAGAAAGGAGAGATGAGAAAGCAGAGACGAGAAATGAGACAGTAGAGCTAGAACAGAGGAGAGAGGAGAGGGAAGAGATTATAGAGACGAGTGGAGAGAGAAGAAAAATATGTGAGAGCAGACATGAGAGACAATGGGAGAGAAGTGGAGTGAAGGAGAAAGGAGAATAAAGGGGGAGAATCGAGAGGACAGGAAGAGGGGAAGGGAGAGAAGAGAGATGAGAGGAAATAGAAGAATGGAGAAGGGAGAGAGTAGAAAGGAGAAGAGAGATGGGAGAGCAGGAGAGATGAGAGGGAGGAGAGAGTAGAGAGGGGAGGTGAAAGAGTAAAGGGGAGAAAGTTGAGAGAAGAGTTGGGAGAGTTGGGAAAAAGAGGAGAGATGTTAAAGGAGAGTACAGATGAGAGATGAGAGAGAGGAGATAAGACAGGAAATAAATAATAGGAGAGAGGGTCGAGATGATAGAGGAGAGAGAATTGAGAATTTCGCACTGACCTACGAGGTGCGAACAAACACGAGAAATCAAACTGAAATGTGCTAATTTTAACAGTCCCAGACTTCCATTGTTCCTACAAAATTTTAAACAGCGGGGCAGGACCTCCTGCGGGGCAGACCCATAGAAATTTTTCCGGTTTCCAAGATAATATTGACTTATAGGGAATAAACACATACCGTACGAGCTCAAATTTGAGCTCAAAGTTCGAGCTCAAATCCTAGATATTTAAACATCGCCACATGAGAACGGAGTCACAACATAGTTTGAATATGATGGAAAGCGCACGTAAATAAGCGAAAAGCGGTATCCAACGGGGCAACACGAGCAATCTTTCAATACGCTAATTGGGAGGGGATTAAGCAATCACGGGCTGACTACCATTCTGTCACTCAGCGGGGGTCGAACGGGAGACTAACTCCTAATAAATAAATTTTCTCAGTCCTATAATCTTTAATGACATGACACGGCCTTCACACATGGGGCTCCAAGGCCTCCATGCTCCTTCCAGTGATTTTTTAGAATAGTCTTTGGCTCTTAGCAAAGACAGCGCACTGCCCCCATCCACCAGAAGGTGGGTGGGCACATTCTTGATTGGATACTCTACAACAATATCTCTCCCAGCTGGTACAAGTCGGGCACTTTTTCAAACATAGGCTTCTTTCCTATGTTTGCTATGTATCTTTTCTATCTTTCCTTCTTTCCTAAGGGGAGAGAGTGGAGACCAGAGATAAATGAGAAGAGAGAGCAAAGATGAAAGAGAAGAAAGGTGAGGGAAGATCAACGAGAGAAGATGGGAGAGAGGAGATAGGAAAGAAGAGAAGAAAGAGAGAGAAGAGAGAGAGAGGAAACAAAAGAGAAGATAGAGTTTCAAAGGATCCGAGGGACATAGAGAGAGACAGGAGGCCAGAGATTTTGCCGATACATGTTTTCGAAAGACAAGTTTTTGTTTGAGTATGACTTCAGATTTTAGAACTAGATATAAGCTGAGCTGAGAGAGAAGATGAAAGTAGAGGCTGAGAGTAGAGAGAGGCTGAGAGCAGAGAGGGGCTGAGAGCAGAGAGGGGCTGAGAGCAGAGAGGGGCTGAGAGTAGAGAGGGGCTGGGGATAGAGGTTGAGAGTGGATAGAGGCTGAGAGTAGAGGTTCAGAGTAGAGAGGCTAGTTCACGTTGTTCTCAATCCCATTCCACTATACATGTAGTTTTTATCTAATGTGACTAAGCCAGGTGCTTTTAGTGCAGGGGTTGGCAAACTTTTTACCTCGATTGAGAACCCAGCTCATGACTGCCCTTCTAGTCCACTTCGTTGGCCCCCAAAGCGAAGCGAGGAGTCCTGATGACAGAGCGGGCCAGAGGTGAGGAGAGAGGGTAAGGAATAGAGAAGAGAAATACAAGCATAGGATAAAGGAGAGGCGAAGGAATAAAGGAGAAGAGAGTTGATGAGAGGAGAGATTATATACGAGCGGAGAGAGAGGAGAAGGGAGATTAATGGAGAGGAGAAAGGAGGGAAGGGAGAAGAGAATGAAGAGGAAAAGGGAGATGATAGCAAAGAGGTGAGAAGAGAGGAGAGGATAGACATGAGGAGAAAGGAGAGGAGAGAGGTGAGGGCAGAGATGAGAGAGGAGAGGGCAGAGATGAGAGAGAAAAGATGAGAGAAGAGGGCAGACATGAGAGAGAGAATAGATGAGAGAGAGGGCAAGAGATGAGAGGAGAGGGCAGAGATGAGAGAGAGAAAGATGATACAGGAGAGGGCAGAGATGAGAGAGAAAAGAGAGAAGAGGGCAGACATGAGAGAGAATAGATAAGAGAGGAGAGGGCAAGAGATGAGAGAGGAGAGGGCAGAGATGAGAGAGAGAAAAGATGAGAGGAGAGGGCAGACATGAGAGAGAAAAGATGAGAGAAGAGGGCAGACATGAGAGAGAATAGATAAGAGAGGAGAGGGCAAGAGATGAGAGAGGAGAGGGCAGAGATGAGAGAGAGAAAAGATGAGAGAAGAGGGCAGACATGAGAGAGAAAAGATGAGAGAAGAGGGCAGACATGAGAGAGAGAATAGATGAGAGAGAGGGCAAGAGATGAGAGGAGAGGGCAGAGATGAGAGAGAGAAAGATGATACAGGAGAGGGCAGAGATGAGAGAGAAAAGAGAGAAGAGGGCAGACATGAGAGAGAATAGATAAGAGAGGAGAGGGCAAGAGATGAGAGAGGAGAGGGCAGAGATGAGAGAGAGAGAAAAGATAAGAGACGAGAGTGCAGAGATGAGAGAAAAGATGAGAGACAAGAGGGCACTCCAATTTTTGCTTACTTCTATCATAACTAATACCTTTACCCTTTACCTTTAACTTTTAACATATACAAAAAACACGTCAGTTTTAGTATATTGAGATAGGTTTGAAACTATTATCCATGATACAAAAATCAAATGTCTTGTGCTAGTAGTGCTACTAGCTTTAGTAGGTAGTAATACCTGCTGTAAAGGGAAGTGTTTTTTGTTTTACTTAGTCTAATTTCACTAACGAAATCTGTTTTCTCCGAGACTTGAAGCTACGTCATACCCCACCCCAATCACAGCCAATAGGAAATGAGGAAATATATAGACCTATTCCTATCCAAGCAGCCATTCAGAGCTGTGGCCATCTTGGTGTGTGGCCATCTTGGTCATGCGCCATTTTACCTTATACCAAACACTTTCTTATCAAATACTAAATAGGCCTAGTGTATTAGAAAATATAGCATAGGCCGGCCCACCTAAGTAGGGGCCTATGGCTATGATAGGCTTAACTTTGGTTTCCCACTTAAAATTATTTTTTGGATTTTTTAAACTTTAATTTAATTGTTTATAATAAAAGTTTAAAAAAGTTAAAACCAACAAGTAAAAAGTCAACAAGTCACATAAAGCTATACTCTAAATATATATTATACAGTATGCAAGAAAAAGTGATCCCTTGACATTGTAATTTCCAAGTTTGTACTAAAAAACAAATATATATATGCTGTATTTTATCAGAAAAGAATTGCAACAATAAAGGACCTTTTTGCATTGCAACAATAAAAGACCCTTTCTTGCAATATGATATTTTGTTCTTTTGTATGCCAACAGCTACACTATATACCTATATAGGTGCACAACAATTGACTGCCACAATTTGACTGCGGTCAATTTGACTGCAGACAATTTGACTGCCAAGCAATTTGTCTGCCGACAAAATGACTGTGAACAAAATGACTGTGGACAAAATGACTGCCAACAATTTGACTACCAACAAAATGACTGCCGACAATTTGACTGCCGACAAAATGACTGCCAACAAAATGACTGGGGAAATTTGACTGCCAACAATATAACTGCGGCAATTTGACTGCCAACAATATGACTGCAGCAATTTGACTGCCGACAATATGACTGCGGCAATTTGACAGCCAGCAAAATGGCCGCGGCAATTTGACTGCCAAGCAATTTGACTGCCAGCAAAATGGCTGTTGGAAAAATGATGCTCCTAAAGTTTAGCACTCTGTCAACCCTTTTAAGTCTGCATGTAGTGAAATATTGTATTTATGAGCTAGAATGATGCAGAACTAAACACATAACTTTTATACAACAAGCTGTAACAGCTGTTGAAACAAATTCAAGTTTTTCAAATTCATTCGTCAATATAAAGCTGTGCACAACTAGGCTAGGCTTTTGGTGTTTGGGGTTGCCAACTTTGGGGTTTGGAGTCAAATAATAAAAGGAGAGGGTGATCAGTGGAGCCCACAAGTTTAGATGGCGAGCAAACTCATAAAACTCCATTGAGAGAGAGAGAGAGGCAAACATTGAGGAACTGGGAGAGAGAGGAGGAGGGATGGCCTCTTGTTTTCTATATTGTTGGCAGTCAATTGCCGCAGTCATTTTGCTGGCAGTCAAATTGCCACAGTCATATTGTCCGCAGTCAAATTTCCGCAGTCATATTGTCGGCAGTCAATTTTGTTGGCAGTCATTTTGTTGGCAGTCATTTTGTCGGCAGTCAAATTGTTGGCAGTCATTTTGTTGGCAGTCATTTTGTCGGCAGTCATTTTGTTGGCAGTCATTTTGTTGGCAGTCAAATTGTCGGCAGTCATTTTGTTGGCAGTCAAATTGTCCGCAGTCAAATTGACCGCAGTCAAATTGTGGCAGTCAAATTGTGGCAGTCAATTGTCGTAGATTGCCTATATATCAGCTCTATGATACAATTAGCAAGGGTCTATCCAAAGGTTTTAGGATGGGAGGGCCTAGTTGGGGCCTAATAAAAACTGAAATGAAAGGGCAATACCAACATCTCAAATTGAGTTTTTTAATTATTGTAAAAGCAATTTTTTATTAAAAAAGTAAAAATGACATCCAAAAATACCTTGCAACTTAGATTAGAATGAATAGAATAACTAAGTTGATTTAACTAATATTCTAAATGTTTTTGCCCAAGAAAATACTTTTAGGATTTCCATTGGTTCATACATATTTTATGATATTTTTACTGAAAGAAAAGAAGTAAGAAAAAAGGGGGGAAAATATGAGAGTATGGAGAGAAATGGGAGGAGAGAGTAGAGGTAAGAGAGAGATAAGATGAGAAAGGAGTGAGATAGGAGAAAGTAGAGAGGAAATTGCAGAGATAAACAATGAAAAAGGAGAGAATAGGAGAATGTAGAGAAGAGATAGAAAAAAGTAGAGATAAGAGAGTAGAGAGATGAGAGTAGATAAAGGAGAGATTATAGGATAGAGATGAGCAAGTAGAGAGAAAAGAGGAAAAAATGAAAGAGGAAAAAGGAGAGATAAGAGAGTAGAGATAAGAGATGTGAGAGTAAAGCTAGAAAAGAGAGAGAGAAGAGAGAAGAGATTATAGAAGAAAGGAGGGAGGAAAGAGAAGAATGGAGAAAGGAAAGAGTAGAAAGCAGAAAAAAGATAGGAGAGATGAAAGATGAGAGGTGAGAGATAAAAGAGGGAGGAGAGAGTAAAGAGGAAAGATGAGAAAGTAGAAGAAAGAAAGTAGAAAGAAGAGTTGAGAGAAGAGAAGAGGAATGTTAAAAAGGAGAGTACAGATTAGAGATAAGAGAGAGAAGAGATAAGATAAAACAGGAAATAGATAGGAGAGAAGATTGAGACAAGAGAGGAGAGAGAATAGAGATGCTAAAAGAGATGAGAAATGAGAGCAAAGAAGTAGAAAGAAGAGAGGAGAGAGAGAAGAGGAGGGAAGTTTTGAGAGAGGGGAGAGTGAGGAGTGAAAAGAGGGGAGAGAGGAGAGAGCAGAGAAATGAAAATAGATAAAAAATCAGAGAATCAATAGGAGAGATGAAAAAGGAAAGATGTAGATAAGAATTGAGGACTGAGGTGAAAGAAGATTGATAAGAGAAGAGGGGAGAGAGGAGATAGGAAAGAAGAGAAGATAGAAGTTTCAAAGGATCTGATGGACATAGAGAGAGGCAGAGACAAAGGCCAGAGTTTGCCAATGTTTTTGAAAGACATTTCCTGACATTCTGCATAGCATCCCAGCCAACAAGACCAATGTTTTTTTCAAATCTTAATTTTACACAAATTTACTCCATTTTATGTTCACCTCCATCTTAACTATTAACAAGTTTCTGTTTGAGTGTGACTTCAAATTTTAAAATACATGCAAAAATAGTTCCAAGGATTGGAATTCCACAGGTTCAAAATCCGTGGGTTTCAACTGTTTGTGCTTGTATAAGAACTATTGTTTCTAAATTTAAAATTGTAAAGAGAAAAGGGGTTGTTCAAAATATTTTTTTGGAAAATCCAAAGTAAAAAACTGAAAGTAGGGGGAGGGCACAAGGGGGCCTATGGCCTAATGGGGGTCTCGGACCCCCCCCCCCCCCCCCCCCCCTGGACATGCCACTGGCAATTAGTGATGAATCAAAATTTGATTTCAATTTTTGCAATTCTGGCAATTCTTGTCAAGTAAGTTGTGGTATTTACACAATATATGTTAAGATCATGTACTTAGATATAAGTTTAGAACTTTCAAAATCAGTTTTAATAGTAGTTAGTTACTATTAACTTGTACTATTTGTTAGAATGCTAGAAATTTGATTTAAAGAATAGTTAAAAATAATTTAATAAAATGTTTTTATGTTGCATTTAAAATTGTACTAATTTTAATTCTACTAATATCTTATTATTATTTGCAAAACCATATTTTTCAGAGACGAAATTACATTATTCAGCTAAGGTGCCTAGCTGACCCACAGCTGCAAGGCATAGTAAAGTTATTGAACTGTTATTTTAATTAACTGTAAGCAAACACATAGGAAGCCATGAGTGAGAACAGTGAAAATGAAGAGGACCAATTCTTTGATTGTCCTGAGGATCCTGAAGCCATCCAGTTTGCCAGTCTTGACAGAATCTATGCTATCTGTCTGCCAGCCACTCCATCTGCTGGTGCTGCATCGAATGCTGTTGCCACACCGTGTGTTGCAGCTTCTGGCTCTGAAGCTTGGCGCGAACGTCTGCTGCTATTTCCAAGCAGTGGAGAGGCTCTGGCCAAGCTTAAAGAGCATAGGAATGCCCGCTATAAGGTGAGTTATTTTTATATGGAAGTTTCGGGTGTACTTTTAAAGAGTTATATATTGTAGTCTGGCAGTGGCTCACTGAATGGCTGAGGGGAGGGTGGCAGTGGCTCACTGAATGGCTGAGGGGAGGGTGGCAGTGGCTCACTGAATGGCTGAGGTGAGGGTGGCAGTGGCTCACTGAATGGCTGAGGTGACGGTGGCAGTGGCTCACTGAATGGCTGAGGGGAGGGTGGCAGTGGCTCACTGAATGGCTGAGGGGAGAGGGTGGCAGTGGCTCACTGAATGGCTGAGGGGAGGGTGGTAGTGGCTCACTGAATGGCTGAGGGGAGGGTGGCAGTGGCTCACTGAATAGCTGGGGGGAGGGTGGTAGTGGCTCACTGAATGGCTGAGGGGAGGGTGGTAGTGGCTCACTGAATGGCTGAGGGGAGGTTGGTAGTGGCTCACTGAATGGCTGAGGGGAGGGTGGTAGTGGCTCACTGAATGGCTGAGGGGAGGGTGGTAGTGGCTCACTGAATGGTTGAGGTGACCGTGGTAGTGGCTCACTGAATGGCTGAGGGGAGGGTGGTAGTGGCTCACTGAATGGCTGAGGGGAGGGTGGCAGTGGCTCACTAAATGGCTGAGGGGAGGGTGGTAGTGGCTCACTGAATGGCTGAGGGGAGGGTGGTAGTGGCTCACTGAATGGCTGAGGGGAGAGGGTGGTAGTGGCTCACTGAATGGCTGAAACAAGGGTATCAGATCGATAAGCAGCAAATAACTATCCTGAAAGCGGCAACACGACAAATTTATCCAGGTGTTCAATTCTTATCCGGAGGCCAAGCAGTTCGCCAGCAGTACAGTTGAACAGCTGACACCGAAGCGACCAGCGAAGGCTGGCGGTGCCCAGCAACCGGGAGGTTCAACTGACCGTTTGGCCACGGCTGTCCAAGATACGGACAGCTTCAAAAGTGTCACCCAAGTGCAGCTCAATCAGTTGAAGGCCGCAATCATCTCTGGCGATTTGAGTACAGTCTCAGCTCTGGTCTGGAATAATCCTAAGCATTTGGTGACAGATTGCGATGCGCCTACTCTGCTAATGCCTCGGTTTAGGTACAACTGCTTGCACCAGGTGAGCACCCGGTTTTATTGCTTTTTTCACTCATCATCATAATTGTAGCTAATATTCTGTTGAGCTACTTACTAAACAGTAGTATGTGCACATTTACATGTGTTTTTCGGCTTTTTACTGCTGGTTATTACACCAGCGTAAATTTCGATAAGCTACTTATAACTCAGTAGTATTGACCGTATTTTTAGTTAGTTTCTCTGTCGCTGTCCTTGGTAATGATGCTAATAAGCTATTAACAACATATATTTTTTGGTTAGTTTTTGTGCCACTGTCCTTATAAAAAGATACTAATAAGCTACTTAAAAATCAGTAGTATGACCATAATTATGGTTACTTTTTGTGCCGCTGTCCTAAAACGCTAATAAGCTACTTGCAAGTCAGTAGTATGACCGCAACTGTCACGTGATTTTTACATTTCATATGCGCAACCAATCAAATTCTACGATGATTTCACAGGCCGCATTGCGCAATCAATCTGCCGTCATCAAGCTTCTGCTGGCCATCTTATCCGGTGACGAGTTCTGGCGTCGACTTAACGCAGACACTGGCGCAGAATTGCGACGCTGTAGACGCAATCGGTTATTAGATCTCTATTTAAACGGCCGAGAGATGGCGCTTGGCGAAACTCCGCTACACATTGCGGCTAAATTTTGTTACACCGAATGCATTCGCTTATTGGTTGCTAGGCGAGAATGCGATATTAATATTCTTAACAATGCCGGTCAGACTGCCCTAGAGATTGTTGGCTCGCGCTGCGACTCCGCGTCAGCTGGCCAGCTGGCCGAGACGCGTCTGGCTCTGTCCGGCCAATTTGTACCTCTGGTGGCCGAAGTATCAACCGGTGTTGTCCGGGTCGGCCAGCCAGTGCCAGCTTGGGCCCTGCAGGAGATGCTGGACCAGCCTCACAGGCTGCTGGTCCGCGCCTACGCTGGCCCGGCCGAGCCGGACACGGCGCGCAGCCTCTACGAACGCTGGCGAGCGCCGTCGCGTGTACTGTTATTCTGTCGCCGAACAGCTGCGGCTACCACCGCCGACAAAGACAACTGGCCTACTACTGGCAATAAAGACTTTGAGGACAGCGACGATTATGAGTCTTCTCGACCGCCTCGCCTGCCGCCGGCATCTCCTGTCCCGGGTCGGCCGGCCGGTTTCGAATTCCAATCGCCTACTAACATGCTTCGGACGCCGCCAATGGTAGGCAAGGTGGACGCCAACGACGACAACGTTGACGACGCAGCCGCTGCAGCCGTAGCCGAGGTGACGGCCGCACCGCTGTTAGACTACGACAAAGGCTACGAGATCACCGGCAGGGCTCTCTGCCGGGCATTGGGCGGCATTGCTTGGCACGAGCGTTGGGATTTTTTTGACGGCGATTTCGCCGATTTAGCTACGGACGAGGGGCTCAGCCGGTTGAATCGGCTGCTAACTGACGCCTACGAACGAATGGAAAAAGAATTGGGCGTCTCAGCGTCTGCCAATACTAGCGGCGAAGATGCTGTCGGAGCCGCCGCTGTCGCTGCCGCCGCCGCCGCCGCTTCAGATCCCTGGACTGATTATCGCGACTTTGGAGGCGGCAGTCCAATCGAGGACGACGACGCCGACGAAACAAAGGAACTAACGGATTTATCCCGCGATAGTTGTCACGGCAGCGACAATGGCCAGCAGGCATCCGCTGACCTGTCAGATTCATTCCTGGAGCGGGTGTCTCGCTGGGGCCTGTCCGATTCTAAGAAAGCCGCCGCTGCCGCCCAGCTACCGGCGTCGTTGACGAAAGCATCGACCAGCGGGAAATCTGGCGCCGATCCGCGATTTCGCTCTCCGCCACCGCCGCCGCCGCCGACTTCGCGCTTGTCGAAGCAGCCGCAGGCGCCGCGAATGAGCACCCCTAGGCAGCAGCAACAGCGTCGTGCAGCGCCAACTTCCAGTCCGTTTGAATTCGTGGTTAATAATGGCGCCAACGCCAGGCCTGGGGGCCTGAGTTTCTCTTCACCTAGTAGCCGAACTAATAATGCTACTCATAGTAAGCGGCCAGTGACTCCGGTCGACCTGCAGGTACTCAAAGCGATCTCTCCGGCTTCGTCTGCTTCTAAAATTGATCAAAAGCGCTATCCAAGTTTGGCGCGTTGGCGCCGATCGATTGGCGCCAATACAGCTGCTAGCGTCTCTAGCGAGGACGTATCTAAACTGTTATTACAGCTTCCCGCTTCGCCGTCGCCTTCGCCTTCTTTAGCGGCCGCGTCTCCGTTGGCGTCGCCGTTGCCAACGTCGCCGTCGTTGCGTCGGCTGGCCGCGGCGGCAGCGGCCGGTGGCACCCCGCGGCGCCGGCTAGCGGCGAGGAGCGGCGCTACGGGTCAGACGCCTGACGCTCTTAATAAATCATTCGATCACGATTCTGTTGCGTTGGGCCAATAAAGCTGGGATGCGTTTTGTTTAAATTTTTAACAAGCTGTGTCTGTTTCGATTTTCAATCAATTAACATCCATGCGGAGCCGCCCTTTCTGCCCTCTGATTTGCGCCAGTATCCGCCCTTTGATCCGCCCCATATATTATCCGCCCCCTATCCGCCCCTACGAAGCGCCCTTTATCCACCCTTAGGAACCACCCCCTATCCGTCCTACAAATCGCACTTATCCGCCGTTAAGAACCGCCCCCTATCCGCCCTGTGCACCGCCTACCAACCGCCTCTATCCACTCCTAAAAACAACCCCCTATTCGCCCTACCAACCGCCTCTATCCACTCCTAAAAACAACCCCCTATTCGCCCTACGAAATGCTCCGCGCCTACGAAGCGCCGTCTATCCGCCCCTGCCGACCACCCCTTATCTGCCCTACGAACCGCCCCTATTCGCCCCTTATCCGCCCTACGAGCCGCCCCCATCCGCCTCTACGAGTTACCCCCTAACCGCCCCTACGAACCGCCCTTTATCCTACTACTATTAATGCTGTCCGACTGAGACATTGTTAATGATATATCTAGTTTAAATGTACAGACCTATTTTGTATTCAGAAATTTGGTTTTTATCTTAAAGCGGTGGTTGATTCAGTTTTCAGGTGAGTTTCTATTAAAATTATAGACTACTACTTTATGTAGTTAATTGGCAGTTTTGCTTTGACCATTTCATATTATACGGTTTACTTGTACTTTTGTTGGCTGCGTAAAAATCATATGTTGTCATGGCTAATCTAATTAGTCTTCGCCCAAGGACTTCTTAGTAAGAATTTATTATCATTTACGGTTGGCCCGGTTTGTTTATATTGACTTTTAATGCACAATTTATGTAGCTTAATCTCTTCTTCGATTTCTTTCAACACTGAATATCACTTTACGTGTCCGCTCCGGCTACTGTCAGTAAGTAGTATTACGCGAAATTGAAACTATTTTAGACAAATAATGATATCTCGCTCGTGCTGTATATTTGTTGTTTTTTATGTAGCATTTATGACTGCAAAAATCAGTTGAGTTGTCTCCATTTATTTTTCACATATTTGTGTTACTGGTACAATAACTTTATTTTCTTAGCTAATTCACTTATTTTATTCAAGTCGATGTACAGTTAAAAATCGATGCGTCTAAAAATCGATTCGTCTTAATATGTTTAGTCTCCAAATAATTCCGTTTACACACTGTATAGATAGGCGAGTTTCAGAGCATGCTGTCACCCGAGATTTGGCATAACTTTTCGGTTGTTTTCTGGTTGCTACTGATTTTAATCATCACTGATTCTTTTTTTAAGTTAAGTTACTTGTCTCTATTGAAAATTCATAAGTTCAAAACTTTATATCGTCGAATTCGTTTCAAGATGTAAAAATTGGGTTAGTTACAGTATCAGACGTTAGCCTTTTTAAATTGTGTTGAAACTAGCTCAACCAATGAGAGAGCAGTAAGGAGAGAGGTCAAAGCCAGACAGGCAGACGAAACTCAGCCGAGGTGGGGGCAGGCCCAATCTAGCTCAACCAATGAGAGAGCAGTAAGGAGAGAGGTCAAAGCCAGACAGGCAGACGAAACTCAGCCGAGGTGGGGGCAGGCCCAATCTAGCTCAACCAATGAGAGAGCAGTAAGGAGAGAGGTCAAAGCCAGACAGGCAGACGAAACTCAGCCGAGGTGGGGGCAGGCCCAATCTAGCTCAACCAATGAGAGAGCAGTAAGGAGAGAGGTCAAAGCCAGACAGGCAGACGAAACTCAGCCGAGGTGGGGGCAGGCCCAATCTAGCTCAACCAATAAGAGAGCAGTAAGGAGAGAGGTCAAAGCCAGACAGGTAGACGAAACTCAGCGTAAGGCGCATGCAGGCCCAATCTAGCTCAACCAATGAGAGAGCAGGCAGGAGGTCAAAAACTTGAGCTTAAAGAACTCCGAGTACCGCGTAAAATATTGATAAGTTTTTTTATTTACCATTATCAAATATTACTCTATTGCAGTGTCTCATCTGCGTGGGGCTATGTAAAAGGTTTGTTCACTATTGATGGACTTCCTCAATTTTTTAATTTTAACAATAAAGCCAGGCGTTGTACCGTGTCAATCAGCCAGTTTGTTGATCTTTCATGAGTTTTTATATATTTGCGCTAGTTTTTGTCTCAGTGCACATGCAAAATTTATATCTATTAAGTATATACGCCAGGCGTTAACTTCATAAGGTGATTTTTAGCTAAAAGAGACGAAGCATCTGCGTTAATTGCATCATGAAAAAATTTTAATTTAAAAAAAACTGTTTTAGTAAGCTGCATGTAAGTTGATTAAATTGAAAGACCTTAGGCAATTTGGAGTACGAGTGAAATAGTAGTAAGTAAGAGCCGTGAATATTAGAATCTTTTGGAAGACGCTCGATCAAGAAGTATACGTATTACATGTAGATCTGTTTCGATTCAATTTGAAATCTCTTACCTCCAGCTAGGTTAATGTGTTTTCCCTGATCTCAGATAATGTTTCATTCCCAATACAAGGAGCTATATATATTACCCAGTAGTTGATACACTGTAATTGTTCGCTAATATGTACTCTGCTATAAAAGTATAATTTTTACAGCAGTTAAATTTTTACATCAGAGTAGTCCTTTTCTTAAGACAATTTGAATCCCGAATTCAAATAGAAAATTAGAAAAAAAAGTATACTCAGCAACATCGAAAAGTCGCCATCACAGAAGATTCTGTCTGTGGTCGCCACTTTTGAGAGTGCAGGTAAAATCTCTCAATCTTTGCCAGTGACGCAACTTTAGCTACGCCGCGGCAGACTTGGGTTGAGGAATGAAGTGCGGGTGCGGTGTGCGACGGTTGGACGGATTAAAGCTACCCTGATCAGTTTTCTCGTAGCTTTAATTTTAGAATAGTCCAAGAGAAATTGCTCACTGGCGACTTTTCAATGTTGCTGAGAATATATGGTGACATTTTTTAGTTATTAAAATTAATAACTTTAACACGGTGTATGTTCGTGCCAGTCGAATTTCTAAAGGGATTTCTCAGACAACTCCGAGTAATATAATAAATCATCACGAGAGATTTCCGTCGAAAACCGTTTGAATACATTGTTTTAAATTGTTCTAGCTAATAAGAATTAACAAACACCGAGAAAGAATAGGGCGTAATAATCTGCCAAAAACACCGTAAAAAACCGATAAAAATTTGAAAGAGTAAATGAAAATCTACTAATATGATATACCTTAAATTAGGTTTTTGTGTAATTGAAATATTTTTAACTACGCGCATTTTTAAAATTTGTTTAATTGAGACAAGTATCGCGCTATTATTTTCAAAATATTTTAATTTGCAATTTTGTAAATACCCAAGTCGCCGTTTGAATACGAGTGACGAAGTCGTGCAGGCAATTCTTGTCGGCTGTGCTCACTTAGCCGAGGGGAGAAAGTCTTAAAGATTCCTGCTCAAACCATTACTGTATTTATAACCATTGGCGATGTTTTGCAGACAGCGTGCGAGGCTTAAAAGCGTAATTCACGCGCGGGAATAAAATCAATTCCAGAATACATTCAAATATATGGAAACTAAGCGAGTCGGAGAAAAGAATGCGACTGCGCAACAAATTAAGTCAGCAGGGTGCACAGTGCGTACGGTACGGGGAAAGGACAACTTGTTACAACAGCTCCCTCCTTCGAAAGTTTAATGCCCTCATTAAACTGAAAAAGATTTTTTGGAAAAAGGATTCGAAGCAAAACGAAAATTTCACAGCTGCAGGCACACCTTCTCAAAGAAGAACAAGTGGCAGCGAAACAAATGAGGCTGAACAAAAGGGATCTTTTCGAAAATAGAAAAAGACTAACTGTTTGCGCAAACTGAATCAAAGCACGATTTTGCCCTAGACAAAAACAGTCCAGTCCAGGTCTCTAATCAGTCCTCACTCGGCCGATCGTTGTCGCTGTCGTCGGCATCAGCGCCCTGGTCACCATCTTCATCACCAGACGGTGGTGTTGGTGGGCAGGCGCGCTTGAGTTTGTTGACGTGAACCACCCGGCCGTTGATCTCGCCGTCTCGGTAATCGACGGGCCGAATCAGGTAGTTGACCGGCGACGTTCTGCGAAGGACGTTGAATGGGCCAGTCCACGGCGACTGATGTTTCACCGGCAGACCGTTGGTTCTGGAGAGCACAGCGGGAGGCACGAACAGCCAAACGAGGTCGCCAGCACGAAACTTCCGCTTCCTTGCCTTCCGGTCGTAGTACCGCCGCTGACGCCTCTGAGCTGCACCAGTTGTCCTCCGCACTGTTTCGAAGGCGTCCTGCAGCCGCTGGACGGTCTCCACCGCGTACTGGCCGACGATCGCTGGGGGCTCTGGCGGCCGGTAGACGACGTCCAACGGCAGCACCACCTCTCGGCCAGTCAACAGGAAGTGCGGGGAGAACCCTGTTGTCGCGCTGATGCTGCTTCTGTAGGCCAGGAGACAGTGCGGCAGGGCGTCCTCCCAGTCCGGCGGATTGACGGTCTGGAGGTGACAGCGCAGCATTTGATGAAGCGTCCGATGAAATCGTTCCACCAGGCCGTCGCACTGCGGTTGGTAGCCTGATGTTCGGGTCTTGTCGATCTCCAGCAGGCTGCAGAGACCTCGGACAATGCGGCCGTCGACGCTTCTGCCTCGGTCCGAATGGAAGACATGTGGAGCTCCCCAGCGCGCGATCCAGTGGCTGAACAACGCCTTGGCAATAGTTGCTGCCTTCTCGTCCGGCATTGGCACCAGCTCCACCCATTTGCTGAAGTAGTCGATGATCGTTAGTAGACGATCGTTGCCATTCTTGGAGACGCCGACCTTGACGACGTCGAACCCGACGCGCTGCATGGGGAAACCCGCTGTGATACTTTGTAACGGCGCACGTTTGATGAGCGGCGTCTTGGCTCGCTGGCAGACTCCGCATGAACGAACAGCCAGCCGGACGCTTTCGGCCATCTTCGGCCAGTAGAACCGCGCCTTGAGGCTGGCCAGCGTCTTGTCCTCGCCCAGGTGGCCGATGTTGTGGACCTCGTAGATGACGTCGCGCTGTTGACAGAGAGGGATGACCGGCACCGGCTTCGCGTTGACCAGGCGGTGCATGGCGCCGTTGACGAAGCACAGATCGTGTACCTTTTGTGCCAGCACCAGGGTCTCCGACGGCACTTTGTCGCGCTGCCGATCGGTGAATATGGTCTTGCCGTCGGCGAGCAGCCGGAACACTGGGCTGATGACTGGATCCTGAAGCTGCATTCTGCGTAGAGACGGTGGTCCGCTGTCTGCTGCTGGTGCCTCAGTCGCGTCGTCATCGCTGCTGTCTTCACTCTCACTGGTAAGCGGCTGTAGAATTTGCTTGCGCCTCGCCTGCATGGTGCTGACCTGGACGATGTCGTTAGCAGGCGCTGCTGGCGCCTCGGTGTCCATTTGGCAAGCCACCGAGGAAGTCGTCTTTCTGATGTTTACTGGCTCCGGCCGACAGATTCGACATTGGTTGGTACATCGTTGCTGGACCCGTGATAGAGCGTCGGCGTTGTTGTGCTGACGGCCTGGGCGGAAGACAACTTTGAAGTCGTACTCGTCTAGAGTCTGCAGCCACCGTGCCAGTTGACCCTCGGGCTCCTTGAACATCAGCAGATGTGTCAGAGACTGATGATCGACGCGGACGGTGAATGTCCGAGGCAGCAGGTACGTTCGAAACTTTCTGACATGGTCGACGACCGACAGCAGTTCTCGCCTCGTCACGCAATAGTTGCGTTCAGCCCTTGACAGCGCCCGACTGGAGTACGCGATGACCCGTTCCTCGCCGGCCTGGACTTGAGAGAGCACCGCGCCAATGGCACAGTCGCTGGCGTCAGTATCCAAAACCAGTGTTGGGCAAGTTACTTAAAAAAAGTAACTTGCGTTACTGTAACTTAAGTTACCAATTTTTAAAAAGTAACTTACGTTAGCCTAGTAACTTTAGACAAAAACCTGGTAACTTTTAAGTTACTGTCCGTTACTCACTTCCGTTACCCATGTTATTAACAAAATTTTCTGCTTTTTTCACATTGCACATTTTTTCACATTGTTGTTACCGAAATTTGCCATTGGGCATTGGGATTAACCGATTAACAGACAGAGACAGGAATTGGCGACACGATGTGAGGCAAATAGAAGGACCAATGGGCAATGGCAATCAATAATTAAAATTATAAATGATAAAATAAACGAATATCAATAATTCAATAGAGTAAAATAAATAGAACTGTATAAAATGGTGTAGTGTACTGCAGTGCCAGTGGAGGGACTTGTGGAGGCTACAGATGAATTTCTTTCTTTGGTTGTTTGTTTGAATCAAACTTGAAAATTTTTAGTAACGAAAATGGGCCTTTTCATATAGCTAGTTCTGGTTCCAGAATCAGAACCAATTTGTGAAGTATAACTTTTTGTCTCCATAACTAGAGGGAGATACGTGCTATAAAGTTTTTATTATTGAATGAAAATCGCTAAGAAGAAAGTGAAAAATTGTGCTATGTGAGGTTGTTAAGGCAGTCAAACATTCAACAGAATTAAATAGTTATACTGCTGTTTTTCTTGGAAGATCCGAACCGATTCTGATTCTGGAATTGGTAATATGAAAAGCCTCAATGAAAGGCGAAAATATTTTACCAATATTAACAAAGTAATACATGTTTCAAGTATTTCTTCATTAATTAAACGCAATACCATATGATACTATTCACTTAATTTTGAATTTATGAATGAAAAATGCAAAAACATGTGACAACCGGCGTACTAGCTAAGCATTTCAGTTTTTAATTTAAATATTGCGATTGTTGCAAAGTAACTGTAACGGACTTCCGAAATTTGAGTAACTTACCGTTACTCCGTTACTAAAATAAAAAAGTAACTTGCGTAAGGAACGCTTTACGAAAAAGTAACTTGCGTTACCATTTGCAAGTTACTCGGTAACGGAAGTGCCCAACACTGTCCAAAACGAACTCCGAGCTGTCTGGGCTGGTGTCCGGAAGGCAAGGACTGGTGCTGACGCTAGCGCCGCCTTCAGTTGGACAAATGCTGCCTCAGCCGCTGGTGTCCACTGGAATTTCTCCGCCGGAAGAGTCAGGCGTCGTAGCGGTTCGGCAATCTTCGAATAGTCCTGAACGAATCGCCGATAGTACGCCGTGAGGCCTAGGAAGCTCTTCACCTCCTTAGGGTTTCCTGGTGTTGGCCATGCGCGGATGACGGCAGTCTTGGTCTCGTCGACGGTGATGCCGGACTTGGAGACTCGATGACCGAGCACAATCATCGTCGAGTTGGCGAAACGGCACTTTGACGGTTTCAGCCGCAGGTTTGCCTCTTTCAGCCGCTCAAGCACTGCTCGCAGTCGAGAATTGTGCTCAGCGATCGTCCGGCCCATAACGATGACATCGTCGATGAAAACGAGGCACGCTTGCCAGGTCAGCCCTTGGAGCACCAGCTGCATAAGTCGTTGAAACGTCGCCGGGGCGTTGCGCAGGCCGAAGGGCATGACGTTGAACTCGAAAAGGCCTTGGTGACAGATAAAAGCAGTCTTTTCCTTGTCGCGCTCTTCGACTTCGACCTGCCAGTAGCCACTCTCCAGATCGAGTGCCGAAAAGTAAGCGTTGCCCTCCAGAGCGTCCAAGGTGTCGTCGATGCGAGGGATCGGGAAGGCATCCGGCTTGGTGACCTGGTTGAGCAGCCGATAGTCAAGGCAGAAGCGTGCCGTCCCATCCTTCTTCCTGACGAGCACGATCGGCGATGCCCACGGCGAAGATGACGGCCGGATGACGCCTTTTTGCAGCATGTCGTCGACTAGTTCGGCCTGTTTTTCGATGACCGGGCGCGCTGCACGTCGAAGGCCCTGTCGAATCGGTCGCGCTCCACCGGTGTCGATGTGGTGTCGTAAAACTGCTGTGCGGCCAGCGTTGCCTGGTGATGCGAAGACGTCGCAGAATTCCAGCAGAAGATCTTTGACAGACTGCTGTTCGTCGACCGAAATATCACTTTCGATTTTTATGCTGTTTAACCAGTCTGTCGTGTGTTGCAATGTCGCCGAAACCGAGACTACCGCCGTCGTCACCGCCAAGCTGCCAGCGGCCGTCGCCGCCGTGCTGCCAGCGGCCGTCGCCGCCGTGCTGCCAGCGGCCGTCGCCGCCGTGCTGCCAGCGGCCGTCGCCGCCGTGCTGCCAGCGGCCGTTGCCGCCGTGCTGTCAACGGCCGTCGCCGCCGTGCTGCCAGCGGCCGTCGCCGCCGTGCTGTCAGCGGCCGTCTGGATTCGTGCGTGGCTACTGAGCGGTGAGAAACTGCCGATGATGTCGCCGTCGCTAATGCTGATGATCTGATCGCCGACGTTGATGACAGCCAGTCCCATTCCGCTGTCGGATAGCTTTGAGACGCAGCGACCGATGAGCAGCCCTTGTAGTTTTGTCCCGATGACTATCCCAGGGGCGCCTGATTTCGTCCACGAGGCTTGCTGGGCTGGCTTGATTGGGATGATCCACCGATCGCCTGGCTGCAGCTGAACTGAGGCCGCCGACACTAGCCTGCAGGTCTGCGCTGCTTCTTTGCTTTGCCGAGTCGGGATTGATGCGCCTATGCTGTTGAAGGTGATGCAACCGGCCTGCAGATGAACAGAGACGTCGTGGGTGCTGAGGAAGTCACAGCCCAGGATGACGGATGCCGGATGCAGCTTCTCCAGTACGACGAATCGATGTTGTACACGAACGATTCCAAGTGTCACTGTCAATGTTGTCTCGCCCAGCACTCGTTGCAAGTTGCCGTCCACGCCTCTAATGGTGATGCTGCTGGGCTGCAGCTGCCGCCTGGCCTTCCGGTAGATCTCGGCGCCGATGCATGACACCTCTGCTCCAGTGTCGATCAAGCAGTGGCGCCGTCGTCTGAGAATGCGCGCGGTGACGAAACGCGCCTGACCAGGCTGACAGCTGCTGAGGCGTGGAGTGGAGGCCGAGTGTCTTAGTGCTGAGAGGGCCGGTGCTGGCCTCGCGGACCAGCCCCCTCGGCGTTTGGGCAGTTGCGTCGAATATGGCCGAGCTGACCGCAGCTGTAACAGACTGTTTTCTCCAGTCGTTGCTGTCCTCCGGTGCTCGACTGCTGCGGCATCAGCGGTCTTGGTAGCTCAGTCGATCTTGGAGGCCTCGGTGGTGTTGGCGGCGTAGGCGACATCTGCGGCTGCACTAGACTGGTACTCATGTACGCCCGCGTTTCCCGAAGCTGCTGGGCGAAGCGTAGTGCCTGCTCCACAGTGTGTGGCGGAGTTGGATGGTTGAGCAGTCGCTCAGTGACGTAGCTGTCGTTTAGGCCTTGCATGAACTGCTCGAGAACTATCTGCTGCACAAAGACCTGGGCTCCCGGGTCCGGATGGGCCCGAACAGCCAACCGTTGGAGCTCCGTCAGGTACTTCTCAAAGCTCTCGTCAGGTTTCCGATGTCGAGCACGGAACTCGCGTCGAAGAAGGGCTGCACTCTTGGCACCACCGTGACGTGAGCGGAGGTGTTCTACCAGGTCTTCGTAGTACACCCCAGGTAGCTGATCCAATGTTGACCCGGGCGGAAGACCTACGTACGCGCACTGCATTGCCAGCCAGGCAGTGTACGTTGCGAATGCCGGTCCGAGATAAGCCGTCAGGGTATTGACCTTCTCGATGTCCGGGAGGCCGGGGAATCGACCAATGTGAGCGCCGATCCTGACGAGGAAGTCGTCGAAGTCTTCACGACCGTTGTATGGCGGAGGATTGGGCACCGAAGGCAGAGCAAGCCGGTGATTTGCCACTGGCAGCGCTGCATAAGCCAGGTTGTTAGGTGGGGCGTATTCCAGCTCCGGGACATGTCGAGCTTGACGTTGAACGTGCTCATGGAACGGGTTTGTTGAATACGACTCCGGCCGCGTCGTCCGTGGATCTTCGTCTGCGATGAACGGGTTGGTCGATCTGTTGGCTGCTGCAGACACAAACGGGTTGTATGAACTCGAACTGGACGCGATGCTTGACTCGGCTGCTGGTAGCTGCATCTGCCGCGTTTGCTCGTCTGACCAGCCGTCCTCGAAGCTCCAGGAAGTCGTCGTCGTTCCACATGATGAAACACTAGCGTGGTCGCCAAATGTAAATACCCAAGTCGCCGTTTGAATACGAGTGACGAAGTCGTGCAGGCAATTCTTGTCGGCTGTGCTCACTTAGCCGAGGGGAGAAAGTCTTAAAGATTCCTGCTCAAACCATTACTGTATTTATAACCATTGGCGATGTTTTGCAGACAGCGTGCGAGGCTTAAAAGCGTAATTCACGCGCGGGAATAAAATCAATTCCAGAATACATTCAAATATATGGAAATGAGGTGGGGTGGAGAAGGACTCCTTTTTGGGACGGTTGTTTTTGAATTTGCTGACACCAGTGAGGTGGGGCGGATTCCTCGTTTGAATTGCCGCCGGCGTTGAGTTCGCACGAATAAAACCGGAAAAACGCGCAGACGAATCCCAACGAAATTTCTTCTCCTGTTTTACTCCGACAGCCGGGTTCTCAAGTCCGGGGGGAGGGTAGTCGTAATCGTAGCGGAGCGGTCGTTAGCGGCGCGGTCGTTCAAAGCAGTGAACACCGGAGATTTCTGACTCCGAAAATTGATGCGTCGGTTATCTGAACTCGTTACTTTCAGTAGGGTAGTTGCTGCCACCACCGTAATTTACGTATTACGGAACGAATAAGTCTCAGAGCTATCTTTGAGATGAGAACTTTGGTTATTTTACGCCCCACGGGCAAATGACTCAAGAGAATACTATGGCTTTGGATTAGTGAATAAATATAATTAATTATTGGAATTTATTAGATTGACTTATTTCGAGCAGGCTGGATAATAAAATAAATTTTACACGACACTACACGGATGAGACGCGGGCCGAGGTCGAAAATGTTTCGACTGGGCTTAAAACACGCAGAAAACTGTAGCACTAAATTTAAACGGTAGTAAAATATTAAAGAGCAGTAGTAGGTTTTTAGGAAACTTTTAAGAAACAAAAAAACAAAAAAACAAAACACCTAACACCTTTTTGGAAACAATCATGTAAACCATCGTTTAAATAGAGGGGAATGAACAGTCACGCAGTGGGGACAGAGGCTGGGCATGCACAGTGGGAGAGAAAAACACGTAAAAGGGGCGGCTTAAACACATAGAAAAAAAACAAAAATTACGGCATACATCCAACTCCGTGTAAGCAGTACACGTTGCAGGTAAAGACATAAACCAACATCGGGAGTGATGTCACTCCAATGAAGGGGAAACGCAGCGGTTCGCCATGCACATGCAAAAATTAAACATGCCAAATTCCAGTCTTCGCATCTTACGTGGCAACCCGCCTGCCACAGAAACTAAGCGAGTCGGAGAAAAGAATGCGACTGCGCAACAAATTAAGTCAGCAGGGTGCACAGTGCGTACGGTACGGGGAAAGGACAACTTGTTACAATTTGCGCGGCACAGGGGCCGCCATTACCCACCCATTAGCAGGCCTATCTATTACTTTCGTGAGGAGAAAGAAGGCATGTATGTGCTCAGTTGTTGTTGTCTGTACGTACGTACTACGTACCATCAAAACCCTAGGGACAGACCAAACCCCGTAAATAAATCCTATCTCTTGAGTTCCCTTGTGTTGTGAGAATTAAGGATAAGGACTAGGCCTATCATTGTTTGATTGACTATCATATGGTATAGACATCAGTATATTTGCAAATAAAATTTTGAAATATTATTTTTTTGCCTTTTGGCTTTTCGATATCTTTGAAAGAATTGTATTATGACCTGTTCTAATTTATAGTTCTTGGCATAGATACTAAGATAGAATTGTTATATAACTTTTTTTCTAAAATTCCTATCAATGTTATGTTATTATTTTTATTGGAACTTAATACATTTGATAACATGAAAAAGGCAGCTGATGTTGCATGTTTAACTTTAATAGTTATATTAAAATAAATGTAGTAATATTTATTGTCCAAAAATCGGGGGCAAGTTTTATGAAAATTCATTTTTTGGCAATTTGAAAGCAATAAAGCTATAAAATAAATTTATTCAAGTTTTTAAAAAGTAAAAAAGTCTATTAAAGCACAAATTATTTTCGTATTGCTTTATTTTTAATAAAATGATTTGGTAAAATGGTAAGTTTAATTATGACCTAAAATGAGTCTAATGAAAATGATAGAAAAGCTATAATAATGTATTTTATTAACTTTAAGTTTAACTATCTTATAATGTTACACTCTATAATTCTACAACATATTTAACATTATTTTCAAGGGTTTATTTGTTTATCACTTTCGTTACTCTTGACAACGTATATTTTGTAGAGTTTGTTTGCAATAAATTGTATTCAACGTAAGTTTATTATTTAAACATACAAATTCCCGTAGGATTGGAAAATTGCATTTTACTCAGCTTCTACTAAAGCGATTTGGAAAATTCTTTTTTTCTTGCATATACACCGTGATGATACATGTTTTAGTGTATTTTCATTGTTCTTCGTCACTTAATGAGCATACAGTAAGCATCTGATTTGGATGCCGGGTTCATATTTTGTGGTACCATTTTTTACCCAAAATTTTTAAGTCTAAATATTTACTTTTAGAGAAAGATGTTTGCTGGCAAACTTTGCACTTTATATTAGTATGAATTTTCGCAAGTTTATATGGTTTTAGAAAAACTTTGAAATCCTTAGAAATACTTCATCTTTTTGAATTGAATAAAAAGTAAAACACAGATTACTTTCTGTTCTGTAAGTAGTAAAAAAATTAGCCTTTTCTAAGGCCTACAAGTCTTAAAATTAATTGTTTAATAATGAAAAAAAGTGAAAAAAAATTGCAAATTGGTCAACTCAGACTTTCAAAATGCTTTTTTTTGTAGTTTTTTCTTCTTTATTCAATAATATAAAACATGAAAACAATAGTTTTTATCCAGAACTATTTTCTAAAGACCTATCTATCTTTCAAAAACCTTTTTTAGATATATTACTTTCCATCAAATGTTGGCAGATTTGTTTTACCATTTTATCCCACGTTTTTGGATTTTGCCATTTTTATTAGGGCAGGTGCACTTTAAAAGATAAGACCCAGTAATGGTTGAAGTGGTAGGTGCATAAGTGGCTCTACATTGCCTAAGGCAGACAGAGAATCCATGTTTTGGAAGGAACTTGACAAGCTCAAGCACTTATTCTTCTATCTTGATTAGGGGGGCCATAGCCCAGCAGTAGTGCAGCTGCTGAGCTGCTCTAATGTGCCAGTGACCCAGGCTTGTTTCCAAGTGCAGTCACATTAATTTAGGGCTGAATTGGAATCTCGGCTTGGCTCTGCTTGTGTAATTAATGGCCTTGAGAGCTAACCCCCCGAGAAAAAAAAACAAACCAAACTTGCTAAGTACTTGGTAAGTCAACAATGCAACCTCGTGGCAAGTACCGCCTAAGTACTTTCTAAGTTTTGCAAGTACACTCAATAAACTTTCCAAGCATGCAATGTTTTCTCCAGTCACTTCTCAAGTACTTTCCAAGTATGCAATGTTTTCTCCAGTCACTTCTCAAGTACTTTCCAAATATGTAATGTTCTCCAGTCACTTCTCAAGTACTTTCCAAGTATGCAATGTTTCTTAAGTTACTTCTCAAGTACTTTCCAAGTATGCAATGTTTTCTTAAATCACTTTTCAAGTACCTTCCAAGTATGCAATGTTCACAAGAGCTATAAATACTTATCACATTTCAAAGTGATTTAGGTGACTTATTTACTAGAGAGTATATGGTTCCAAGTGTGAATGTATAAAATATCTAATTTATCCATAGAGCACTTGGCAAAATGTTGATACTCATACCTTGGACTTGCAAAAGTTACAAAGAACAAAAAATAATTCCATCATACAGAATTTCACTTGTTAAAGAAAAAATTCAACAAGCAATAAGAGCTTTAAAATAACTGTAAAGTGTACTGTTATATTGTATTTAAAGTATTGATGCATATAAAAGTTGCAACTTAACAAATTATTCAGATGATCACAGGCAGAAAAATGCAAGACAAAGAAAAAGGAGCATAAAAAATAAATTGCTTAGTCAGGTGCCAATTTTTTGAACAAAATTAGTAAAAAATGAACAATTATACAGCTAACAAATCTTCATTGTTTTCAGCAGGTTTTTTAAATGTAGATGATGACGTTTGTAGATGGTAGCTGAAATGGAAATTTAAGTGAATATGAATAATTGGATATTTCACAAAAAATTAAACCATGTAAATTTTACCCAGGTAATAGTTCTTAATCTAAAGAAATGCAATCTTTTTGAATGTAATAAATAAGTCTTTAAATATTTTTATAGATATATTATAAAATGTAGAAAGTATTGAAATCTAAATATATTCCAAACAAAAATATTACTTTGCTTTTAAATAAAAATTTAATTTAGGAGTTGTCCTTAATAGACCAATAATAGAACATAGTTTATAAATATACTTAAATATTTTTTTATTATAAATTGCTTAATTTTCTGATCTTAAAATCTAAATCATCAAATATACTAAAAATAAAAATATTCTATAAACTAAAAATAAAATTTTAAGTCTAAATATTTCTAGGCTTATAATTAAAAACTAACTAGGCTTATAATATATTTCTAATAAGCTAAAGACAATTTATTAGAATGATTATAATTACAATAGGGCCTAATCAACAGATATCCTAAGACCTAATAAAACAATATTATTACTACTAATCTATTATCAATAATAAAAGTCAAAAATGTGCAATCAAAATTAATAACATAGCCTGGATAATTCTAGTCCAGCTATGCTGTCTAAAACTAAAAGTAAAAAACAAAGTATTTTTACTTTGAAGCATTTCTTGCACTTTTTATAATGACATTAAATCTGAAACTGAAGATTAAAAACAGAAGCTAAAAGGCAAGACTGTAAACAAGGTCAAGGTTAGATAAGGGAGGCCAGATGATTTTTCCTATATATATACTAACCATTATGTAGATCAAGACAATAATTCTTAAGTCACAACTCATAGAAGTTAGTTTTAAAATTTTATCTATATTTATATTCTGAGTCAGTATCAGTATTATACTAAGCCCATATGACTATAATATTAGCCCCCTAAAAAACTTCTAGATCTAGTTAAAGAAGCCAAGAAGGCAGGCCTATGCCTATAGGGCATAGTGGGTAGGCTGGCCTACTGGGCCATATAAAATGTCAATTACAATAACTATAGTCAGCCAATTGTTGAGTGACAAGGTATATCAACTACTATATAAAATAAAATTGGCAACAAATAATTGCTAAAAGGCCTATCTAACTAAAGCCTAACTTTGAAAAGAAAGATAAAAGGACAATTTTACACAAACCTATGCGAAAGTGAAAATTAGAATTTTCATTTCGAATTTTGATAGTTTAAACAAATTAAATAATAATCATTTGCCCCAAACAATATAAGATGTAATATTCATTTCATTTGTTAATGAAACAAACACTCAAGAATCAGTAAATACTGATATTTTAGCAAAACATCCTAAAATTTTTATCATAATAGATTAGTAAAAGAATTAAAGTCTTGCAATGTGCAATTGTCTAAATGTATTAAATAGAGTCTTTTCATGTAAATTATGCAATCCAAAAGAATGTTTGCCTTTTACGGAAAACTATCTTTGATGATGCAGCTAGCCAAGCTCATAAATATTCCCAAAGAAAAATACAAACACCTTCGGGATGTATAGCTGTAGCTGTATTAAAAAATTCCAAGGAATAGCCATATAATCATTTTTTGTGAGCAGGAGCGATGTCAGCTAAATAAAAGCTGTTATCCTGCTGGTAAAAAAGGTGTATGTACGGATTTTGCAAACTTGGAAAGTCAACCAAGTAGGCTCTACTTTGGATACTTTCCAAGTACTTGGATGTAGACATCGGAAGTGTACTTTGCAAACTTGGAAAGTCGAACCAAGTAGGCTCTACTTTGGATACTTTCTAAGTACTTGGATGTAGACATTGGAAGTGTACTTTGCAAACTTGGAAAGTCGATTGAAGTTGGGTAAAAACATTGCATACTTTTTAAGTATATGACAATGATACTTTGCAAACTTGGTAAGTCAACAATGTCATCCAAGTACATGGTTGACTTGGAAATTTTAGCATGTTTTTTTTCCCAGGCCCCCAAGGCGCAGTGAAATGTACATGCCTAGGCCTAACAATAAAATTAGGGCCGCAGCCGCTATATACTCCTGTGTGAGTGTGCCTGCATACATATCCGCGCACTTGTATGCCTGCTCAGGGGAATTGGTGGAATGGGCAGTAATGCCTCTTACTGGTTGTGTGCCTATGTTGCTTAAAGTGCGCCAGGGTACATACAATCCCACAAAAAGCAAAACACAGAATGCTAGCCAAGCAGAACCAGCAGCAAGAAGCTGGCAAGTAGTAGGCAGCTGATACCAACTAGGACGCCAACTGTCGAAGCCAACTATAGGGACGCCAAGCAGCAAAAGCAGTAGCAACAACAACAGCAAACAGGCTGGTAGTACCTGCCTCTAAATAAATCTATCTTGATTAGTTGAAGTATTTGGTTCCGGTTACTTCCCTGTCAGTCGCGTGAGCTGTCTACCTTGAGCTCCTCTGGGAAGTCTCTGGGTTGATCTAGTAGCGTTGGTAGTGCTGCCACCAGCTTTGCAAAGTTGCAGCCTTCAGTGAGATGCTGAGCTCGTAGAAGCAAATAACTAAGACGAGAAAAAGAGACTTGCACTTTGTGCAGATTTTGCAGTTCTCGCGTAGAGATGCCCACCATCAGCAGTCCCTGCCGGGCTGGTGCGGGGTGAGAGCAAAAGTGCTAGCTTCGGGCGATCTGAGCTGGCCTGCTAATGGATAGCAGGAGCACGGCAGCAGGCACATGCAAAGTCAGGAGTTTTGGAGTTCAATTTAAGTGCAAACTTGGCACACAAACTTAGAGTGTTCGCTAGATGAGGAGAACTGGTTTGGAGCTCTGGAATGGAGGAAAGGTCAGCCTGAGCCAAGCCATGAGAGGGGCTACATTTATAGGGAGGATCGATTGCACCATAGCACGAAAGGCCCCCGCTGAGAGTCATAAGTGACTCTGTTGCTATTTTTAGCAACAAACAAGCGGGCCCTGCCTCAGAGGAGGCAAGGGGGGGTCTAGGCACACATGATCTCCCCATAAACATGAGCCCAGCGTACAATGATGAAATCATTGCACTTTGGACTAAAGAAGGAAGAAGGCCTTGTCATGTGACTGACTCACATGACAAGGGGAAAAGGCCCACAAGTGAAGGCACTCGTGACCGTGGGACCGGAAAACAGAAAAGCACTCCAAATTTGGAGATGCCTGACAGAGAACAAAACAGAGGCAGGCCAGACCAAGCTGTCTGGGCACTGCAAAAAGGGAAAACGAAACAAAGGGGGCAAACGAGGACAAACAGACAGACAGGCAAATGGGCAAGGGACAGGCTAGAGGACAGGTGGGAGGGACAGGCAACTGCCCAGCGGCAGACAGAAACCTGGGGCGAGGGCGAGGGCAACAGCTAACTAGTGCGGTGCCTAACTAAACTAGTGACTCACTACATAGTATCCTATATCCATGCTTTTTAGTGCCTTGCATTTTGGTGCTCCAGTTTGCTTTTTAGTGCCTAAGTCAAAGATGAGCCCTGATTTAACATTAAGTGCTTTGCAGTTCTTCTTTGCTTTCTAAAGTACTGTTCAATTTGTTAGGCTGACCTGCTAGCCTATTTTAATTTTTTAAAAGTCTTGTTTCATTTAATTTATTGTTTTGATTTCTTGAAAAATCAAAATATGATTGCATGTTACTCAAGAAATCAATGCTAAAATAGATCTGTCTCAATATTATTATATCAAACTATATGTAACATTATTGGTAATATATTTTCTTAACCAAACATCTAATTCCTAGTTTTACTAAGCCCTAAGCCCTAGTTTTACTAATTCTAAATGTTAGATATACCTATTATCATTTAAGATAATGTTCCAATTATGGATCAATTGTGATCATGCATCATGGTCATCACAAAAACTAGGATCATGGGATAAAAATCATGCATGGTCTTTTGCCAATCACAATTTATGAATTTTATAAATTAAACCTTATTTTTCAAAAGTTTTTTATGGAAATGATTGTGAAAAACAAACTGAAATTGCAACAAATCAGTGCAGACAGATATAACAAAGCCATATAATAAAATACAGTCAAACAATTGACATGATAAAACAAAGCTTAAAAATTATACTATACTTGATAGTATTAATACTAATAATAGTTCTGTGCTTAAATTAAAATATAGGCCTATGTTATAAAAAATTCATAGTCATACACATTTTCATGCATTGTCTAGTTCTAATCATGCATAAAAATAAAATCATAGTTGGTCAATCCCTAGTTATAATAGGGATATTTATTCGATCCTAGGTTATTTGACCATTTATGATTAAGCCACCAAGTTATAACATGTCTTTAATGTATATATTTATTTCTAAGAATTGTTAGTAGAATATAGTTAAGGCTCATTCCATATAAGATGGACATATTTGGAAAATAGAAAAAAGTCTATATTTTTGCTTGCCATTGCCTAATTAGCCTATTTTTTTACCAAATGTTTATATTGTGCAATATATACAATCTAAGAATAAAGGAATGGTAAAATGTTGGATTAGTATGTTATCAATTGGCAAAAAGTCATTTTTATAAAAATTTGGACATTTTTCGAAGCAAAAGACATCATTAAGATTTTGTACCTTTTAAAAACAAATAGAAAGCTTTTGAAGGTTGAAACAAACTATAGATAAAAGTATAGTACTTGCATCATTAGATAAAAGCATTAGTGACCAAATAATCTATTATATTTTTAATGTATTAGTACCTCAAAGTTACTGAATTGACAGAAAAAAATATGTTACGACCATAATGTTACGACCATAAGGCTGCCTTTTCTTTTGTATCTTTGTTGCCTTTTGAGTTTATATATTCTAATAAAAGAGTATGATTTCTAAAGATGTTCTTAGTCAAATTTAAAAAAATGTATTGCAAAATATCAAAAATGAAAAATGTTATAAGACTTTTACCTTTTAGTTTCTATATGTCAAAAATCCTGTCGTTACAACCATAAGTGTCATTTAAGGTTTAATAGCATCTATACTAATGATGATATCTATATGGAACTCTATAAATATATTCTAGACAAAATAATCTTTCATTTAAAATATTGGTTTAGTATATTCTATTATTAGATTTCATTTTATAAGTAAAAATAACCTGTCATGTTACGACCATGCTTATATGGAATGAGCCTTAAGTTTTCTAATTTCAATAGTAATAAATTTTTGGTAGTGTATATATTTGTAGAAAATATTTTGTAAATTAAAGCAAAAATATTTTTGAACTTTTTAGTTGCTTTTTTAAGAAGGTAAAAACACTTTTAAGAGTTTCTTTCTTTAATATAAATTTTTGAATAAAAGAAAAGTATAGTGAAAAATAATAAAAAAACAAGTGTACTAGTCAAGGACAACTCAAGTAGAATAGAAACTACAGTTCTTATAAAACATTAAGGAGGCTGGTTCTTACCAAAAATACACTATGGAGATAAGAACTTTTCATGGTTTTTCATATTAAAATTTTTATTGATTTTGATAGCTTGCAAACCTAATGTTTATATATATTTTGCCTTTTTTATAGCTCTTTTGATTTTTTTATAAAGCTTTTGTTCAGAAAATAAGGATTCTATGTCAATTTGTTATTATTAATTAAAGCTTATTAAAGTATTAAATTATGATTAAAATATATTATTTATTAAATAAAATAACATCTGCTGTGGTAGGCTTACTACTGGCACCTTGGGCAAGATTGACAAGCAGACAATCTTTTCAAAGGTGGCACTTCTACTAGTATAGCAATTTACATTAGTTTATTGCAGCTCTTACTGCATACAATTGCATAGGTGTGGCTTCAAAGTGTTCTAAAAAAGTGGCCTTCTTTTTCTCTGGCTAATTGGCTTAGCTTAGAGCTATGGTGGGCAATGACATGTTTGGCTTTGGCTGCTTGTTAACAGGGTTTTTACCACGGGGTCTCAAGCAAGTTTGTATTTTCAAATTTTAATTATGCATATGTTATTTGTTATCATATAGTTTTATGGGTTAAGGTACAGAAACAATGCACAGATTGCACAAAAGTTGTGTATAAATTGTCTTTCAAAATTGTTTTCCAAGGCATGCTATGCCACCTTCCTGACCATGGTTACTTATTGCTTATATTTTATAGTATATATTTAACTTACTATAATTAAAAAGTCTAATAATAGCCAGTAACAAACTATTCAAGTTTGTTTCACCTACTTAATTTTTTACTACTCATCTTGAGCTTGGCTAAAAAATCTAAAAAATCCAAATTCCTAAGTAGAGTATGTCTAACCTAAATAAAATAATAATCTTCAATTTAAAAATGTTTTCAATGTTTACCCATTGGCTTATTTTATCAATGCTAAAATAACACATATTCACAATATTATTAATTTCTAGCAGCTCATTTAACATGTCAGCCAAAGCAATCTATGAGAACAAGGGCAAAGAGTTGCTCTACAAGCATCTGAAATCTGATGGCCTGTCAGCTATGCCATCCATTATTGTAACTGGCAAGACCAATTGGCAGACTTTAGAATCCGAAAATGATTGGCTTAAGTCTGGGGTAAGTTTACATTGATAAAACTTAGAGTACTTCTTGTACTTTGATATACAGGTCCTATTGTTTCTCACCCTTCATTTGTGTACTACAGAAGCTGGTTTGCAAGCCTGACCAGTTAATTAAACGACGCGGCAAACTCGGCTTGGTTTGCGCTGGTTCCGACCTAGCTGGGGTGCAGCAATTCGTGCAAGCCCGCGTTGATAAATCTTTTGAGGTGAGACCGCCAACTTCTATTTAGGTCGGCTGTAGTCCTGTAATAACTTCCCTGTTCTGTTTGTCTGAGTAGATTGGCCTGGCACACTCCTTAGCTGCTGTTGTGAATTCAAAATAATGAGTGAATCGTGAATCACTTCCTAGCTGCTGTTTGGGATAGTCTTTTGTGATAATCTGTCACTCCCTAACTGCTCCCTGTGTTTAGTCTGTCACTCCCTAACTGCTCCCTGTGTTTAGTCTGTCACTCCCTAACTGCTCCCTGTGTTTAATCTGTCACTCCCTAGCTGTCCCCTGTGTTTAGTCTGTCACTCCCTAGCTGCTCCCTGTGTTTAGTCTGTCACTCCCTAACTGCTCCCTGTGTTTAGTCTGTCACTCCCTAGCTGCTCCCTGTGTTTGGTCTGTCACTCCCTAACTGCTCCCTGTGTTTGATCTGTCACTCCCTAACTGCTCCCTGTGTTTGATCTGTCACTCCCTAACTGCTCTCTGTGTTTGGTCTGTCACTCCCTAACTGCTCCCTGTGTTTGATCTGTCACTCCCTAGCTGCTCCATGTCACTCTCTATCTGCTCCATGTCACTCTCTATCTGCTCCATGTCACTCTCTAGCTGCTCCCTGTCACTCTCTAGCTGCTCCATGTCACCCTCTAGCTGCTCCATGTCACTCTCTAGCTGCTCCATGTCACTCTCTAGCTGCTCCATGTCACCCTCTAGCTGCTCCATGTCACTCTCTAGCTGCTCCATGTCACCCTCTAGCTGCTCCATAGTTACGCACTAGCTGATCGCACTAGTTAAAGAGAAAGAGCAGAAACTACTAGCAGTTTATTAATATCTATAAATGTTATTGCAATGTTATCATTAATTTTAAATAGTTTAAGCCTACCAGAATGGCCCGGTAATAGTTGCATGCATAGCTTTTCTCTGCGCGTCAAAAAAGACCTTTGAACTCTGGCTGGTTTGAGGCTTGAGCGGCTTAGTTTACAGGTTGGTAACAAGAAGTGGAAGTTAGGTAGAAGAAAAGCTCATTAATTTCTGTTCTGAAATTTCATTTTAATCAGGCCATTTTACGCACTAAAATTGGCTACTGTAATTATAAAACGAACTTGCTTTGAGAAGCCCTGTGGTTTTCCTCTCTCTGGCCGAAAAAAAGACTTGAGACTTTCGCTTGAGCTTGAGAGTACATCGGGATGGAGAGAGAGACTTACTGACCTCTCCCTTCTCTCTTCTGTCTGTCTCCCCTAGCAAACTCGCTCATTCCTTCTTTTTACTTCTCTTCTCTGGCTGCTCAAATCTCTCTCTCTCTCTCTCTCTCTCTCTCTCTCTCTCTCTCTCTCTCTCTCTCTCTCTCTCTCTCTGTCACTACGCAAGGATGAAGCTTTTCCCCGGGAACTGGGAGAAAGCTTGAGCAGCTAGTACAAGAGTGGAGAGGGATAGACCCAGAGGGGGATAGAGAGAACGCACTTGTTCGAAATCTAATCGAATTTGCTGAAGAAGTGGCCGAAGCAGTTTTGATAATATATATAAGACTGGAAAGTGCATCGGCCTTGCTCATTGATTGCCTGTGTGTAGCGTTTTATTCTATTTCCAAATTTAATTTAGTTAGTCATGCTCCTACTACTCTACTATTAGTGCCATCGATAAGTAGTGCAATACGGATTATTTGTGTCCCCTTTTCTTTTGCCAAAATTTCAGATTGGCAAAACTCAAGGCCTATTGAAACGATTCATTATCGAGCCGTTTGTTGCTCACGAACAGGTTTGTTAGTTTTTTATGTAATAACCATTAAAATAATTGGGCTTAATGTATATTTTTTGTTCGGCAAATTCAGAATGAAGAGTTCTATCTGTGCATCCTGAGCGAGCGGCAGCACGATATTATTCTATTCCATCACGAGGGCGGAGTTGATATTGGCAATGTTGAGGATAAGGTGATTTTTGTTTCTTACGGCCAGTCACAAATTTCGCTTGAAATTTACTTTAATCTACTTATAGTAGGCAAAATTACAATTTGTTTTTTTACATTTTCACTAAAAAGGCTCTCCGACTTGAAGTTCCGATTGACACTAAAGCTGCCGACTGCAACATTGCCTCTCTGCTTACCGGCATCAAGGATGCTCAAGTGCAAAGGTAAATTGTGTTATTTTTTCGTGAAATTTATCTTGTTATTTTATCATGTTTAGCTTGTTATTTTGATTTATGGCTATTAATGCTTCATATGGCACTCTACCTCTCTCCTTTCCTACTTATCTACCTCTCCTTCCGTCATCTACCTCTCATTCCATTATCTACCTCTCCCTTCCTACTCATCTACCTCTCCTTCCGTCATCTACCTCTCATTCCTTTATCTACCTCTCCCTTCCTACTCATCTACCTCTCCTTCCGTCATCTACCTCTCATTCCATTATCTACCTCTCCCTTCCTACTCATCTACCTCTCCTTCCGTCATCTACCTCTCATTCCATTATCTACCTCTCCCTTCCTACTCATCTACCTCTCCTTCCGTCATCTACCTCTCCTTTCGTCATCTACCTCTCATTCCATTATCTACCTCTCCTTCCATCACCTACCTCTCCTTCCGTCATCTACCTCTCATTCCTTTATCTACCTCTCCCTTCCTACTCATCTACCTCTCCTTCCGTCATCTACCTCTCCTTTCGTCATCTACCTCTCATTCCATTATCTACCTTTCCTTCCATCACCTACCTCTCCTTCCATCATCTACCTCTCCTTTCATCACCTACCTCTCCTTCTATCACCTACCTCTCCTTCCGTCATCTACCTCTCCTTCCGTCATCTACCTCTCCTTTCGTCATCTACCTCTCATTCCATTATCTACCTCTCCTTCCATCACCTACATGTACCTCTCCTTCCGTCATCTACCTTTCCTTCCATCACCTACCTCTCCTTCCATCATCTACCTCTCCTTCCATCACCTACCTCTCCTTCCATCACCTACCTCTCCTTCCGTCATCTACCTCTACCTCTACCTTCCGGCATAAGCTTCGGATGTTAGAGCCAAAACAAGAAAAAAACACAATCTTGTTAGAAGTTAGCTTTTATATTTCCCTACTATAATATGATACAATATATTGAGCTCTTCGAACTTTCAAATTTGCCAGCTAAATCTACTTTTTTGCCAAATCAAAGCATTCCCCAAGCGCGCGCGCACCCTAGGGCTAAGCTAATCTGATTAACAATGCAAGCTTCATCATAGTCAATTTTAACTGACTGCCTGCGTTTGAGTTTGAGCTTCATAATCAGAGACCGGGGTGACTTAATCACGGGTCCCCCGGTTTATAGGATAATATTTACTGAACTAGTCTTTGTGTATAAAATATATCCAAATATATATGGAGATATATGATGGAATTTGTGCCAAACAGCTAGACAGCTATGGGCTCGACCCTGACTTAGTGCTTGTCCCGTTTCGCATCAACTGCTCTCTGAGTTAAAGAGGGAGAGAGAGAGAGAGATGGGGCTTGGATGCTGGGATCTGTCTAAGCGGCACTGATCCGTGCAAATGCAAAAAAACTAGAAATGCCAATTCTGTCTTCCGCTTTCTAATGCTGTACCTGCATCATGCACCTGTCAGTCTGTTTTAGATAACTTTTTTCCTTGGTTTGAAAGTTAAAACTAAAGTTGAACCGCGATTGAGAATTGTCATGGTTTGTTTCTCAAACTCTTATAGTTTCACTCTCTCGCTCCGCCCCCACACCTCTCTGTCCTTCATTCATTTTCCGCCCTCTACCCCTCTACATCCATCTCTACTCAGCTCCTTCCGCCCTCTACTTTACTCCGCTCCTTCCATCATCGATCCCTTCTTCCGCCCCCTACTCTGCTGTTTCCGCACTATGCCCCTCTTCGTCCACCTCTACTCCGCTCCTTCTACCCCTACTCCCTGTCTTCCGCTCTCTACTCCGCTCCTTCCATCCCTACTCCCTGTTTTCCGCCCTCTACTCTGCTCCTTCCACCCCTACTCCCTGTTTTCCGCCCTCTACTCCGCTCCTTCCATCCCTACTCCCTGTCTTCCGCCCTCTACTCCGCTCATTCCGCCATCCAACTTCTTCCGCCCCCTACCCTTCTTCTTCCGCCCCTACCCTTCTTCTTCCGCCCCCTACCATTCTTCTTCCAACCCCTACCCTTCTTCTTCCGCCCCTACCCTTCTTCTTCCGCCCCCTACCATTCTTCTTCCACCCCCTACCCTTCTTCTTCCGCCCTCCGCCCTTCTTCCGCGCTATGCCCCGCTTTGTCTACCACTAATCCGCTCCTTCCGCCCTCTATCCCTCTCTTTCCGCCCTCCGCTCGTCCCCTTTCACCCTCCAATTCTTCCATTCATTTTCATCCCTTTTCCAATCCCTCTCTCCTCCCTTCAAGGCCCTTCGTCTCCTGTCTACCTGTCTCTGACTTTCTCTCGCTCTGTTTTTTTTGGAAATTCAGCTTTTGCTATTTTCGTGAGCATTATCAAAAACTGTTGGGTAAATACAGACTAGAGGATTGACTGCCTGATTGACAGTTGGGCGTTAGCAGGCAACGGAAAACTAGAAACTGCAACAACTGCATGTAAGCGGCTGTAAAATGTAAAATTAGGAGAAATAGATTAGAAAGAGGCGTTTCCGTTTTATTTTAACCTTTTTAGTTGGCTTTTTTTCTGCACTGTCTTGGCTAAATATCTTCTAGAATATTCTGTAGGTTATTGTTATTATCATGCTACTCTACTATTGTTATAGTTAGTTCGATTCTAATTCTATATCATCCTAATTGATGTATTGTTGATGGTCGCTTTCCAGATGGCTCTCTTTAAGTAACTGTAACTTATGCTATGTATTTATATAGTGATAACGGCTGCGACTGGCTGCTTAACAGTGATAATTAAATTTCTTGTTAGTGAACTCGACAGACAGACAGACAGACAGGCAGGCAGACAGGCAGACAGACAGGCAGGCAGACAGGCAGACAGACAGGCAGACAGACAGGCACACAGACAGACAGACGACAGGCAGGCAGGCAGACAGGCAGACAAGCAGACAGACAGACGATAGGCAGGCAGACAGGCAGACAGGCAGGCAGACAGACAGGCAGGCAGACAGACAGACAGACAGACAGACAGACAGACAGACAGATACACAGACAGACGACAGGCAGGCAGACAGCAGACAGACAACAGACAGACAGCAAACAGGCATGTTCAATGCCGATAATCCTAGGCATTATTGGCGCACTTTTAACCCGAGATTTATCTAAATGAATTTGCTTGCTTTCAAGCTGACCGTCTTTAAGAACTAAAGCCTGCTTAAACTATGAGAAGAATAATATATAAACTGTCGACAAGAGCACAAAACGGGCCGATTGCATTCTTTGAGTTTTTTATCAGCTTTGCCCGGATTAAAAGTCAGCTTGCTGCAATGCGAGCTCTCGTCTGTAGTCTCAATTGTCTGGCTTAGCACTTTAGCACGTTGGAATTGGCGCGCCCTTATTTTTTTACAGTAATCATGTGATATCACTAAGTAATGCTCTTGTCACTATTTTTTGTGTCATATTTTTTTCAGAGATTTTCGGGCGAGTTTTAGCTGCCAAAAGTTACTGTTAAGATTCTCTATTGTAATTTTCTACCGGAATTCCCCAGTGTACCTTTCATTGGGATTCCATATTGAAATTTTTAGGGATTCCGCGTTGTGTACTTTTGTCCGAGTTCCTTAGTGTACTTTTCCAATGTACTTTTCGTTGGCTGATTTCCTTGGTTACTCTTTAGTGGTATTCCCTAGTGTACTTTTTGGGGATTCCCTTGTATGTTTCATTGTGATTACAAAATGTAACTCTTCATTGGGATTTCGGAGTGTACTTTTTATTGAGAATTTCGAGTGTACTTTTCGTTGGGATTTCAAAGTGTACTTTTAATTGGGATTCCCGATGTTTTACCTTCTGTCAGGATTCCTTAGTGTACTTTTATCACATGTTTTATATATTTTTACCATTAGGATTCTCCTATGAAGTTTTCAGGGGATTCCCAGTTTTGCTTACTTAAATCAAAACACTACCCTCCATCCCCTCCCAGTCTCCTCCTGAACTTCATCGCCGATCTGCATCGAGTCTACTGCGATCTGCACTTCACCTATTTGGAGGTGAATCCCCTGGTAGTTCGCGCCGGCCGCATTCACATCCTTGACTTGGCCGCCCGTCTAGACCAATGCGCCGAGTACCTGTGCAAATCCGCCTGGGGCAGCAACGTCGACTTCCCGCCGCCATTCGGTCGAGAAGCCTTCCCCGAGGAGGCCTACATCGCCGAACTGGATGCCAGATCTGGGGCCTCGCTGAAACTGACTGTGCTGAATCCCGAGGGCCGTGTCTGGACTATGGTTGCCGGGGGCGGCGCATCCGTGATCTACGCCGACACCGTGTGTGACATGGGCTCGGCTAGCGAGTTGGCCAACTATGGCGAGTATTCGGGCGCGCCAACAGAGGAGCAGACTTACGAATACGCCAAAACTCTGCTGTCGTTGATGACTCGCACTGTCCGGCCAGATGGTAAAGTTCTCATCATCGGCGGCGGCATCGCTAATTTCACTAACGTTGCCGCCACGTTTAAAGGCATCGTGCGCGCTCTGCGTCAGTACCAAGCTCAGCTAGTGAAGTGCGGCGCTGAAATCTTTGTGCGCAGAGCCGGGCCTAACTATCAGGAGGGACTGCGTGTTATGCGCGAATTGGGTGAGAATGCCACTTTCATCATTATTGCTGTGGATTCCCTGTGTACTTTTGTCGGATTCCCGATGTACTTTTGTAGGATTCCCTGTGTAATTTTGTAGAATCCCCTGTACCTTTGTAGGATTCCCTGTGTACTTTTGTAGGATTCCCTGTACGTTTGTAGGATTCCCTGTGCACTTTTGTAGGATTCCCTGTGTATTTTTGTAGTATTCCCTGTGTACTCGGGATTCTCTGTGTAGCTACTTTTGTAGGATACCCTATGTAATTTTGTAGGATTCCCTGTGTACTTTTGTAGAATTCCCTGTGTACTTTTGTAGGATTCCCTGTGTTCTTTTGTAGGATTCCCTGTGTACTTTTGTCGGATTCCCAATGTACTTTTGTAGGATTCCCTGTGTAATTTTGTAGGATTCCCTGTACTTTTGTAGGATTCCCTGTGTACTTTTGTAGGATTCCTTGTACGTTTGTAGGATTCCCTGTGCACTTTTGTAGGATTCCCTGTGTATTTTTGTAGTATTCCCTGTGTACTCGGGATTCTCTGTGTAGCTACTTTTGTAGGATACCCTATGTACTTTTGTAGGATTCCCTGTGTACTTTTGTAGGATTCCATGCGTACTTTTGTAGGGTTCCCTGTGTACTTTTGTAGGATTACCTGAGTACTTTTATAGAGATTCCCTCTGTACTTTTGAAGGATTCCCAATATATTTTTTGTAGGATTCGTAAGTACCTTTGTAGGATTCCCTGTTTACTTTTGTTGGAGGAATAGTTTTAGAGGATTCCCTGCGCAATTTTGTTATCGGTTTTACTGTGTGTCCTTCTAGGATTCGCTATGTACTTTATAGGATTTCCTATGTACTATTGTATTTTCGTAGGATTCTATGTACTTTTGGAGGATTCCGTGTGTACTTTTGTACAATTCCCCAGTTTTATTTTGTATGATTCCCTAACTACTTTTGTTGGATTCCCTATGTAGTTTTGTAGGATGCCCTATGTACTCTTGTAAGATTCCCTAATTACTCTTGTATGATTCTGATTCCTATGTACTTTTAGAGGATGAATTTTTTAGTATATGGATGTTCGTACATTTGTACGATTCCTTATGTACCGTTCTGGGATTCCCAGCGTTTTTATTAGAGTCAGAGGGCCTGTGGGGCCTGTGCCTGCTAAGGGGAGTCGGCGGAATGGGCAGCAATGCCTCTCGCCGGTTGTGTGACAATTTCGCTTAAAGTGTGCCACGGAGCGCCTGTACGTACGCAGTCATACGTACATGGAACACACTCACACAGGAGTGTACAACGGCCCTGCCTATTTATCGTTAGGCTTTTAAAATTCACTGTGCCTTGAGGTTGGCCCTTAAGGGCGTTAATTGCACAAGCAGAGCCAAGCAGAGATTCAAATTCAGCCCCAAATTATTGCGGCTGCACTTGGAATCGAGCCTGGGCCGCTGGCACATCAGAACGCCGCGCTTGACCATCAGGCTACTGCCCCCGGGGATTCCCAGTGTACTTTTATGGAATTTCTATGTACTTTTGTGAGGTCCTACTATCATTCATTTTTTCTTTTCTCAAATTGCCATTTTACTTTATTTTCCTTTGTGTTTTTGAATTTTCACTTCAGGCGCCAAATCAGTTTTACTATTAGGTGATTACTTATGATCCCCTGCATGTACTTTTGATTTGTACTTTTAAAAACCTTGACCACCCAACCCGCACCCGAACAGGTGAGAACCTCGGCGTCCAAATTCACGTGTTCGGGCCCGAGACCCACATGACCGCCATAGTTGGCATGGCGCTTGGCAAACGGCCAATTCCTGACAAACTGGACGCTGCTAAGCCGGCCACCACTGCTAATTTTCTGCTGCCAACCTCAGAGAATTCCGCCACTGCAGCTGCGGCCGCCTCTGCTGGCGCCGCGGCCGCTGGCGCCGCCGTCGCGACTGCCGCTTCGTCTGCTTCTGGCGCTGTAAGTTTTTTACTCCAGCTTGATTTTTAACGCACCGATTTGCATGCGATGCGTTTAGTATAGTAGTACAATTTGTACTTTTAAAGAACTATCTGGATTGCAAAACTCTCTACAAACCGGTCAGAGTTCTGCCAAGGACTACAAATCAAGGACAACATTTGTACTTTTAAACAAATACTTGGATGTGAAACTTATCCCAAAACTGTTGGAGCCAAATCAAAGACTAAAAACTATGTACATAAAAAATATGTACTTCAAAACAGCTATCTGGATTGCCAACCTCTCTTTAAACCGTCAGTGGATCAAGGAGTACAAAATGCACTTCTAAAACAATTATCTGGATTGCCAACTTCTCTCCAAACCTTTAGTCAGGTCAAGGAGTACAGTATGCACTTTAAAACAACCATCTGGATTGGCAACTTCTCTCCTAACCTTCAGTCAGGTCAAGGAGTACAATATGCACTTTAAAACAACCATCTGGATTGGCAACTTCTCTCCTAACCTTCAGTCAGGTCAAGGAGTACAATATGCACTTTAAAACAACCATCTGGATTGGCAACTTCTCTCCTAACCTTCAGTCAGGTCAAGGAGTACAATATGCACTTAAACAACCATCTGGATTGAAAACTTCTCCAAACCGTCAGTGTCAGGTCAAGGAGTACTATCAGTACTAAAAAAACAAATATCTGCATTGGAAACTTCTCTCCAAACCCGTAAAATTTCAACTCATTAGGAAGTCTGGCACAGGTTTCGTTACAATCACGGTGCCTGATTCCCACATGCGGAAGTTGAGACTCAGGTTGCCACTTTTACTATCTTAAAAATAATTGGATTTAAAGCGAAAAAGAAAACTAAAAATCCAAGTAAACTAATAATCACGCACTAGTGCACAAAACTACGCAAAAACTAGCAAATTAAATTGAGTAAAATTTGCATAGTTAGGCCTATAAGCGTGATTAGAATCTCCCTTCTTCTGGTCTTCATTAGCTTTCCCAAGTTGGGCTAAGTGGCCAATGCTGACATTGACCAAATTTGGACAAGGACTCGCAATTAGCTCCTATCTGACATCTTAAAGCTTAAAACTGTGTTTACAGAAAAGCTCAGGAATTACTCAGCCTAGACCAAAGCCGGCTGGACCAGCCGCTGGGGTAATTATATAATGACAATGTTGTTAATATAAAGTAGTAATGCTATATTACTACATAGTATCATATTTATCGGTATTATTGACGTTGTGCATGCTTTTCTTACATCTCAATGTTCTTGGATCTTTTATTTATTTTTACTATATATATTTTATGCACACTCGGTAGTTTGAATGTTAAAGTGCATAGATATAGCTCGATTTGGTGTGGCTGAATAATAGAGTAGAAAAGCAAGATACAAGTGGGCAGGCCATGAACTGCTTTGAATGGGTTAGAAAGCGGAAAAAGTATTGGGTGGTGTAGGTAGATAGTGGAAAAATAGAAGGCGGAAAATGGAAAGGAGTTTGGAATGAAAAGGGTAGAGGGCGGAGTGCGAGAGAGGTAGAGGGCGGAAGGAGAGAGATACAAGGCGGAAGGAGACGGGTGTAGAGGGCGGAAGAAGAGAAGTAGTGGGCGGAAGATGGGTAGAGGGCGAGAGAGAGAGGTAGAGGGCGGAAGGAGAGGGTAGAGGGCGGAAAGAGATGAGTAGATAGCGGAGTGAGAGATGTATAGAGGGCGGAGGGAGAGGAGTAGCGGGTGGAGTGAGAGAGATAGAGGGTGGAAGGAGATGGGTAGATAGAGGAAAGAAGGCTTAGTTTTAAATTTAAAAGACACAACTTGAAGTTCGATCATAATTTTTAAAAAGTGAATAGAATTTTAAGTTAGTCATTTTGCCAGTCCATATAAACGTCAAATCTAACAGCAATGAGGGCCACAGATAAACCCTGTTTACCTGAATGTTCGGTGAGGGTGATTTCCATAAATTTTCCTTCTTATTGTGCACTTTAGATTGCAATTGAAATGCACTTTTAAAGCGTTAAAGAAAATAAACAGAAATATTCGTTTATCCAGTCACGAGTTCCAATATCGAAAATGTAATATTCAAATTAACTTTAGAAGCTGAAGTGAAACAGCTACTAGGATTTGGTCTATTAGGCTAGGGAAACCCGAGCTTTGTATAAATACCAAGGCTGGACAGGAGTCTGCGCTTATTCCCACGAATCTACGAGTACATCTAGGGCTGCTCATATTTGGTAATGGGGTTAGTTGGGAGCTGGACTGTGCGGGTCTTCTTGGTCAAAGACAAACAGTATGACTGTTAGTACTGGTCCCAAATGTATGTGTGGAAGGAGCCAGTTTAAGGCAACGCTCTGCCAACATCGAGGGAAGAAAAAGCAAGGTAAGAGAGCTTAATTTATGCTGACCAGGTAGGTAAAAGTGACTGAGTGAAATAATAATTAGCTGGGATGTTTTTTTAAAACTAGTAATTCACTGCATCTGTGAACTAGACTGAACCTATATACGAGAAGAAGGACTGCATTTGATATATAGATATTTCTAACTGGATTTTAGCCTTGTCAGATCGGTATCGTCAAGGTTTCATAGACTGTCAGGCTTTCAGACTGTCAGACTTTCAGACTGTCAGATTGTCAGCTTGTTAGATTGTTAGGCTATCAGATTGTCAGACTGTCAGACTATTCGATTATCAGGCTGTCAGGTTGTCAGACTGTCAGATTGTCTGACTTTAGGATTGTCAGATTGTCAGACTATTCGATTATCAGGCTGTCAGGTTGTCAGACTGTCAGATTGTCAGAATGTCAGATTGTCAAGCTGTCAGATTGTCAGACTTTCAAAGTGTCCAATTGTCACACTGTTAGATTGTCATACTGTCAGACGGTCAGACTGTCAGATTGTCAGAATGTTAGATTGTCAGACTTTCAAACTGTCCAATTGTCACACTGTTAGATTGTCAGACTGTCAGTCGGTCAGACTGGCATGTTGTATTTCCTTGATGTAAATCTGTCGCTTTTGTTTGCCTTGAACTGTCTATAAAAACAATGAATACATTTAGTAGCTGGCAGATTGAGCTTGTCAAAACTGATCTACTCTTCACTCACTGCTCAATTAATAAAAAGCCTGCCCAGTGTCAACTGCTCCCTCGTCGACAGGCGGGCCTAATGATGCCGGGCTTTGACAAAAGTCTGCTACTGTGCCAGCATTCCTTGGTGAATTGTTTACTTTTGTTGCCTGTTGAATGTGTCTAATGTTATCTTGCTCACGCTCATCTCCTCTTCCCATCTTTCTCTCTTCTCTCCCCATCTTTCTCTCTTCTCTCCTCATCTTTCTCTCTTCTCTCCCCATCTTTCTCTCTTCTCTCCCCATCTTTCTCTCTTCTCTCCTCATCTTTCTCTCTTCTCTCCCCATCTTTCTCTCTTCTCTCCCCATCTTTCTCTCTTCTCTCCCCATCTTTCTCTCTTCTCTCCCCATCTTTCTCTCTTCTCTCCCCATCTTTCTCTCTTCTCTCCTCATCTTTCTCTCTTCTCTCCCCATCTTTCTCTCTTCTCTCCCCATCTTTCTCTCTTCTCTCTCCACCTTTCTCTCTTCTCTCCCCATCTTTCTCTCTTCTCTCCCCATCTTTCTCTCTTCTCTCCTCATCTTTCTCTCTTCTCTCCCCATCTTTCTCTCTTCTCTCCTCATCTTTCTCTCTTCTCTCCCCATCTTTCTCTCTTCTCTCCTCATCTTTCTCTCTTCTCTCCCCATCTTTCTCTCTTCTCTCCCCATCTTTCTCTCTTCTCTCCTCATCTTTCTCTCTTCTCTCCCCATCTTTCTCTCTTCTCTCCCCATCTTTCTCTCTTCTCTCCCCATCTTTCTCTCTTCTCTCCCCATCTTTCTCTCTTCTCTCCCCATCTTTCTCTCTTCTCTCCCCATCTTTCTCTCTTCTCTCTCCACCTTTCTCTCTTCTCTCCCCATCTTTCTCTCTTCTCTCCCCATCTTTCTCTCTTCTCTCCTCATCTTTCTCTCTTCTCTCCCCATCTTTCTCTCTTCTCTCCCCATCTTTCTCTCTTCTCTCCTCATCTTTCTCTCTTCTCTCCCCATCTTTCTCTCTTCTCTCCCCATCTTTCTCTCTTCTCTCCTCATCTTTCTCTCTTCTCTCCCCATCTTTCTCTCTTCTCTCCCCATCTTTCTCTCTTCTCTCCCCATCTTTCTCTCTTCTCTCCCCATCTTTCTCTCTTCTCTCCCCATCTTTCTCTCTTCTCTCCTCATCTTTCTCTCTTCTCTCCCCATCTTTCTCTCTTCTCTCCCCATCTTTCTCTCTTCTCTCTCCACCTTTCTCTCTTCTCTCCCCATCTTTCTCTCTTCTCTCCCCATCTTTCTCTCTTCTCTCCCCACCTTTCTCTCTTCTCTCCCCATCTTTCTCTCTTCTCTCCCCATCTTTCTCTCTTCTCTCCCCATCTTTCTCTCTTCTCTCCCCATCTTTCTCTCTTCTCTCTCCACCTTTCTCTCTTCTCTCCCCATCTTTCTCTCTTCTCTCCCCATCTTTCTCTCTTCTCTCCCCATCTTTCTCTCTTCTCTCCCCATCTTTCTCTCTTCTCTCCCCATCTTTCTCTCTTCTCTCCCATCTTTCTCTCTTCTCTCCCCATCTTTCTCTCTTCTCTCCTCATCTTTCTCTCTTCTCTCCCCATCTTTCTCTCTTCTCTCCCCATCTTTCTCTCTTCTCTCCTCATCTTTCTCTCTTCTCTCCCCATCTTTCTCTCTTCTCTCCCCATCTTTCTCTCTTCTCTCCTCATCTTTCTCTCTTCTCTCCCCATCTTTCTCTCTTCTCTCCCCATCTTTCTCTCTTCTCTCCCCATCTTTCTCTCTTCTCTCCCATCTTTCTCTCTTCTCTCCCCATCTTTCTCTCTTCTCTCCTCATCTTTCTCTCTTCTCTCCCCATCTTTCTCTCTTCTCTCCCCATCTTTCTCTCTTCTCTCTCCACCTTTCTCTCTTCTCTCCCCATCTTTCTCTCTTCTCTCCCCATCTTTCTCTCTTCTCTCCCCACCTTTCTCTCTCTCTTTCTCTCTTCTCTCCCATCTTTCTCTCTTCTCTCCCCATCTTTCTCTCTTCTCTCCCCATCTTTCTCTCTTCTCTCCCCATCTTTCTCTCTTCTCTCTCCACCTTTCTCTCTTCTCTCCCCATCTTTCTCTCTTCTCTCCCCATCTTTCTCTCTTCTCTCCCCATCTTTCTCTCTTCTCTCTCCACCTTTCTCTCTTCTCTCCCCATCTTTCTCTCTTCTCTCCCCATCTTTCTCTCTTCTCTCTCCACCTTTCTCTCTTCTCTCCCCATCTTTCTCTCTTCTCTCCCCATCTTTCTCTCTCCTCTTCTCCATCTCACTCTCTACTCTCCTCATCTCCCTCTCTCCTCTTCCCCATCTCCCTCTCTCCTCTCCCCATCTCCCTCTCTTCTTTTCCCCACCTTTCTCTCTCCTCTCTCCACCTTTCTCTCTTCTCTCCCCATCTTTCTCTCTTCTCTCCCCATCTTTCTCTCTCCTCTTCCCCATCTCACTCTCTACTCTCCTCATCTCCCTCTCTCCTCTTCCCCATCTCCCTCTCTCCTCTCCCCATCTCCCTCTCTTCTTTTCCCCACCTTTCTCTCTCCTCTCCTCATCTCTCTCTACTCTCCTCATCTCCTAAATTCCCTCTTAGTCACATCCCATCCATTTCAGCTGTTTCGTTAAAATTTCTACCAGTATAATTTTGTCGATCAGTTTACAATCGTTCCGAGTCACGTGTTAAAAAATTTCAACGTTTCATACTCAATTGTTTTAGTTATCGAGAAATTTTTTTTTTCTGTTGCATGCTTCGCTGTGCTCTCAAAAATAAGATCAATAACGTTCCTTCTTCTTTGTTTTTGCCGCTCGCTTTGTTTTATTTTGGTTGTAGCAAGGAATTATTTTGCTGAACAAATAATAGGAGGCGAATTTAAAATCTGTTTTAACAATAGATCGAAATACACTACTTTAGAAATATATTGAATTGCTAAACATTTTTATTCAGGCTTTGCAATCAGATTGTCACTGGCAGTCAGATTGTCACTGATAGTCAGATTGTCAGTCACTGACACTCAGATTGTCACTGATAGATTGTCACTGGCAGTCAGATTGTCACTGGCACTCAGATTGTCACTGATAGTCAGATTGTCAGTCACTGACAGTCAGATTGTCACTGATAGTCAGATTGTCACTGCATTTCGAACGGTATTGTTAATTGGTTAGTGGGATTATACTTTTTTAGACCTCTGGCGTTGATGGTTTGTCCGGCGCCTCCGGTGGCGCTCCGGAAGCGCCGTTATTCAATCCGGGCACAAAGTGCATCGTCTGGGGCATGCAGCAGCGTTCGGTGCAAAACTGCTTGGACTTTGACTTTGTGTGCTCCCGCCGAGAGCCGTCTGTAGTGGCCATTGTGTACCCATTTGTGTAAGTGATTGTCGGCTTGATTTGAATATTTTGAAACCCAGAACACTCATGGAATATTCCAGAAGCCCGTTAGCACTCATGGGATACTCCAGAAGCCTAATAACACTCATGGGATATTCCAGAAGCCTAATAACACTCATGGGATATTCCAGAAGCCTAATAACACTCATGGGATATTCCAGAAGCCTAATAACACTCATGGGATATTCCAGAAGCCTATTGACACTCATGGGATATTCCAGAAGCCTAATAACACTCATGGGATATTCCAGAAGCCTAATAACACTCATGGGATATTCCAGAAGCCTAATAACACTCATGGGATATTCCAGAAGCCTAATAACACTCATGGGATATTCCAGAAGCCTAATAACACTCATGGGATATTCCAGAAGCCTAATAACACTCATGGGATATTCCAGAAGCCTAATAACACTCATGGGATATTCCAGAAGCCTAATAACACTCATGGGATATTCCAGAAGCCTAATAACACTCATGGGATATTCCAGAAGCCTAATAACACTCATGGGATACTCCAGAAGCCTAATAACACTCATGGGATATTCCAGAAGCCTAATAACACTCATGGGATATTCCAGAAGCCTAATAACACTCATGGGATATTCCAGAAGCCTAATAACACTCATGGGATATTCCAGAAGCCTAATAACACTCATGGGATATTCCAGAAGCCTAATAACACTCATGGGATATTCCAGAAGCCTAATAACACTCATGGGATATTCCAGAAGCCTAATAGCACTCATGGGATATTCCAGAAGCCTATTGACACTCATGGGATATTCCAGAAGCCTATTGACACTCATGGGATATTCCAGAAGCCTATTGACACTCATTGGATATTCCAGAAGCCTATTAGCACTCATGGGATATTCCAGAAGCCCGTTAGCACTCATGGGATATTCCAGAAGCCCGTTAGCACTCATGGGATATTCCAGAAGCCTAATAACACTCATGGGATATTCCAGAAGCCTAATAACACTCATGGGATATTCCAGAAGCCTATTAACACTCCTGGGATATTCCAGAAGCCGGTTAGCACTCATGGGATATTCCAGAAGCCTATTGACACTCATGGGATATTCCAGAAGCCTAATAACACTCATGGGATATTCCAGAAGCCTAATAACACTCATGGGATATTCCAGAAGCCTAATAGCACTCATGGGATATTCCAGAAGCCTAATAACACTCATGGGATATTCCAGAAGCCTATTGACACTCCTGCGATATTCCAGAAGCCTATTGACACTCTTGGAAAATTCCAGAAGCCTATTAACACTCATGGGATATTCCAGAAGCCTATTGACACTCATGGGATATTCCAGAAGCCCGTTAGCACTCATGGGATATTCCAGAAGCCTAATAACACTCATGGGATATTCCAGAAGCCCGTTAGCACTCATGGGATATTCCAGAAGCCTAATAACACTCATGGGATATTCCAGAAGCCTATTAACACTCCTGGGATATTCCAGAAGCCCGTTAGCACTCATGGGATATTCCAGAAGCCTAATAACACTCATGGGATATTCCAGAAGCCTATTGACACTCATGGGATATTCCAGAAGCCTATTGACACTCATGGGATATTCCAGAAGCCTATTGACACTCATGGGATATTCCAGAAGCCTATTGACACTCATGGGATATTCCAGAAGCCTATTGACACTCATGGGATATTCCAGAAGCCTAATAACACTCATGGGATATTCCAGAAGCCTAATAACACTCATGGGATATTCCAGAAGCCTAATAGCACTCATTGGATATTCCAGAAGCCTAATAACACTCATGGGATATTCCAGAAGCCTATTGACACTCCTGCGATATTCCAGAAGCCTATTGACACTCTTGGAAAATTCCAGAAGCCTATTAACACTCATGGGATATTCCAGAAGCCTATTGACACTCATGGGATATTCCAGAAGCCCGTTAGCACTCATGGGATATTCCAGAAGCCTAATAACACTCATGGGATATTCCAGAAGCCTATTGACACTCATTGGATATTCCAGAAGCCTATTAGCACTCATGGGATATTCCAGAAGCCTAATAACACTCATGGGATATTCCAGAAGCCCGTTAGCACTCATGGGATATTCCAGAAGCCTAATAACACTCATGGGATATTCCAGAAGCCTATTAACACTCCTGGGATATTCCGGAAGCCTATTAACACTCATGGGATATTCCAGAAGCCTATTGACACTCATGGGATATTCCAGAAGCCTATTGACACTCATGGGATATTCCAGAACCCATTAACACTCGCGGAAAATTCCTATTAACACCAAAAACCCGCACCCCAATCTGAACCCTTGCAGCGGCAATCACAACCAGAAGTACTACTGGGGCCACAACGAGATCCTCATTCCTGTCTACAAGCAAATGTCTGACGCAATGCGCAAACATCCGGACGCGAGCGTTATGGTTAACTTTGCTTCGCTGCGCTCCGCCTACGACAGTACCTTGGAGGCGTTGCAGTTCCCGCAGATTCGCGTCATCGCCATCATAGCCGAGGGCATCCCGGAGAATTTGAGTCGCCGTTTGGCGCTGCGAGCGGCTGAGAAATCTGTCACGGTCATCGGGCCGGCCACTGTCGGTGGCATCAAGCCCGGCTGCTTCAAGATCGGCAACACGGGCGGCATGATGGACAACATCTTGAACTCCAAGCTGTACAGGCCCGGCTCCGTGGCCTACGTGTCCCGCAGCGGCGGCATGTCCAATGAGCTCAACAATATCATCGCTTTGAATGCCGACGGCGTGCTAGAAGGCGTCGCTATTGGCGGCGATCGCTATCCCGGATCCACTTTTCTAGACCACCTGCTGCGCTATCAGGCCGACCCGGGCGCCCAGATGCTTGTGGTGCTCGGCGAAGTTGGCGGTCAAGAGGAATGGCGCATTGCCGACGCCCTGCGCGACGGCCGGATCACCAAACCAATGGTGGCCTGGTGCATCGGCACCTGCGCGGGGCTGCTGGGCTCTGAGGTGAGCCCGCGCGTGTGTCTGTCTGTGTGTCTATGTGTCTGTCTGTCTTTCTGTGTGTCTGTGTGTCTGTCTGTGTGTCTGTCTGTCTGTCTGTCTGTCTTTCTGTCTGTGTGTCTGTCTGTCTGTCTGTCTGTCTGTCTTTCTGTCTGTGTGTCTGTCTGTCTGTCTGTCTGTCTGTCTGCCTGTCTGTCTGTGTGTCTGTCTGTGTGTCTGTCTGTCTGTCTGTCTGTCTGTCTGTCTGTCTGTCTATCTGGGTGCCTGTCCCAATTCCACAACAATTCGCCAGTGGGCAGCAAATCATCATATCCATACGGTAAAAACCCACGTATGCAGGTTCAATTCGGTCACGCTGGCGCCTGCGCCAACTCCGGCCAGGAGACGGCCTCGGCCAAGAATGCCGCTCTGGCCGCCGCGGGCGCTCACGTGCCCGCCAGCTTCGATCAGTTGGGCGAGACAATTCGGTGCGTCTACGAAGATCTGGTCGGCCGCGGCGTCATTGTGCCGAAGGAGGAGCCGGCGCCCCCGACGGTGCCCATGGACTACAGCTGGGCTCGCGAACTGGGTCTGATCAGGAAGCCCAGCTCGTTCATGACGTCAATCTGCGATGAGCGCGGCCAGGAGCTGCTGTACGCCGGGGTGCCAATCACCGAGATCATCAATCGCGACTTTGGCATTGGCGGCGTCCTGTCTCTGCTGTGGTTTCAACGGCGCTTGCCTAAGTATGCTTGCAAGTTTATCGAGATGTGCCTCATCATCACAGGTGAGACTGTGCGACTCTGGGGCGCGTGACAGGCGTTACTGGACAGGAGGTCGACAGGTAGACAGACAGGTGGATAGACAGGTGGATAGACAGATAGATAGGTGGATAGACAGGTAGACAGGTGGATAGATAGGTTAGGTAGATAGACAGGTAGAAAGGTAGATTGACAGGTTGACAAGTGGATAGATAAGTAGGCAGGTAAATGAAAAATTGGACAAGTCGATAGAAACGTAGAGTGGTAGATCGAAAGGTAGACGCAAAGACAGACAGACAGACAGACAGACAGACAGACAGACACACAGACAGACACACAGACAGACAGACAGGCAGGCAGACAGGCAGACAGACAGACAGACAGACACCGAGACACACAGACAGACAGACAGAGAGACAGACACACAGACAGAGACAGACAGGCAGACAGACAGACAGACAGACAGCCAGACAGACAGACAGACACACAGACAGACACACAGACAGACAGGCAGACACACAGACAGACAGACAGACAGACAGACAGACAGAAAGGCAGACACACAGACAGACAGACAGACAGACAGACAGACAGACAGACAGACAGACAGACAGACAGACAGTATACAGGTGCAAAGACAAATAAACATGCATTTTTAGCTGACAGGCATGATTCAAGAACATTTTAATGCTAGCTAGATATATCAATTTTTAAATTATTTCACCTGTCATTTTATGCTTTCAACAGCTTCTCTTCCCCCCGGGGGGGCACGGTTTAACTGCGCATTCATCCACTTTGTAGGCAGCTGCCGATTAATATGCGTAAATGAGGCCCCTCACTCTCCCCTACCCTTTGATGTTTCAAGATATATATCGAGGAAAGATTCGTTTTAATTAATATTTCACCTGCTCTAAATCTCGAAAGCAGTGAGGCAAAGCCGGGGGAAACTTGGGGAAGAGAAATAGATTTTTTTTATTCGGCACCATCATACCATCATACATCGTACCATCAGGGCCTCCAACCCCCAGGGCACTGAGAGTGTACATGTCTGACGAATAGAAAGTCAGGGCCGCTGCTGTACACCCTGTGTGAGCGTGTGTGTGATTGCTTGCCTGTGTACAGTTTTGGCGCGCTCAGGAATCAGGGGAACGGGCAGAATTAGTTTGCGTGATGATGTCTCCGAAGGCGTTGCGTCTTACTAATCTCCTGCTTTCACAAACCCGGGGCGAGCTAGCTAGTACAAACTATATAAAATCGTACTGTTGAGTCGTTTTGCCTATAACTGAATGTTTATTTATTCAGTATTTGAGATTAGATTTTTACTTGATTTTAGAGATTTCAACAGCATCTTGATGCTTCGAGACAAAGGGCGACTGTATTTTGGCGCCTCTGTAGCGCCTCTATTTCGCGCCTCTTTACGGCCCTTTTTGGCGCTTTTTTAGAGCGTCTGTTTTGGCGCTTTTTTGGCGACTCTATTTTGGCGCCTTTTTTGGCGCCTCTATTTTGGCGCCTCCTTTTGGCGCCACTATTTTTGCGCCTATCTTAGCGCCTTGTTATCTGTGCCTCTTATTTCATGTCTCTTTGGCGCACCTAAATTGGCGTCACTTTTTTGATACCAAATATACATTTTTTGCGAGTTCTCAAATCTCCCAATGCCGTCATTCGCATCCCCTTGCAGCGGATCACGGCCCCGCGGTCTCAGGCGCTCACAACACCATCGTATGCGCTCGCGCCGGCAAGGATCTGGTCTCCTGCCTCACCTCCGGCCTGCTGACCATCGGTGACAGATTCGGCGGCGCTCTGGACGGCGCCGCGAAGCAGTTCAGCCACGGAGTGGACACGGGCCTCATCCCTATGGAGTTCGTCAACGAGATGCGCAAGCGCGGCGAACTGATCATGGGCATTGGGCATCGGGTTAAGTCTATCAATAATCCCGATATGAGGGTGGAAATTTTAAAGAAATTCGCTCTGGAGAATTTCCCGGCTAGCCCTATGCTGCACTACGCACTGGAGGTGGAGAAGATCACCACTAGCAAGAAGCCGAATCTGATTCTCAATGTTGATGGAATGATTGGCGTGGCTATGGTTGACTTGCTGCGTCACTGCGGCTGTTTCACTCGGTGAGCGGCTTGTTTTACAATACTGGCTTGTTTCATAATGATGACGCTGTTTATAATTAGTCAGATATTCAGTTAGTGAGGCTGTTTATAATTAGTCAGATATTCAGTTAGTGAGGCTGTTTATAATTAGTCAGATATTCAGTTAGTGAGGCTGTTTATAATTAGTCAGGTATTATAATTAGTCAGATATTCAGTTAGTGAGGCTGTTTATAATTAGTCAGGTATTCAGTTTATGAGGCTGTTTATAATTAGTCAGATATTCAGTTAATGAGGCTGTTTATAATTAGTCAGATATTCAGTTAGTGAGGCTGTTTATAATTAGTCAGATATTCAGTTAGTGAGGCTGTTTATAATTAGTCAGGTATTATAATTAGTCAGATATTCAGTTAGTGAGGCTGTTTATAATTAGTCAGGTATTCAGTTTATGAGGCTGTTTATAATTAGTCAGATATTCAGTTAATGAGGCTGTTTATAATTAGTCAGATATTCAGTTAGTGAGGCTGTTTATAATTAGTCAGATATTCAGTTAGTGAGGCTGTTTATAATTAGTCAGATATTCAGTTAGTGAGGCTGTTTATAATTAGTCAGATATTCAGTTAGTGAGGCTGTTTATAATTAGTCAGATATTCAGTTAGTGAGGCTGTTTATAATTAGTCAGATATTCGGTTAGTGAGGCTGTTTATAATTAGTCAGATATTCAGTTAGTGAGGCTGTTTATAATTAGTCAGATATTCAGTTATTGAGGTTGTTTATAATTAGTCAGGTATTCAGTTTATGAGGCTGTTTATAATTAGTCAGATATTCGGTTAGTGAGGCTGTTTATAATTAGTCAGATATTCAGTTAGTGAGGCTGTTATTAATTAGTCAGATATTCGGTTAGTGAGGCTGTTTATAATTAGTCAGATATTCAGTTAGTGAGGCTGTTTATAATAGTCAGATATTCAGTTAGTGAGGCTGTTTATAATTTGTCAGATATTCAGTTAGTGAGGCTGTTTATAATTAGTCAGATATTCAGTTAGTGAGGCTGTTTATAATTAGTCAGATATTCAGTTAGTGAGGCTGTTTATAATTAGTCAGATATTCAGTTAGTGAGGCTGTTTATAATTAGTCAGATATTCAGTTAGTGAGGCTGTTTATAATTAGTCAGATATTCAGTTAGTGAGGCTGTTTATAATTAGTCAGATATTCAGTTAGTGAGGCTGTTTATAATTAGTCAGATATTCAGTTAGTGAGGCTGTTTATAATTAGTCAGATATTCGGTTAGTGAGGCTGTTTATAATTAGTCAGATATTCAGTTAGTGAGGCTGTTTATAATTCGTCAGATATTCAGTTATTGAGGTTGTTTATAATTAGTCAGGTATTCAGTTTATGAGGCTGTTTATAATTAGTCAGATATTCGGTTAGTGAGGCTGTTTATAATTAGTCAGATATTCAGTTAGTGAGGCTGTTATTAATTAGTCAGATATTCGGTTAGTGAGGCTGTTTATAATTAGTCAGATATTCAGTTAGTGAGGCTGTTTATAATAGTCAGATATTCAGTTAGTGAGGCTGTTTATAATTAGTCAGATATTCAGTTAGTGAGGCTGTTTATAATTAGTCAGATATTCAGTTAGTGAGGCTGTTTATAATTAGTCAGATATTCAGTTAGTGAGGCTGTTTATAATTAGTCAGATATTCAGTTAGTGAGGCTGTTTATAATTAGTCAGATATTCAGTTAGTGAGGCTGTTTATAATTAGTCAGATATTCAGTTAGTGAGGCTGTTTATAATTAGTCAGATATTCAGTTAGTGAGGCTGTTTATAATTAGTCAGATATTCAGTTAGTGAGGCTGTTTATAATTAGTCAGACATTCAGTTAGTGAGGCTGTTTATAATTAGTCAGATATTCGGTTAGTGAGGCTGTTTATAATTAGTCAGATATTCAGTTAGTGAGGCTGTTTATAATTAGTCAGATATTCAGTTATTGAGGTTGTTTATAATTAGTCAGGTATTCAGTTTATGAGGCTGTTTATAATTAGTCAGATATTCGGTTAGTGAGGCTGTTTATAATTAGTCAGATATTCAGTTAGTGAGGCTGTTTATAATTAGTCAGATATTCAGTTAGTGAGGCTGTTTATAATTAGTCAGATATTCAGTTAGTGAGGCTGTTTATAATTAGTCAGATATTCGGTTAGTGAGGCTGTTTATAATTAGTCAGATATTCAGTTAGTGAGGCTGTTTATAATTAGTCAGATATTCAGTTAGTGAGGCTGTTTATAATCAGCCAGACCCAAGTCATGTTAGCGACAAGTATTTTATGCTATGTAAATTTGCATCAAGCCTTAAGATACCCCCGTGGATTTGTATTTAGAAAGCTGTAAATCAGTTGTCTGTTTCCTAGCAGAAAGGTCAAGGATGGGATCCTGTTGCTATCTTTATTCTCCATAAATTCCAACAGAATCGAATGGGATTTTTATAACCTATAGGGATTTCTAAAAAATAAAGCGAAGGAATCCTCTCTGCCCCGCGAGGCTGTGGTTGTTTCTGTGAAAGCATCGCATGCTTTGTCTGGCGTTGACTGGCTTTGACAAACAATAATTTTCTTCAATCTCGTAACCATTGAAATGCTTTTGACTCCAAAATGGTATCGATGGCATTCCTGTTCAATTTAGACATGTTTGCGGATGGACTTTTGGGGGGTGCCTGTTTGCCAGATGCTTTTATGGCATGTTGCTTGCTTATGTAGATATCTTGGCTATCCCAAAAATTCTGTCTCCACAGATCCCCAAGCAGGATAGATAGATAAATAGATAAATAGATAGATAAATAGATAGATAGATAAATAGATAGATAGATAAATAGATAGATAGATAGATAGATAGATAGATAGACAGACAGACAGATAGATAGATAGATAGATAAATAGATAGATAGATAGACAGACAGACAGACAGATAGATAGATAGATAGATAGATAGATAGATAGATAGATAAATAGATAGATAGATAGACAGACAGACAGACAGACAGACAGACAGACAGACAGACAGATAGATAGATAGATAGATAGATAGATAGATAGATAGACAGACAGACAGACAGACAGACAGACAGATAGATAGATAGACAGACAGATAGATAGATAGATAGATAGATAGATAGATAGACAGACAGACAGACATAGATAGATAGACAGACAGA